>MU399499.1:0-281250 GCA_022578845.1 Hypoxylon cercidicola | reverse complement strand
GCACCCCCCCCCCCCCCCCCCCCCCCCCCCCCCCCCCCCCACCACCACCCCCCCCCCCCCCCCCCCCCCCCCCCCCCCCCCCCCCCCCCCCCCCCCCCGCTACGAGACAAGAGTCTTACGTCCTACGTACTTCGACACGGGTCGCCGGCTACGAACTCTGAACCATCACGTACATTAGTCACATACGGTTAAGGAAATTAGAAATCATCATCGCAAGTGGAATAAAAGTATCAGAGTGCCAACCAGCACCGTCTACCCTGCCTCAACTCCGGCGACCTTACTTCTCTCGAGAGGTAGGTCGAATGCTGAACACAGCTATTGCTAGCGCACTGGTCTCTGATGAGAAAACCCCCTAACCTTACACAATAAACCCCATACAATGACGAACGTTGCCGCTCCATCTGTCGGTGACGACGCTGTTAACAATTACTCGTATAAAAAAATCCAACAGGAAAGGTTCACCACCTGGCGAACTTCCGCTCCTTTATGAAATACCACGGAATTATAATGGTTTAAGCAAGCAGCCCCCTTGTCCTCAACGCCCGTGAAAGAACATGCCTAGTCAAGCGCGGCCACCCCCGCGCGCTCTAGTACAGACCGCAAGGCCGCATCCAGAATGGCTCTCGACACGCCCAGGACGACGGTCGAAACGATGCTCCAGATCCATATGGCAACAGGGTCAAAGGATCTCAGCGCGAAATTCGGGTCATTGTCGGGGAGTCAATGCAGGCCGACGAGGCGGCGGTTCTTGGTCTGCAGCTGGCGTAGTTTCTTGTCGAGAGCCTCGTGCTGCTTCTTGGCCTGCGCTAGCGCAGCCTCCGCATCCTCGACGCTCATGAGCGGGCGGCTGCCGATCGATGGCGACGGCTGCTCGCCGCTGCCGCTGGCGTTGCCGTCGTAGCCGTCAAACACGTTGTAATTGAGGCCGCCGTTACCCCCTACGGCGGGGGCGCTGCTCTGGCCAAACTCGTCACCCACCCGTCCCGAGAACATCTTGCTCTGGTCCCCGGCGCCGTCGGTCGGCGGACATATCCAAGGCGCCAGTTGCTGCAGGTTCAAGTTCCTACCTGCGTTGGGGCCGGACCCGGCGGTCTTGTAGCCGCTGAGGTTTAGGGAAGGAAGAACGTGCTGGTTGATGCAACTGATGGCCTCTTCGCGGTGCATCTTCCCTACCGGGTCGCTAGGATAGTTATCCGGGCCTGCGGGGAAATAAGATGGCGTTCCGTTAGGTACGGCGCGATTCTTCATCAGGCTAAATCCCGTAGCGGGCGCGTGGCGAGGCGCCGCGAAAGCAGTAGGGCGAAGACTGTCGGCCCGCAATTGATCTTGGAGCTCAAGGAATAGTTCCTGTTCACTCTCAGTCAAGTTGAGAAGACAGTCTCCATTGGGGGTGAGAAGCACAGTGTGCTCGTTCACCGTCTTTCGGACAGGCTGAAAGGCATTGAGCTTGTCCTCATCTTCCTTCGTGACGATTGCCTTTAATGTCGGTGGGAGGGTCGTTGGCATATTGCCAATAAAATCTGAACGATAGCCCTGCAAAGTCTTGAAGAAGCTAATTGCCTCGGCATCGGGAAGACTGCCACTTTCAACGAGGGATCGGAAAACATCGCGTAGATTAGGGATATCACCAACATCTTCGTCCATGGGCTGTTCTTGCTTAGGTTCCGGAGTGTGGCCAACATAGTCAGGAGTCAAAACAGTAGTCTTAGTCGATTCGTTCAACCTGATAGAAGTGTCGACCGCTACGGGACTCCTGGGCGGGCTTTTAACCGCTTTACTCTTCTGGTCTATGAGCTTGGGCGACTCAACTGCTGCGGTAGTGCTTTTAGATCCTTTATTAGGTTTTTCGCTCGTATCTGTAGGAGGCGTGGAGGCACTCTTTTGTGGCGCAGAGGTGTCTGCCTGTGTCTCCGCAATACTTGGCGTCTCAGGTCGGCTCGTAGCACTCGCCTTCTTTTCTTTCTTCTGTTTCTTCTTCCTTCCAAGAATGGGAGCGATCTCCACCTCCTGCTCGGCTGGCTTCGACTCAGCAATCTGTGCGGCAGCCTCCTTTGAAGCTTCTTTACGTTGTTTGCGTTGTTGACTCTTCGTAGTGGCGCGCACAGAGGCGGTGCCGACCTTCGAGGGCGGCGGAGAACTAGTCCGAGAAACAGAGACGGACGCACTCACAATAGAGGCAGTGTCCGAGATGATCTCGCTAGCTGGTGTTGCAGGACGGTGCGACGAACTAGCCATGCTGGCGGCTCGAATCGATGAGACAGCTGCCGGCGGGATCTGGATGGGCGGTGTCTCCGTCTTCGGGGTGTGCACAAGGCGTAGAGTCTTGGGAGCAAGCTTTGCTAAAGGAGAAGAGACTGACGCCGTGGTGGGTGTAGGAGTTGCAAAAGTAGAGGCTCCCTGGGTCTTCTGAGCAGCAGCACTGGTAGGAACCTGGCTGGACGATTTATCCGTTCCACTACCCGTCTCGCTTCCGCCAACGCCAGTCTGTGCGATAGTTTTCGTGGCGGCCGCAATGTCGAGGGTGCCAGGGACCGGCCGTTTGTCAGACTTACTGGGGGTGGCCTTGCCCACTAGAGGTTTGACTACCGTGTCGCTAGGAACCTTCTTAGCCTGAGAAGCTTTGGCAGAAGACGCCGGCTTGGACGGCAAGGCTGGGGTTAACTTTGGGGGCGAGCTTGTCTTGATAGAGTCGAGTGCCGGGAAATCTTCTTCTTGTAGGACACCTTTACCAGATGGCGTCTTCGAGGCTTGAGCGGCGATGTCTTTCGACAAACCACTTTTCGCGGCCAGTTCCTTAATACTTTTCTTCGCTTCATTCCCACTAGCCGACGTACTCTCTTTCTTTACCGGTCTTGCGGCAATTTTGGGAACGAGTGGGGTTACAGGTCGCGGAATAGCAAGGTGTTTCGATAATGCCACGCTTTGACCTGTCTGACTATGTGGGATAGGAGTTGAGCCACTCTCAGTAACTTGCGCCGGGTGCGAGTGGTTGAAGCCAAGGCTGGGGTGGTTGAAGCCAAGGCCGGGTGGCACAAAAATACCGCTACCCATGGATAATGTCAGATCAAACTCCTCCATCTCGTCATCATCCGCCACCAGGGCGTCTACGGACGAGGAAACTTCGTCGAGGGGTAGGAGATCGTCATCTAGAGGAAAATACGTTAGCTACTGGGACCGAAATTAGGTGATAAACTACAATACGGAGGAGAGTGTAAAAGCAGACGTCACATCACAGGGTTTCCATCGTCGTCTTCCACAAGTTATACATAAGGTAATAAATAGCAGTGTGTGTGTGAGAAAAAGATGCTATATTAAGCAATTTTTCTGGTGCGGTCTCGAGTATCGACCTGCTCGTTAACGTACATTTAAGAACAGTGTGGAAGACGACGATGGCTTGCCTGAGATGACCATGTAACCGAATCTTGCGCGGCAAAAGAACAAGCGAATAATGCCAGAAATCAAGTGTATCTTCAGAATAGCAAGGCCTGGGCGAGAAACCTCGTCGTTTTCCAAATTGCAAAGTGGACGCCAAATGCAACCTAGACCCGTCCTGGGTCGATGCCTCTGCAATGCTCGCTCAAACAATGTGGTGCGGAATATTCCGATTATTTCCTTTGACCCTTTCCGAAATTCCTCGCAACGCCTCAGACGTACCCTTGCTGAAGTCAAGTAAAAACAATCGTGCCGCCTGAATAGGGGCTACCAAACGGCTACCACCCTCCTCTGCTGTATACACCGGTACCGTACACCATGCTGGGATTGAACCCACCTTGGTTTTGACCCCCGTAGAGCCCCTGCCCGACTCCGGTGCTTCCCTGTTGCTGCTGATGCTGCATTCTCGCCTGCAGGATGCTCGGGTCCGCAAGATCTACTAAGCCACTCCCCCCAGAGGAGGAAGTGTTAGCGTGTCTGTGCTTCTTCCCCTTCTTCTTCTGCTTTGGTCCGAAATCTTGGAAAGCTCCAGGCTGGGTACCATGGAGCGATGCCAGAAGGCCCGGAGCCGGAGCAGGAGCGGGGGTGGAGGAAGTAGAGGGTGGATATTGATTGTTAAAAGAAAAGTACTCACGCTTAGACGCATCGTGGGCCTGGGTGCTGCCCGCGCCCCGTCCACGGATGATGGACTGGAGAAGTTCGCTCGGATTATCCTTAGACACCGCGCCGAATACCGATCCTCCGAAAGAATGGCCTTGTCCGAACATTCCGCCGTTAACGGGCGTCGTCCCCGTCGATTTCAGCCCAGGCGGGGGGCCTGGGATAGAGGAAGAATATAGTTGATTGCCTGGCTGCGATCGGAAGCCAGAGGGCATCATAGACGACTGCTGCGCCATGTATCGTGGGTCACCAGTCGTCTTCACGTTGATCGAGCTCGAGTTGTTTTCGTTCGCGAAGCTGAACCTTGACTGTTGACGAGAATGTCCCTGGCCTTGGAAGAGAGATGAGGATTGCGACGAGATACCCGGTGGCATCTGATCCGCAAAACTGCCTTGAGGTCGCATAAAGAGTTGCTGCTGCGGTGTCACCGTACGCCCGCCAATTGAGCCGACGGCCGAAGAGCCTTGAGCGTATCCCGATAGGCTCGGTCCGAACATATCATTTGCGCTAGTTCGCTGAATCGGAGGTTGCGCCAAATTCCGTCGCTGGTCGTAACGAGCACTGTCACGACTTTGATCCCGATCTTCAGGTTCTCCACCAAGCGCGAGGCTACCGCTCTCAGGCTCGCCTTCAGAAGGTTCGAGGTTATCAACTTGCTCTTCAGGCTCACCTAGACGATTCTCGTCCTCGTCCCTCATAGCTCGTCTTCGCCGCCAGCCGTTGACGTCGAATAATGGAGGAAATGAATCGTCTACATCCTTGTTCTTGGATGATGCAAATGCGCTCTCAGGAAGATCAGAAATGAGTTTCATGACACTACCGAAATCTAGTGTATCATGCATGACTCCGGAAGTTGGCTTGGTGCTGGGAACTGCCACTTTGGCAGGTGTATCAACTACTGGCTGCTTCTCGGCTTTTCGACCAGCCGGGGCGGAGGCTTCCGTAGGTGCTGCGGTTTCTATTGGTTCCTGCACGGACTCTGTAGTAACGGGTAACGAGGTAGATATAGCAGGACTGGAGGCAGCACCGCTAGTAGCGTGACTACCTCTTCTGCTTCGCTGCTGAGTGGTACGCGCCCAATTTGCCGAAGCTGGCAGAGCCGGACCGTCACCGGCATCCGAGCCTTCCTTACTCGACGTACGGACCATGGGTTGAGATTGAGACGTAGCAGTCGACGTATGGGGTTGAGACTGTTGTCGCGACGCGGAACGTGACGAGGAGGCAAGCGGGCGCTGGGTGTGAACACTATTCAAAGATGAGAGATCCTGTCGAGAGTAACTATCCTCCTCATCACCCAGCTCATGCAAGAACATGCATTGGCGATTCCCGCATTGCTCGTGTCTAAGCCATGCCGAGCAGTACTTGGTCGTTCCCAGCTGTGCCTTGAGGGTGCGATCACCGTTTTGGGAGCCGTGTACTGCCTGTATGCAACGAGCTGCATCCTCCTTCTTCTCGAATGTAACATAGATGCCGATAGACTGAGGGTGACCATCGGCAGATTTGCGATTACTGATCGATATTTTCTGAATATTGCCATACTGACCGAAAAACTCTTTTTGGCGAAGAGTCTTGAGGAGCTCGTCCTCGCGAACGGTAGGTATCAAACCTGTCACATAAACGAGGTTTTTCTGGACAACGCGGACGCCTTGGAGATTCTTGCGACTTTCTTTTTCGGCCTCGCGCTTCTGAACCTCCTTCTGACGTTGCTCTGTCGCTCGCTTCTTCTGGTTCTTTTGGATATTGGCCCGAAACTCCGCCTCCCTACATTGGATTAGCTATTCGATTCGCATTAACTAGGTAACTATGGTGAACATACTCTTCGCGGGTGACGACTTTCCACTTTATATCTTTCTCGTCGTAAGGACGTCGACATGCGGGACACAGGCCGTTCAGATTGTTCTTAAGGTTGTTGTAGCAGAACTGGCAAATCTAGAAAGACGTCAGTAACGTATTCAAACACGCAGATATAACCCTTTCAATCTCCTACCTGATATCCGCACGGACACGGTCTGAAATTTCTGTCGGCGAGATCGAACTCTTCTATGCACAGAGGGCTACAAACGAGATGTCAGTTATTCAACAGTCAAGATCAAGTAGATGGGAATAGCAGGTGGTATTAAGGATGTCCTTACCAGGTATCCTCTTCATCATCGATGAAGCTATCTTGAGGAGCCATGTTGGCCGTATCTGTGAAGAGAGCACGCAAGCTTGGGATAGCTCAAGAACTAGGATGGCTCCAGCACCAGGATGGCCAGCTCACCAACGATAGGCCCGGGTGCTGCGTTGTCGGTAGCTAGTGGAGGATTGGTCGAGGCGTGTAGGTACGGCGCGTCGTGGCTATCTGTCCAGTTTTGGGTTGAAATGTCGGGTGATTATGCAGTCGGAAAAGAAATGGTTATATCAGAGTGGAAAAAAGCATGCGTTGCCCCTCTGAAAAACGCGTCTAATGAAAATACAAAGTGAATAAACAGAAACTGATTTTGTTGTCGACGTCGGCTTGTCGCAGAAAGACTTGCTAGACGAGCAACCAAAGTCAGTGGTTGGATTAAAATGATGGCACGAAGAGAGTAGGCAAAGGTAAAAAGGCGAAGGAGGTTTAATGCAGAAGAGTCGCCGAAAAGAAACGATTCGCGCTAGGTGCCCAGGTGGAAACCTGAAATGGCCAAGTGCGGCTTAGTGCCAATTTTCGAATTTTTGCCTGCCTGCAGTTGCCCTGTTGCCTTAATTGCGCACGTACAGTGTGAGATGCAAGTAGCGAGTACCAGCTACCGTAAGCAGATTATCGAACTTGCAGGCGGTAAACGGTACCTAATCGGGTAGGTACGTTTATTGGGGGGATTATGTAGCTCTTGCTAGGAAGGAAACCATGGGTAGCTGATACACGGCGTGAACAATCTGCTGCTTTAGTCGGTCTCAGCTTCAGTAATTGATCAGACGAAGGAGACCTTTATCAACCCCCTTAAGAAACTTGTACGAGTTTCTATGGTTTTCAGTAGCCCTGTCGATCTGTACTGAGTCCGAGGGTGAGGAACGTTTAGTGGAAGTGCGCAGGTGCAGGGTCATGTGCTACGTCACAAATGATACCAATCAATAGGATTGCTCGAGCTTATGTAAGACAGCTAGCGCCAGGGCCCGACTTTTTAGGTCTTGTTGTACCTAGGTACCACTGTCCAGGTCAGCGGGACTGTGACACGGTCGGAATAAGTCTTAATGTTGTTCCGCAAATTGCGATTGGTCAGGTCTGATTGGACCAAGTCGAGGGATACACTGTGTGCACTGTGAGGCACCTTAGGTCGGTTACAGGTCGTTGAACTTCCTCGATAATAATTGATAGCGAATACCTCTCAATACACTCTTGCAACTCCGTCTACGCCCACGATCACGACCACGATCAATTGGCTCGCCTGCCATCGTATATCGATCATGGCGACCAAGCTCTGCCGAAGCAGGGCTCTCACATCAGCTTTGCGACCCTCGAAACCCTCGTTGCCGTCACGGAACGACCAGATCGTCCGCTGCATCGCATCGACTGCCCGCCAGAATGTCGCTATGCCCAAGGATGCCCCGAACATGAGGCAGGCGCCGCGAGACCACCCTAAGGAACTCAAAGCCCCCATCGTCAATCCAGCTGACAAATACGCCACCAAGGCCGACGACCTCCATCGCTACGGATCTTGGCTTATGGGCTGCTTGCCCAAGTATATCCAACAGTTCTCCGTTTGGAAGGATGAGCTAGTTATCTACATTTCGCCCTCTGGAGTCATACCTGTCTTTTCTTTCCTCAAGTGTAAGACATGCATGAGCGTTCCTATTCTGAACTACTGGTTCTGGAGAGCTGTATTTTGCTAACTCGAAGCTAGACAACACGGCTGCCGAGTTCACCCAGGTCAGCACCGTTACGGCCGTGGACTTCCCGACCAGAGACCAGCGATTCGAGATTGTCTACAACCTACTCAGCGTGAGACATAATGCACGAATCCGAGTCAAGACGTACGCGGACGAGGCGTCGCCGGTGCCGAGCATTACGCCCTTGTTTGACGGTGCCAACTGGTACGAGCGGGAAGTCTACGATCTATTTGGAGTTTTCTTCGTCGGCCACCCGGATCTGCGCCGCATCATGACCGACTACGGTTTTGAAGGCCACCCTCTACGGAAGGATTTCCCGCTGACCGGCTACACCGAGATCCGGTACGACGAGGAAAAGAAGCGCATCGTCACGGAGCCGTTAGAGTTGACGCAGGCATTCCGTAACTTCGAAGGCGGTTCGACGGCCTGGGAGCCTGTCGGACCTGGTGCCGACCGCAAACCCGAGAGCTTCAAATTACCTACGCCAAAGCCTGAGGAAAAGAAAGAGGAACCTAAGAAATAAATGCCAATCGCATGGCCTGTACATATTTATGACACAATTGACACTGTTATCCTACGACATTGTCACCACCTTGTCCAAGGCAATGATCTTTATCTCCGTCATTCATCGGAACGGGGTAGTCACAGTCACCTTAGATTACAAATTTAAAGGAATATCAGGACGATAGCTCCCAACTATTACTGCCATCGTCCAATTTCAATACACTTGGAATAAACAATTGCCAATTTTTACCAGTTCCAAGTTACCAGTACAACTCTCCTATAATTCCCAGCATCTACGGCTGGAAATATTCAATACCGCTCTGCACTTTTTTCATGCTCGGTGTCGGTGTCTGAACCTCGGGCATAGGCATTTTCATTGCCTTGGCCTCAGTCTTCTGGCCTCCCTGAGGCTTACCCGCAGAGAGGGCGCTGGGTTTCACGTCCATACCACTGACTTCACCAGCTGCAGTGTGGCCGTACTTGGCTTTGCGGGGTGTCAGCTATACAAGTAACTCGTGTAGATATTCGGATGAGAGATCGTGCTTAATGCTTACTTAGAGCGGGCTTATCGGTGCTATTCGCCTTCGCCTGCCCGAATAACGACGACATTGCGTTGCGAGGTTGTAGATGTATAAATTATTATAGAATGTCTCTTATACTCTCTTTACGTCGGTGGTCTGCTCAGTTTCTTTGCGACCTGGCGACTGCCGTACTTTTAAATCTTTTCGAAGACGGTTTACTTCCTGTTCATCTCGTGTCTCGAGTGATTATCATTTGAGGAGACGGAATTTTATGATCGAGTCACGGATGCTAATATGTCGTCGAGATGATATCATAGAAATAAGAAAGTTAGCCTTCATTAATCCCTTGACTAGGTAGGCTTTTTGAATCTACACACTTCGGAAGACTCTTGTCTCCAGCGTTGTGGGCCACTCCAAAGAGAACTCTATTGATTATTGTGTAAGTATTTATTTTACGGTGAGTCGACTTAAAAGGTAATAGAAATGAAGCCTACGATAGCTCAGCGTACCGTTTGTTACAGATCACAATGTACCTAGCTCCTACCACACCTCGTAACTCGTCGGTAAGCTTCAATTACCCCTTAACTGACACTTACATAACCATATGCATTTACTTGTTACATGTCTGTAACTCCGATTTTGTTGACAAGTCACACTAGCAAAAGCTATGGGCTGTCTATCTATATTATGAATACTAGTGAATATAATATTAAGAAGGTAGAGTGATCATACAATGGCCTTGAAGATTATTTCAAGTTTGGTATATGCTTATATGACTATATCCATGCTGCTCTTCCGTTGCTCGGAGCTCCTTCTCTATCATCGCTGTTGTTAGTGTTAAGGCTTCCAGCATTAAAAGGTTAAATTGGAAACTCTCAAGTCATATGGATCGCTCATTCTAACTCATAAAAATTGCATTGCCAAAGGAAACAGTAGGGCATATTAGGAAGTGCAGCTTCGACTCCTCTCAGCACTATTGGCATCTTCCTATCCATCCCGTTTAAAACAAGACAATTCCTTACTTTCAACTTTAACATGTTAGAAATCGAACAACCCAGAGGAAAACCCAGCGCTGATAGGAATCGAATCTATCCCTTCTGATGAACCCGAAGTCATTCGAACAAGAGCTTTTAGTGAGTGGTCACCTCCTAGGGCCTGTAAGCTGCACTGTAAGTCATTACAAGAAACCCGAGTCACACGCTCTAATGACTATCCGTGGCAGAAGCTCTTGAAGCTATAAGCTACAGCAACAAACCACTCGCTGAGCCGAGCTAGTTTCCACTCCATACGATGAGGTCGCGCGTACGGCTGCTAGTAGAAGATCAAAGCGCGAAAGAAGCACAACGTCACCAGCTTCGACGTACTCCTGGCCCTCATCTTCCAGAGAACCGACAAGCCGCTCGAAAACGAGGAGAGCATGGCCAAGGCCATCAGGAAGCACTTCAGAAAGCTTCAGAAACAAGCCGAGGAGGGCCAACGTTTCATCGACGCCCTCAAGGACAGTACCCAGTGGAGCAATCGATCGACGCCAATTGTTAACTACTACTACTACTCCGGAACAACCCGTGTTCGACCACGCTGTTCGCCTCGTTGGCACGAAAGGGGGAAACGCGAATTCCATTCACCCCCGAGACGTTACATCACACTGTTAGCTCCTGTCTTGAGCATCCCGTGTTCGAAGGTCGTCCCGGCGAAGATCCCCATGATTATAATAAAGTTGAATTGTATGCATCCGAAAAGGTTGTGGAAGAAGAGATGCTATCGTCTTCAGATAAGAGGAAAGCGGACGATCAACCCAAGAAGCCATCTTCGAAGAGAGCAAGCCGCCGTTGAAGACGAAGACTGCGTTTCGTGCGGAAGATAATGCACTTCGTCCAGCTCGCATGTGAGCGAGGCTCTGACGAAATAGCACGCTTTACTCGAGAACCATAATGTCGAATATGTCGAACTTGCTAGCTGCCTTTTGTTCCAGGACGTTTACACCATCAGAAAAATGGTACTGGCCCACAGATGTTCAATAGCCTGGCGTATATATGATATATGTCCACAGAGCATTGATCCATCCTGGGGATGACAAGACACCGTAGTTTTGTCAATTCCACAGCACTGAGCAATAAACATCTTGCGTTTTGTCCGAGCCACTATACAAGCTGGGCAAGCTGCACATTATGCCAGACAGACGCCAAGCCCACCACCGAAGCTGTGGATGATGCGCAAAACCCGGGCAGCCTTGCTGCTCAGTGGAAAGGGGAAGAAACTAGAACATCTTCACCAGTTACGTCGTCATGGGACCTGTTCGACGTACCACCAAGGCCAAAGCTGCTCAACTCAGCGCCCAGCCTGGCGAGCCATTGGACCCTCGCGACGCACAAGTCGAATCTCTCTATTCAGCCAACATCCGGGAGGTGTTTATGACACAGGTCAGAAAGATCGCAAACTTGTAAAATGCCACGAACGAAATGGACGAGAAACGGAGTTATATCTGCCACCCCCATGCTTCTGCAACTTCAGGTCCTCTCAATGACTCCATCTATCGACAGACCGTCGACTTCATCCCTTTTCATTAGTTTTTTTTTTGGTAGCACGCGAGGAACTTTCGTGTTTATAGTGTCTGATGAAACTCTTTACTATTTGATCCTTAATGTTGGTTAGCAACCTAGGCTAGGACAACCTCGCAAACAGTACGAGATCATGGCGTGGAGACACGGCACTCCCCTTTTCACTGGAGGGTTTTTTTTTGGTAGTAGGCAAGGAACTCCAGTGTTTTCTATAGGGTAGTGTGTCTAGCAATTCACCACCGACTTCAAGGATACGTACACATACACGTACATCAGACCGCTGTTAAACTTGTATTCTTTGACCATTTCGCTGATATCGATCAACATCCTCATACGAATTAGCGTGCCATGTGATTTTTCTAAAACCGCAACTCCCAAGCATGCAAGCCTTCCTTCTCGCCCAGCAAGACCTATCCGTAACCGTAACCGTAACCGTAGCCCATCCTATGCAAAGCCTTTCCGCGACGGAACATTCTCAACCACCTCTTCTCATAGCAAGTGCTCATAACACGCCCACCCTCCACCTACTTACTCACCTAGTCCGACTGCTCGTCCGCCGAGTCCCATATGATAGGCGGCGGCTCCTGGATCTCGTCGTTGACGAGGCTATCCGGCAGCATCTGGCTGCGCGAGAGGAACTGCGAGGACCGCAGCGAGCTGCTGCCGTTGTCGCGCGCGTTGCGGTACAGGACCGGGCTGCTGCTGTGCGGGTTGCCGGCGTCGCTCGAGAGGAGCACGGCGGCGCGCAGCGACTTCTGCGGCGACACGGCCGGGCTCGAGACCGTCGTCGCCTGCGAGGGCCGCACGAAGCTGCGTGTTCTCTGGCTCGTAGGTGCTGCCGCCGGGAGCGGCTGGACTGATGGCGCCGGCAGCTGTGGTTGGGGCACGGCGGGCTTCGCGAAGCTGTTGCTGACCCGGGGTTGTGCTTCTTTGCCGGCCGGTCTGCGCGGCGACTGGCTCGATGGAATCACTTCATCCACATGCTCGGACGAGGGATGCTGGGTCGAGTACTCGACGTCGTCTTGGAACTGCGCCATGATTTCCTGCGACTCGGTTGCTTCGTCTCCGAACAGAGCACACTTCAAGTTGGCGGTAAGCTCGCCGACCACCGCCGGGAGCAGCCAAGAAAACTTCTGGGGCGCGGTTTTGCACCAGCCCTTCTGTTTCATCTCGTTCAGGGAGACCGGGTTGTTGAGCTCGTAGACCTGAAGGATCTCGTACGCATACTGTGTCTTTTCCCCCTGGTTGAACTCGGCGTTTCCGATTCCTTCCTCGTCCTCGATCTCGCCTGGCACTTTCGGGCCCCCGACGATAAACATGTACGTGAGCTTCTGGAGAGGCTTAGTTGCGTAAATCCAGACACGGTGAACACCAGGTGGTATCTTCCACGATCTGAATTCGTGGTTCTTCGTTCGACTGAGGATCTGTTCCAAGGGCTCCGGGTGAAGTGGTAGTAGGATATCAGAGTGCTGCGTCTGCGGGCCAAGATTACGGATGGCTTCTAGGGATAGACGCTGGCTTTCCAGAGCTTGGGTATAGACCTGAGAGTGTGTTGAAGCTATATTCTCATCTGATGGATCTTGTGGGGACGGTGACTCTTCTACGCGATTCGAAGGAGACGTAGTTGTAGTGGGATCTACCGTAGCTCGAGAAACCTCTCTTCGTTTCTCCTTCTGTCTCGGTGTGGGAGTACCCGGCGATGGAGTCGACTCTCGAGAATCACTAGTACTCAATTCAAGAATGAGTTCATCCGCTGATGTGTTAATCATTGCCTGTGTTTCTTCCCCGATAGCACCGTAACAAGTCTCAACTGGCTCGGGATCATCCGTCGATGGAATGTCATCGTTTTGTGGGTCCATTGGTACGTCTTGGTCTTCGACAATGGCTGTTTCATTGACGATCTCTTCATTTTCATCACCCACGGTCTCGTCGTCATCGCCCACGGTCTCATCATCGGTATCGGCGACTTCCCGCAAGGGTTTTAAAGGAGACCGAGCCGGTGTTTTCCTCACTGGCTTCGGAGATTTAGGCTTGTCCCTTTTAGGTGTGAAATTTTCTTTATTCTCCTCGGGGATGTCGAAGTGTGCCTTCTTCTGGACGGCCTTTGGGGTAGGCGTAGTTGGGAGACTATGAGTGGTGCTGTATGAATTTGGAATTTCTTTCTGTCTTGGCGTTTTGACCTTCTTGATGACTGGAGATAGCGCTTCCAAGTTGGTGGACCTCTCCTTCAGCGGCGAGTTATTATCAAATAGCCGTAGCATCATTGGTGTGGGTGGTGACGTAGAAGATGGAATAACTGTCTTGGTTCGGTTGGTCGGCGTAGCAGATTGTATCAGACTCGGAAGTGAGGACCTGACTTCCGCTTGCGGCTCTGGTTTGCTCTCCTCCATCTTGGAAGCATCGTCTTTTGGCTTATTGGGAGTCTCCATCACCAAGCCCGCATCATCCTCGCCTTCCGAGTCACTGATCTGCCACATCTCGTCGTCGTTGTTACCTTTACGTGGCACCATTTGCGTTATTGTCTGTTGGCTGTCAGAGACGGGAGCGTCTCCCAATGTCCTTCGCCTCTTCGCATTCTTGGGCTTCTCCTCTGCGACTAATTCGTCACCTGTAGTCTTACGTCGGGATGCTCGGCTCCTTTTCTTAGAGTTGGTCTGTTTTACAGGTGCAGGAGCTTCAGGCTCCTTGACGTGGTCCTCATTTTCATCCTCCTCTTCGGAGACCATGAGTTCCCCAGCCTCCTGAACCTCGCGCGGAGATCGTGTTACGAAGCCTGCCTGGGTTAATGTCTTTTGTTGGGAATCCTTTAGGACCTTTCGATTACGTGAACCATAAGTCCTGAGTTGCCGTTTGCGGGCCGGAAACACCTTTTGCTTGGGGGCGGCAGCAGTTGACTTGTAAACCTTCGCAGGCTTAGACTTAGGCTCAGGTACAGACACAGGCACAGATGCAGACGTAGACGCAGACGCAGAGGGTTTGCCGCGAGAGCGTGTCTGTGGTGTCATGATGGCAACGGAGGGGTGGAGTGACTTTTAGTCGTTCCCCGCAAGACGCGTATAAGACTTCCAGGACTGTCGTATGAAGTAAAGGCCAATGTTCAATGTGCAGGTGCTTTAAAATGTAATCGGGTTGACTCGAGTTGATTTGGACTGACTTGACTCAGCTCGATTCGATTTGGAATGATTTGAGTAGCAGCTAGGAATGGCAGTGAGATTGTCCACTAAGGTGCGTCATGAACGCGAGTTAGGCGCGGGTTGGCCACCTAATTCGCGTCAAATGCATATCAATTAATCAGCGCAGCCCCACCCATAAATCCTTAGATATTTACTCGTTAAGTGCATTACTTTAATTGCCCCCAGAGGCCCCCCGCGTTCCAGTCCCGCTTTTTGCATCGACCGAGGTATAACAACATACATACATAATTACACCCCCTGCCTGCATGGAGCATCGCCAGATCGGCATCGACCATCGGAGATGCTTGCTTCTGATGAGGGTCAACATCTTGGGTTTTAGGACCGTGACAATGGAGAAAGATACAATAATAAAAATAAAAACTAGCAACTAAGAGATAAGCTACCTAGGTTAGTCTTTGTTGCTTTTATCGCTTCATTATCATCCTCACTTAAGACGAATTGTATTATAACCTACACTACGTAACTAAAGACAGAGCCGCGGCTAAATCTACCGTGCTCCCTATAATCGGAACATCAAACCTCGCAAGCTGTAAGTAGGAGAACGAGTACTGTACAGCAGCCACCAAGTTACACCGCCCCAGACGTTTGCCATGTCTGTGCGACGGGTATGAGACCGTCTACACGCCTACGAGTATCTCAGTACGCTGTACAAGCCACAGTCTTCGGCGTATAATAACTCCTTGCTTTCCTCGCCGGGTCCACGCCATAGTCTTCGGCGTATAATAACTCCTTGGTTTCCTCGCCGGGTCCCCACCAGAGTCTTCGGCGTATAATAACTCTTTGCTTTCCTCGCCGGATCCACGCCAGAAGGAGGGGAAGAAACGGAGACACGGTAGACATCCAAGACCCCAGCGCCAACCATACACCATGGCGGCCTTCCCCTTCCCCTTCCACGTCAAAGAGCACGTCGTGCCCTCGCAGCACGTGCGCGAGTGGCCGCGCGCCACCGCCGCCTCGCAGGAGGACGTGCTGTACCTGAGCGTGAAGCAGTACGTGCCGGTCGACAACCCGGCGCCGCGGCCCGGCGACGTCACCATCCTCGCCGCCCACGCCAACGGGTTCCCCAAGGAGCTGTACGAGCCCTTGTGGGCCGACCTGCACCTGCGCCTGCAGTCCCAAAAGGAGAACGGCTTCCGCATCCGCGCCGTCTGGATCGCCGACGTCTCGAACCAGGGCTACAGCGGCACCCTCAACGAGCGCGCGCAGGGCTCCGACCCCTCGTGGGACGACCACGCGCGCGACCTGCTGCACCTGACCAACGTCTTCCGCGCGCAGATGCCGCGGCCCCTCGTCGGCGTCGGCCATTCGTTCGGCGCCGCCGTCCTCACCAAATTGTCGCTGCTGCACCCGCGCCTGCTGACGACGCTCGTGCTGCTCGACCCCACCATCACCAAGTTCTCCTTCGCGCCCTCGGGCCCCGGCAAGTCCACCGCCCGGGCGTCCGCCTTCCGGCGCGAGACGTGGCCCGACCGCGACGCCGCCGCCGCCTCCTTCCGCCGGTCGCCCTTCTACCGGGCCTGGGACCCGCGGGTCCTCGACGCCTGGATCGAGCACGGCGTCCGCCCCGTGCCCACGCTGCTCTTCCCGTCCCCCGACAGCCCCGACGACAAGGCGACGCTGCGGACCCCCAAGCACCAAGAAGTCTTCACGTACTTCCGGCCGCTGTGGCCGCACGTGCGCTCGTCGTCCGACGGTGCGTCCCCCGTCGTCGACAAGGACGGCGCCCCCGACTTCGACCCGGCCATGCAGGAGGACGCCTTCACGAGGGACGCCGTGTTCCCGCTGTACCGGTCCGAGGGCGCCGGCGTCCTGAAGCACCTGCCGGAGGTGCGGCCCTCGGTGCTCTGGGTCTTCGGCGGCGACAGCGACCTGGGCACGCCCGCGGGCCGCAAGCTCAAGACCGAAACCTGCGGCGTCGGAGCCGGTGGTAGCGGCGGGTTGAAGGCGGGGCGCGTCGCCGAGGTGGTGATGGAGGGACGCGGTCATCTGTTCCCTATGGAGGTGCCCGGCGAGTGCGCGCGGCACGCGGCGGCGTGGATTGGCAAGGAGATGGAACGGTGGCGCCAGCAGGAACGTAAGTACGAAGAGTGGACCAGGCTGCCCCCGAGGGAGAAGACGACGCTGAGCGATGAATTCCTCGATCATATCGGCCGCCCGCCTATGAAGAGAAACAAATCCCTAGTTGGCTCCGAGTCTAAGTTATAGGAACCTGTGAGACTCGTGATATACCAGTAGCGTAGATTACTGTTCTCAAGCACGGCGGTCTTAGATTAAACACCTTCAAGATCAAATCAAGTAATCTATACAGACACAGCACTTCTGATTAAAGAGCTAGAGTACAACATATCGCGTAGCAAAGTGAATTGCTATCATGCACGAGAAGTACTAATAGTAGTCCGGAAAGCAATACTGTAACAAATTGGCCAGTCTATCTACCTGATGAAGCCACCCCCTTTTGCGAAGAGTAAAACAAAGCAGGTGATGTCCATGTGGATTCACTATCCTCTGAAGTGAGTATCTTCCGAAAGGCCTGAGAAATCAATGTCCCAGTCTGGCGTCAAATGCCGCCGGGGTTCACGTTTCATTCCTACGCCGAAACAACCTTTCCATGCATTAGAAGAGACCCTATCGTAACCCCTCCGTGTCTCCCACTTTTCATTTTCGTTGTCAAGAGTCGTGATGGGCATCAGGGGTGAATTATGGCAGGTGTGCCAAGGAAGAATAGCGCTCCTTGATCGGACACGCTGAGAAAAAAAATAAACAATGCCTCGTTTTTGCTTCATCAATGCCGTCCGTGGATCATCGCTGAAATGACGTATTTTTGAAGTTGACAAGTCGTTGCTGACGCGCAAGGTCGCGCTTCCTAGACCGCCTGTCTAGTCTCTCGAGGCTAGATCAGGATAGATGGAAAGCACCTTGACCTTCTCGTATGGCAGTGAAAAGCTGCCGCTTCATGCTATTGATACTCGTATAGTTGGGCAATTTCAGGTAGTTGACACAAGTCATGACGCTGGGGAGGTAGTCGTCAGACGTGTAGGGTGGTTCACTAGGCTTGCATACCACAGTGAACATGGGGGTCAAGCTCTTGAACCCTATAATAACAGTTAGAATAAAGTCTCACGACAGAATGGATAGCGAAACATACCTCCAATGGGGAGTTTCGGGCTTCCTGTAGTAAACTGCAGGAAGTCACGACGTTGTGTAGCGGTTAATTCACTCATGGTCTGGAGCAGGTTCTTGACGGTTGGGCTGTCCATGGTGAAACCGTGGTCTGCTTTAATGGAGTCCATGAGAGCTAGAGGAGAAAAGTTAGTTTCGCCAATACCAAGAGGATGTGAAGAGCAACTTACTCTCCAGAGACCAGTCCTCTTCCACGCGGCCGAATAGTGTCACCAACTCATCCGGAGTGAAGGCGCTCAAGGCCGAATATGGGAATACTTGGGAAAATCCGCCGCGGAAAGCTTCGACTTGACGCTTGACACCGTGGCCTAGGGTCATATCAATGACCTTCTCCAAGTAAGACTCGACATTGTAGATGGTGACCGGGATCTGCGATCCGCCAGGGACGAGCTCGACGTCAGGATATCCGGGCAATGTGAAGTCCAAGGCCAGATCGTCTAATGTTCCATTGTCCACAACAATCTTCTCCGTGTCGGCAACCTTCTGAGCCGCTGTTCGCTTAGGGTCTTCGTCGATCGCCTTCTTCGCCATGGCAAACTTCTTGATGTGCATGAGAGAATTTGCTAGCCCGGGATCCACCATTTTCACGGCGCCCAGAGACGGTTTCACACCCGAAGTACCGTCTCCGATACGGAAGAAGATGGGGTTGAAGTTGAGATCGATAATGCGGGAATCTATCATGGATCGTGCGACAAACGTCCCTAGCATCTTGAAGTGCTGGAGAATTCTGGTAGCGCTCGAGTCATCATCGCTCATCGGGCGAGGAAACAGGCCAGTAGGAGCAGAAATGTACTCCTCTGACTCATTCGAATCCATATCCCGCCAGAGCTTACGCTTCTTCTTGGAAAACTCCTTCGAGACTGTAGAGTAGAACTCTAGCGTGGGGCCTAGGCCGGTTCCGACTTCTTCAAAGTATTCAACTTCGAGTATACTCTGCGAGCTGCCGTATAGCTCCATCACTTTCAATGCGGACTCTAGAATCTTGGACCGTGAGATCCGCACTTTCTGGCGCTGGAGTCGACCTAGGAACGGACGCTCGTCGCGACGATCCCGACGGTTCGATTCCTCTTGCTGCGCATTCTGCCATCGGCTCATAGATCGGGCATAGCCAAATGAGGTTGACTGCAGGAATAAGTGACGCGTCTCAAACGGAAACAGGAATGGGTATAACCGCGCTAGATCCTCACTCCAGCCAGGTAAGCAATTGCTTGCCACTATAAGAGGCTCCTCTAGCTGCCTGTTCAGCTTCGCAGTCAATTTGGTATTCACGAACTGTGAAAGAGGTTCCGCATTCAATTTCAGCATCGTCTTGTTCTCCACCATGATATCGTCAATGTTGGCATTCAGGTCGTGCATAATGTTTAGAAGACGAAGAATGGATACGGTTGTGGGATGATTCGCGAGCGAAGCTGGAACTCCGTTCACGTCCGAAGAGCCGTCGGATGTCGAGTTGAACCCGACAGGTTCGACCGGCGGCGGTCCTTGCACACGGCGGTATTTAATGGTATGCACCGTAGACCAGACGCTGCGGCTAAGATGATCATCGGTGGGAGACGAGTTGTTGTGCACAGCTCGGTAGATGGTAGTCTCGTTCGGGATCACGCGATCATCTAGGCTAAACTCTATGTGCCAATCTTGAGGTACAGCTTGGATAGCAGCTGCGTATGAAAGCGGACGAGAGGATGTCGCGGTGGGTTGGGTTGGCGTACCTAACGGAGGTCCCGAGGGCTGGGGTGGCATTCTGCGACTTGGATGGCTCGAGAGACCACTCTGGGCCGGAGTCGGAATCCGAGTCCCGTCTTCTTTTCTCGCCGTTATACTCCCACCAGCGGCCTCTACCAAGTTCACTGCGGAAGGATCTGGAGCTGGACTGTCTTGCATATCCTCGTCTAGTTCACCGACAATAGCGTCGAGAGCACTGCTGTCAGCAATCTCAGCCTCCTCGTCCTCATCACTAATGGGTTTCTCGTCGGCACACTCCAAGGCATTCTGCAGATCTTCGCCATCTTCGGGCGGTGGCTGTTGCGGAGGAGGTGCCTGGGATTCGGGCGCCTGTGCTGGTTGGCGTCGTGTCGACCGACGAAGAATAGCCTTCTCTCTGCCAGAGCCTGCTACGGAGCCTGGAGTAGAAGGGGTCTCGGGCTGACCTGGCTGCTTCGACTTAGATCTCCGTTGCGGCCGAGAGCCAGATGCCTGAGTAGGCACCGGGGGAGGTGGTGTGGCAGAGTAGCCTGCCCCTAATCGCTCTGCAAGGCGTTCGGCTGATGGGAGCCCTGCTGATCCAGCCATAGCAGCTAAAGCCCGAGATAATCCGTCACGGGGCCTCGGGCCACGGGGGCGCTCATGAAGATTGATTCGTGGCCTTAAATAGTCGTCTAAAGCCTTGAAGGTAGCAATAGCATGGATAGAGACCATGATATTGCGGTAGGAGCGCGGAATATCGGAGTCCTCGTCCGCAGCCAGCTTTAGTCTTATCTGTTTGGCCAGCATAGACGCTGCGCTACTACGATTGCCATCGAATGTATTGTGATGGACAGTAATAACCTCGAAATGCTCCGAGCGGCTTAAGAGATCCTGAAGCTTGTGCACCATAACACTAAAGGGTGTTGTAGGAGAGTCTGCAGTAGCAGTCTTGGATTTCGAATTGACAGACCGACCCATGAAGACTTCTAAGAATGCAGCCCTGGCAGCGTTTGCTAGAGTCTCGTCAGGGTTACTGAAGACCTCCTCCAAAGCGCGCACGAGTCCCGAGGCGAGCAGCTCAGCACTTGTCACACTGTCTAAGACGTCGGCATCGAAGTAGGAAGATAGCTTCTGGAAAATACCAGTCCCATTCTCGGGAGACAAGTCTTTGGCGGCGGTCCTCTCAAGATAGAACTCTTTAATTTCGTGGGCGAGACTTTGGAGATTGTGGAGAATCTTGGTAGCCTTTTTCTTCATAGCCTTACTATGCTTTTCCGTCTCGTGGGTCTCCAAAAACCTTTTCGCGGCCCCGGCAATGCGAGACTTCATAGATGGGATGTCACCGATAAAAGGGCGGGGTGGTCCGTCTATAGACATAGTAGATCCGTCGGAGCTAGCAGGAGAGGCCGAAATGTCGTCGTCCTGATGGTTATCTTGGTCGTCCTCGTCATTCTCATCCTCGTCCTCGTCATCATCGTCGTGGTCTTCCTCATCGTCGCCCTCGGAGTCGTTATGTATCGAGACTCTGTCTCCTTCGTCTCCAGACGCCATACTATGGTCCGTCGAAGTGCCGGCTACCCTGGTTTCAGATTCTTGGTATTCGGCGGCCAGCTTGCTGATCTCCGTGACGACTCCCTCTCGATAGATCTGGTAGCGATAGATATCGTCCAACCTATTAAGTAATAATTCCGTTGTCTGGATGGCAGACATTACGAGGGACGGATGGTCCTGCTGGGATAATATTGAGGCCAAGAACGAAGCATACGGAACCGATTTCAAGGCGTCGGCTAGGATATCTTTGTCCAGGTTGGATAACATCTTCAACTGGGCAGTGAGCACCTTTTGTCGAACACTCAAGTTTACGGTGCTCGAGAACGCATCTGTCAAAGTCGGGAATAAGATCAGTGCAAACCTCCGTACTTGGTCTCTGCATTCCTGGAAAAGCTCAAGTCTTTTCTCATTGGACGACTTCCGTCTAGACCCAAGGGACGACGGAGTGATGGGCTCTGCGAGTTCCAGTTCGGCAGCAACCTGGGACACCGAGCCATCGCTCCCCTTTAGACCCGGGAGCAGTTCGCAGACCACATTAAGAGTCTCGATGATTTGCTCACGTGGCCGATGGATCAGAGCCTGCATGATAACGACGCTATCAAGCTTGGAGGCAATATCCTCCGTCTCGTTAGGGGGTGAAACGCCCGTTAGAATCTGATATAGTGTCTCGACCACGTTCAGCTTTAGAAGCTCTGCAGACAAGCGCGGGCTCGCACGAGCTGTGATAGCCAATACACGGAGGAACTGCGTGTGGATATTGGCACTAATGAGATTCGTAGTTCCAGGAACGAGAAGCCGGAGTATCACACCGAGTAGGTTCACATCCACGAGCTGCTCTAGACTCGAGGATTGATACTTGAAACTCTCGATAATACGAGTGATGCAAAGCGAGGCTTGTTCCACCACCCGCTGGTCGCTGCTAGTTAGCACTCTCTCGAGGATTGGCATGACGCCCTTGATCATCTGGAATGCATCTTCCGGAATATTGCGACAGCAATTGGCGGCGGTAGTAACAGCTGTACGTTGCGTGCCAGTCGGGAAGAAATCCAAATTATTAAGACAGGCAGTAAGGCCGCCTTCCCGAACAATGCTCGTCGGGTATTCGATTGATATCTTTTCCAACGTGCTTATAGCCTGTTCGGCAAGGTCGATGAAATGGGGTTCTCTGAGCCTCTGGCACAAGATAGGAACAGCACCGCCATACACTACATTGGCTGCGCTGGCTGGTAGGGCCTCCATTAGATTCGCAAGACATCGACAGGCAAGTAACATGATCTCGGGATTCTCCTCGCCGGTAAAGTCGTTCGGCTGCATCAAAACCACCAGCTCCTTGACGAAGGAATCAGGAGCGAAGTGCCCCGACAAAGTGTCTTCATTAGAGATCAAGAGGATCTCCGATAGTTCCTGCAGAGCCGCCAACTGCTCGGAAGGGTCGTCCTTATTGCGTAGACTAGTGAGAATGTCACGGAGCCTGGACGAAATACCAGACATCATACCAGTCAATGCTCTCAGCGTACTGGATAAGCCGGAACCGGGAGGTCCACCGAACCCGCCAAACGGGTCGTCGTCATAGTGACGAGGAGGTTCATCGTCGTCGTCGTCGTTATCGTCGCTATTATCGTCCTCCGGATCATGCGCAGGAGGGGGTGGCGGCGGCGGCGGCGCTTCTGCCTCTCTCTCCGGCTCTTCTGTTCCACCCATAGTAGTATCTTGGTCAGGAGGTGCTGGATGGCTGCTAGCTGTCCGTTTCGATCGCCGAGCCGATCCAGAAGCACCTGTTGTAGAAGGATCTAGGTAGAGAACTGTTAGCAAGTTGGGTACTCTAGCAATTGGGAGATTCCATACCCTGGGTTAGCGGGGCAGTCTTCTTGTTGCGACTGGACTTCCTACTCGACGAGGCTGAGGCTGAATTTCCGGGGTCCTGCATTCTGCCGGGTGGGGGTGGGTCAGAGCTCCCACTATCAAATGTTAGCATCCTGTAGAGACGGTGCCTTTTCCTTGCGACGACGTACCCAGTTGGACTAGACATAGAAGCCGTGCTCTTTCCTTTCCGCTGCTTACGTGCGGTGGGCGCAAGAGTAGCTGCAGGGGGAGCCGATGCTTCGGGCGCCGGTTCCGAGACTTTCTGTCGCTTCGATCGTCGATTAGATGCAGCAGAGTCGTTGTTTAAAGGCTGCTCTGGCGTGCTGGTCTCTGTGGCAGTCGGCTTTCTCTTTTTTGATACCGTAGTTAGCCTCGATTGGGGTGTGCCCGTTGCAGGAGCGGCAGGAGCTACAAGAGCCGTAGAAGGCCCGGTCGGTGCTTGACCAGAAGAGGTATCTGCCGGTAATGCTGCCTGGTTTGCAGCGTTACGCGCAGAGGAGCGTGTTATTCTGGGAGACATGAGTACTTGCCATCAAGGCGGAGGAGGATTGCGATGGCGTGACTCGAAAAAGGGACGTGGGAAGAAGGGTAAAAAAAAAAGGGTGGAAATGTTTGTGTTAGCCTCGCCTCGGAAGCTTGGATGGTGGGATAGGTTGGTGGGATAATTCTTGGTACAAGAATTTTAAGTTTGGGATTTCAGTGACTTAATAGTGTGCACCTGAAGATTGCGTCAAGCTACCCAAGCCTGTCCTGTTTCCTAAGTGACGAAAGCTCAAGCTCAAGCTCAAGGCACCAACTTATGCAAAGAGATTGCCGCGATAAGAGAGCCAAAGAGGTAGGAACCGAGGAATCGAGGCATCAACTACAAATTCTCAGAAAACTTGACTGAAGTTTGTAATCTACCCCTCCCTCGGGTCTGACTCTGACACTGCCACCGGTTACCGGGCACTGACCAATACAAGTGAGTGCTATATCGGGGGGAAAGATGGATTGCAAGAATGGCTCCGTCGATGAATACGTGAAGGAGTCGAATGATATAGTCTAATACGGGGAAAAAAAGAAAAGTGGTGCTTTGGGTTGTACCAAGGTATCGCATACGGACGTGTACACGTGGAGATGTGTGGATGCTAGATGCTAGATGCTAGATGCGGATGCAGATGCGAGTGTAGTGTGTAGTGTGTAGTGAGTAGGGAGTAGGTAGTAGGGAGTAGTGTGTATTGTGTAGGATGTAGCGTGTAGTGTGTAGGAGGCAAAGAATGAGGTCGGACTTATATCGTACCTGGGGCCTAGAGTAGAAGGGGGTGAGTATGGCGAGGCAGGAATGGCCGATCGCAAGTTCAGATTCAAGTTGAGATTGAGGTCCGGGATGGAAGGAAGTCGCGCTTGAGGATCGTTATCGACTGCCGATCGAGAGCGCGGGTTCGCAGCAGAGGGTTTTCGGTCTGCCATGGATTACGCCATGGGTTACGGCGGTGATAGAATCTGGACGAGTTCGAGTTGGATGTTTCGGACTACGGGGGCTCGCTCGATCTCCTCCTTTTTCTTTCTCTTTCTCTCTCTCTGCTTTCAAGTCGGACGAATCAGACCAGATATGTCATCAGGTCTGTCAATTAGAATGCAATGCTGCGGGATTCGAAAGCGCCCAAGTTTCGTCGCCACAGGTCAAACAAGTTAACCTTGATTATAAATATGCGACTATGTACCATGGGATAGCGATATCGTTGATGCCGTCGTTGCGGTCGTCGTCGAGGCTTCGGGAGTGGTAGATGGGAAGTTCTAGGTTCTGGGTTCTGGGTTCAGAGTTCTGGTTCTGTCGGAGGTTCATTCAGCATCGGCGGCTGGACGTTGGGCTTGGTGGGTTATGTGGGCTGATGGCATGGGCGACTTACCAGACCCGGCCGTCAGGCTGTCTGTAGCCGTGCACACTAATACCCTGTCGTAGTTCGTGCGGGTAGGGGGTATGCGATACTGCGAATGCCGGTGTAACGGGCGTGGACATAGGAAACAGGTCCTATGCTGCTGCGATGCTGCTGCGATAATACAGCTACGCACTGTATGATGTGCAAGTTACCGCCAGGGGTGTCATTATGAGCACTATCTAATAATAATTCCCGCTATGTATTGTACCTAGGTATCATGTAGAACGATAACGTTAGTCCGCTCACTAATCAGCCTATCAGCTTGTTTATGATGTATTAAGACAGTATCAAATTCATTGAATGCTTGCGGTTCTCTTTATTGTGATAGAAAGCCATATATGAAGGTTATTTTCTTATTATTCAACAGGTTTATTAATTAGAAAACCCTCATAGCGATACCGAGTAAAATGGATGATTCGTAGTACATACATACCTACATGTAGCACAAGGACAAAATCGCGTGTCAAAAAAGGGTCTTACCCTCATTACAACTTATCCGATAGGCCCATAGAATGAAGTCATAATTAGAGCTCCCTACGTACAATATTAAAACTTTAGTTCAACTTCCCCATTTCTCCTCAACGTGGCTGACAAGCGTTGGTAGATATTTAACGAATTCCACCAATCAACCTAAAAACAGTCCGAGATACTGTCGTTCACTGTTGCATATTGACAATTACAGGTTACAAGTAAATGCCTACCTAGGTACTCAGAAACGTGTCTGCCAGAATGCGATTGGTGATACGTTAGGTAGGCATGTGAGTATAGTATAGAGTTATAATCCGTAAGGCATGTGACAATAGATCCTTACAATTGCCATTGAATCAGGAGAATCTGAAAATTTCCGCTATACTTGAAAAAGGGGGTATTTGTCCTAAGGTTTTAAGCTGTCGATGCCACCTTCGTACTCACCCATGTCGTATTCCTCGGGGTACTTCTCGAGATGCTTCCTTAGCTCTTCCATCTGGACTTTCAAGTCTGGAGTCAGTTCCTCGTATACGTCCTCGAACATAGTGCGAATAGGCGGTTTCTTCTCGCGCTCCGCCTCGGAAAATGCTTTCAGCACATCTCGCCTGATACCTTCTCGAGCCTCTTTCTCTTTGGACTCGTCCCAGAATCCCTTTGCCTCCATGTATTTCCGTAGTCTCGCAATGGGGTTGTCTCGGCGCTTCCAGTCTTCGACCTCGACTCTCGCACGGTACGCAAAGGAGTCGTCCGAGGTACTGTGGTGGCTAACGCGATAGCTCATCGCCTCGATTAGGATCGGCTTACCGCCATCTTGGAGAGCCATCTCCCTCGCTTTCTTGGTAACCTCTCTAACCGCCCAGATATCGTTACCATCCACTCTTACGGTGTCAATGCCATACCCAATCCCTCGGCTGGCAATGCCATCTCCTCGGTACTGTTCTAAGGTCGGCGTTGAAATAGAATAGCCATTGTTTCGGCAAAAGAAAATAACCGGACAAGATCGTGTTGCAGCGATGTTTAGCGCGGCATGAAAATCGCCTTCGCTTGCAGCTCCTTCGCCGAAATATACGGCTACAACGCGAGCGGGCAGCGATGGGTCATTGATGCGTTGCATCTTAAGCGCATAGGCGGCGCCAGATGCATGTGGTATCTGCGTCGCTAAAGTTGATGAGATTGTGTGCTATTCGAGAGGGTTAGCAGCCACATCAGCAAACACGTAGATAGACACAAACATACAATATTTAATTCTTTGCTTCCGTAGTGTACAGGCATGTTTCTCCCTTTCCCCAGGTCATGCTTATTAGCGAAGAGCTGGTCCATGAAATCCTTGAGAGTAAACCCGCGCTGTGCAAAGATGCCCTGCTCGCGATATTGGCAGAACACTACGTCTTCTCGATCCAGCGCAGAAGCAGAACCCACGCTAATTGCTTCCTCACCAGCGGACACCATATAGAAGCTTATACGACCCTGCCGCTGCGCGTCAAACATGACAGGATCCATTATTGATATGGTCAACATGTGCCTATACAACTTGACTACCTCTTCGTCGCTAAGGTCCGGCTTAAACGACTGGTCAACGACGTTGCCATCTTGATCAACTACTCGGTATGTGGGCAGGGTAGGATGGTCGGATGGTAACGCAAACTTGAGATCGTTTGTAAAGGCGCTCTTGACGGCACCAGGGAAGGAGACGTGGCTTGACCCGAGCCGCTGCGATATACCGCTGGCTGACCGGACGGCTGCGTATTGAACGGCAGGGGAGCGAGGACGGCGGGGTAGAACGGCTCGTCGCAGAGATGTCTTTGGGAGAATTCGAGACTTCATTCTTACTAACTCATGACGTGTCCTACTAAGGGCAATTGACAATGCGAATTTCAAGTTCGGGTCTGATCGCAAGATGTATGTTTGTCTGACATTCTAAGTGCTGCGGGATTCCAAGGCTATCAACGTCACCTTAAGCCGGTGTAAAGCGAAATACTTAAGCCGAGGGATCTCCAGCTCCCTGGCTGTATTATATAAGCTATATGAGATGAGAGCGTATTATCAACGACAACTAGCTGTTCAATGCCATAGGGAATTATCATTTTTGAGAATATTACTTTCTCCCGACCTTGACGACATTTAGTCTAGTTAATTGTCACGATTGATTATTGTCGGCGGGTTTGAGAGCTTCATGGGTATATGCCCAAGGCAGCTTAGAAATGAAGCTATAGTAGCTTGCTTCGTCTCAAGGTAAGAGAATGAATACACGTAGAAAAAAATAACTACTAGCACATCATAGGGAAGTCCGCCAACTTAGGTGCACGTAGGATGGCGGTCCCTACGTTATTGCCTGAGGAACCACAATTGCTAAAGCACCAGGTAGGTACTTTTGATTCGAGTGCAAACACGCCCTAGCAACAATGCACCTCGATCCCCGATCAACGGCGAGCAACGTGAAGATAAGGAAAGCGGTCTGATTCTACCATACCATACTCATAGATATCTGCCCACCTTAGAAGCCTAGTTTTCAGGTTTTCAACATCGCAAGCAGAAAAACTCATCCATCACCTGTCATTTCTCGGCTTACGTCTCAAGAATTTCGAGCCCCCAAAGCCGAAGACCAACCAGCAATCCAATTGATCTTCCTAAGCAAGACGATGGGATCCCAGGGCCAAAACGTCGCGATCGGTCTCATAGTGCTCTTCCTGGTCCTCGCCCTCGCGCTGCTGACCTGGCGCGGCATCAAGCAGACGGGAAGCTTCGCGGGCCTCATGTTCCACTCGTCGCGGCAGGGGAGCCAAGACGAGTCATCCGCCGCCGAGGAGGGACGGCGTGGCCGCTCGCGAGGTTCGTCTTGCGAGGCGCAGGCTCCCGTTTAGGGGAGGTAAGTAGGAATATTTCATTTCGTCGTCATTGCTCGTTTATAATAGTTCTGTACGTGTATTCGCACATGCAGCCTTGTGATCTTGGGAGGAAAAGGGAGTTGTTCGTCTTAGGTTTCAGCCAACATATACCCCAGATATTAAGAGAGCTAGAACTTCTTGGCGTCGACCCCAACATCCCGGTCCTAGACCCCTGGGGCTTAACCCGATATAGTGAGAAAGCATCCACTGTGGCTAGTGCGCTATGACGGAAATCCTCCCGAGATGCCCCCCCACATAGCAACATGCCGAGCTGATCGGCCCGTATCCCTGGTCCGATCAGCAGCAATTTTCTGACCGCAAAGCAAATCTTCGGCCGGGCCACCGACAACTAACTCCCTCATAGGCCACCCACGAAACACCGGCGACGGCCAATTGCGCGATATAATCATGGCCGCCCGCCCCTCTGTCCTACGCGCAGCTACACGAGCGTCGAGACCGCGCCATTCCCCTTCTACTTCGCGGCACGTACGACGATTATTTACCACCACGACGCACAACCAACACCCCTCCACAACACCCAATTCCTCTTCGCAAGCAACACCAGATGGCAGGCACGGGACGACGCACTTCGGGTTCCAGGACGGCCTGTCCGAGTCCGAAAAGACGGAGCGCGTGGCCGGCGTCTTCCACAGCGTGGCCGAGTCGTACGACCGCATGAACGACCTGATGTCCTTCGGATGGCACCGGGTCTGGAAGTACGTCTTGCCTTTTCTGCCGAAGCTTCCTACCTACCTACCTACCTATGTATATGCGCAAATGCTCCGAAGCTAACCGCAGCGCAAAAACAGAGACCACTTCGTATCCTCGCTAAACCCGGGCCTCTCCTCCTCGTCCCCGCCCCGGCCCCAGCGCATCCTCGACGTCGCCGGCGGCACGGGCGACATCGCCTTCCGGATGCTGCACCACGCGCACGTCGTGAACCGCAACCCGGACGTGCAGGTGACCATCTCCGACATCAACGCGTCGATGCTCGCGGTCGGCAAGCAGCGGTCCCTGCGTCTGCCCGCCTCGCAGCAGGCCGCCTTGTCCTTCCTCGAGATGGACGCGACGTCGATCCCGCCGTCCCTAGTCCCCGACAACACCTACGACCTGTACACGGTGGCCTTCGGGATCCGCAACTTCAGCAACGTGCCGGCGGCGCTGGCCGAGGCGTACCGCGTGCTCAAGCCCGGCGGCGTCTTCGCCTGCCTCGAGTTCAGCAAGGTCGTCAACCCGGCCTTCGACGCCCTCTACAAGCGCTGGAGCTTCGGCGCCATCCCCCTCATCGGCCAGCTCGTCGCCGGCGACCGCGACTCCTACCAGTACCTCGTCGAGAGCATCGAGCGCTTCCCCTCCCAGCAGGACTTCGGCCGCATGATCCGGGACGCCGGCTTTGCCGTGGGCGGCCAGGGCTGGGAGGACCTGACCGGCGGTGTGGCCGCTATACATAAGGGCATGAAGCCTCTTTAATAATTTTCCTTTCCCCCCCTTTCCACCTTTTGTCCTGGACCTTTCTACTACGAGAGCTGGAAGGTCTCTTTGTATTAGCAGAATAGCTCCATGTACATACACCCATCACCCACCACCGGTAATCTATGAAAAAGGGGCTTGCTAGCCGACAGCATCAGGGTCATAGATAAAAAGAGCCGATCTCGGCTCCGTTGTACTATAATAGAGCACCTCGCGTGGTTTGATCCGCGTCTCGGAGATTCTCCTCATAAGAATATGCGTGCGTGGTCCATTGCAGGTCAAGTGGCTGGCCAACGTGAGCTCATTGCCTCTATGTTATGGAAGTTATTTCTTTTACTTTTTTTCTAACTTCCTTCATGGGTACAAGTCTTAGTTATTGTGAAATTACCTCTTATACCAGGCGCATTGCGGCGTATATACTGGGTCCAACACGACTAGCACACATCACGGTAACAAGCATAGAAAAAAAAGACTCGGATTAAGACCGATTCGCCCGATCGTTGTATGAGCAAAAGACTAAACTGTCTATCTCAAGGAACCGGTCCGGTGTAGAACTCTCGGGAGAACCTCAGAAAGGTGCAAGAAAACCGATCCGTTTTGCAATGTAATTAGACAGACACCTTTTCGTAGGATTACAGGGAGAAGAAACGTCGCAGATCTGCCGTCAATGGCGTAAGCCATCTGCATCTTTCTCCTCTCTCCTTTTCTCTCTCCCCTCCCTCTCTCGTGGTATGAAGGCACTATTTCTTTCCTCTCGAAAACATCCTTCGCAAGCCGGTAGAATCTCTCGCCCTTCCCTCTGAACTCCACCTATTTAGTGACAAGAAGTAGTTTCGTGGAAAGGTGCCAGAATACAAGTAGAATCCCGCGCAATGTCGCGCGAAGTGATTAGTGGAATATAGGTGATGTCGAGTATGGGCGTTCGCGACGACGCATTTAAGAGTCGCCGCCAGGGGCGGGAGAAGAAGTGCCACCCTCGGCCTTGCTCATACCGCCGCGACCACCTCTGCCGCCTCGACCGCCTCGGTCGCCTCTACCTCCTCGGGATCCGCCACGGCCTCCACGTTGACGACCGGTTTCCGGACCGCTTTCGCCACCGCTAAGGGCTCCACGGTCACCGGCACTGCGGTATCCGCTCGCGTTATCTCGGCCACGACCACTGCCCCAGGTTCCGGCTCCTCTACCTCCGAATGGCTGCTTGCTTTCGCGAGGCTGGAAGATCTTGACCAGGGGCTTCGATCGGTCTTCAGATTGACGAACCTTGAATTCGTCGGAGAGACTCGAGTAAGCGGAGTCTCGCTCATCCGTGCCGTGGAAGTGAACAACTTTGTTGTTACTGTTATTGCCCCATTTCTCGATCTTGGCAATCTTCGTTTTGTGCTCGTCAGGGAATATCTCGCGGGTTTGCTCATCGCTCTGCACGTTCATGACGAACAGTCCGATGATGCTATCCGCAGACGGACGAGGCACGGGCGACGGCGCCGTCTCGGGTCCGTTGGTGGATCCGTTGGTACCCGTGGGCTTCTCGTTTTCCTTGGCGGCGGTAGTGCTAGGGGCCGGAGACGCCGTGATAGGCTTCGGCGTAGCAGCCTTCGGGGGCTGTAGGGGAGTTGCCGCAGAGGGCTTCGGAGGTTGCGGGCCAGCAGAGGCGATGCGCTGCGGACCAGACAGGGGCGTTCCTGTGGTCGCCGGCGGAAGAAGGGCTGTAGACGGCGCAGCAGTAGTACCAGGTGCTGGCGAAGGCGTACTTTGAGGTACAACACCTTGCTTAGCACCGCGATGGGAGAAGTTGAAACCCTGTGCTCGCATCTCGGTACCGATGCGACCGTCTTGGATTTCCAGAACTAGCCAGCCAAACGCAGCATCCGCCAGATTGAAGTTCCACATGTTCTTGAAGGCACTCTCGTCGACTTGGCCTTGAGCACCGGGACCGCCAACCGGGCCGCCAAAGGGGTTGCCACCTGCCGCCGTCTTAGGCATCTTATCGACAAGTTCCAGTGCGTTTCGAAGAAGATTCTGCTGGGCTTCGTTCTGTTGAATAGCAGGCTCGACTTCGCTCTTGACCGTCTCCCAGACATCGTTGAAGGACGCCTTAGAAGCAGCAAGCTTGCCGCGGTAGTGATCCAAAGTAGGGTTCACGCTGAACTCGTTGTAGGAGCTGCCGTATCTGAAATGCAGACCGGCGGAGACGGAGAAGTCGGCCTTGAGACTGACCGAAAGCTGATTCAGAATACCTTCGCGAGCGGGGGAGGCATGCGTGACAAAGACGCGAGTTTCGGTCGGGTCATAGACTCGGTTCGCAGTGTCGACCAACTCGCCCATCTGGAGTAGGGTGGTCCACATCGTACCCTGTCCGCCTGCGATAGTAGTTCTACCTTCACCGTTATCGAATAGTTTGTGCATCACAACAGCTCCACCAAGGCCGAGAAGTCGCAACTTGACACCACCGATTTCCAACAGCATAGATCGAGCCTCGTCGATGATGTGCAGGTTGGGTACCTTGTACTCGCCGGATCGGAACTTCTCTAGCACGCGCACATCTTCGCAGGCACCCCAGACAGTGTAGACAGGAACATCAAGCTTAACTTTGCCGCTGATGAGCAAGGGTAGCTCCGACAAGGGTAGGTCTTGGGGGGAGAATCGAGCCTTGACCGATCCAGGTCCACCTTGACTGATTGCTTTCTTCACGTTCTCCGAGATCAAAGGCGAATACTGGGCGACGTGCTTCAAGGTCCTGTCATAATACGGTTAGATAGTCAACAAAGTATCCATGGAGTTATTCATATCTTACTTCTCCGCGATTCGCTCCAGAGATGTGTCATCGTAGAAACCAAAATCACCAGTGTGGATGATGTGATCCGCTCGTGCCGACTTAGCCAGGTCGTTCAGAGACTGGAGGTTGCCTATCGCATAATCCTTAGCTCTACCTTCTTTTCAAAATCCGGCAAGACCCTTCTTACCTCGCACATCTGCTATACAGAGGACTCGAATAGGACCGGACTGGACGACTCGGCCCTGGTTAGGTAAAAGAGGAACGGCACCGGGGGCCGGTTGGCCGAGACTCGGGTGGCCGCTCGAAGCGCCGTTGGGCATGTAGCCCTGGTTGAACGCACGTGCCTGCGAATGGGTGTCACGGATTAGCGCATTGTTATCTCTCATTCCCGGGGCCGAGTGTAGCATAGGGGTGACATGAGAGTTATTCAAAGGAGCAGCAGGACCCAAGGGGGGGGCAGTAAGGGCATGCGGGAGGGTGTTTCGGGGAGAAGGGCCGTGAAAGGGAGCGAAGGGATCCGGCGCGTATCGCGATGGGTAGCGTGCGTGGAGATCCTCCTTCCACTTGTTAAGCCAGCGATTCTGTTCTAGGATTCTCTGCTCTAAAGCGAACAGTTGCTGTATTAGTTGGATCATGGTGGCCTGTCGCTGGGTCTGCTGTCGCGGGACCTGTTGCGAGATCTGTCGCGGCTGTGGCTGCGAGAACTTCGAGAGCTGCGCGTGCGAGTGGGAAAGCTGTTGGAAGGCTGCCTGTTGATCAGGTTGATCAGGCGGAGGCGGCGGGTACATCATCTGCTGCAAGTGTGCCTGCGGAAGAGGAGGCATCACCACTAGAGGTCTAGCAGAACCTCCAGATGATCCAGCTGATTCTCCAACAGGCTCCCCCATGTTTTTGGATGGGATCCGATCATTCATGATGATATGGTTAGGGAAGAGAAGTGTTTGGGCAAGGAATAGTGGCAGAGGATTGAGCAATGAGGATTTGTGGTGTTAAGAAGAAGGGAAGAAAATAGAAGGTTTTCTATCATTTGATGCGAAAGATGTTGTGCGCAGCATGAAAAGAAATATTAGGCAATGGACTTACAGCCATGGAACAATAGTCCCCAGGGCGATGAGGAATTTCGACACGAGGGGTCGATAGAAAACGATCGCGACGTGGTAGTTCCGTGAAGGGTATCACGGGCGATGGCTCGAAGGTAAGATCGCGTAGGCGGAGGAAAGTCGAGATGACGGCGACGGAGGCGCGTGTGGATGTTTAGGACAGCTTCGACTCGACCAAAAGACGAGACAGTCGAGGTTGAAGTAGCAAACGGGTATCTTAGAAAGACTGAAGAGAATTAATTCAAACTCGACCAGGAGAAATGCAGAATACGGGATGCGAGATGCGAAATGCGAAATGCGAGATCGGGTGGACGGCGGTCTACGGTTAGGTATGTCGTGTGCGATACGTGCAAAGTTGAGGTTGATAGCTTTTTTTTTATTGGATTTTCATCAGCGACGTTAATGAAAGTTCGGCGTCCTAAAAGATCACACTGGGCATGCGGCATGGGCACCTCGCGACAATCCCAACCAACGCTATCCCTTATTGGTTAGACTACTCAGCCCTGCTCCACTTTACCACTTTACGGCCCTAAGGTATCAGGCTACTTCCATTCTACTTCCATTAGGTAACAATTAACAAACATTCTCACAATGCGACAAAGTACCAAACGCAAAACCTCACTTGGAGCATTCAAAGCGGCTCGAAGCACCTACACGAACGCACCCTCAGGTATCGAACTATGTCAAGACAAGCCAGCCCTATCGATACCTTATTGGATACAATATGGTCCCGGGCTTCTTTCTTCATTCAATAGGTAATATGCCTATAATAAACAACATATTTTCTAAAACATCTGACGCCATTTACTCATCACACCCGTCTGAAGGGCTGGACTGGACAGCATGTGTTAAAGAATCTCTATATCAGAACTTCAAAACAGCATACATGTTTTCAAATACGAGGAAATAATGGAGAAGGATGTGGTATATAACACGAAGGCTACACAATGTGTAACACATGTCCTTGACAACTCACCACAGAACTCCAAACTCAAGTATAGAGGCTTAATATAAATATGACAAGCATGTAAGCTTCATTCAAGGGGCTGTGATTAATTCTCTGTATTACATCGGTAAGTTTTGGGATCTTATTCCGAATCCTATACTAATAGGACGTATATATTTACCACGTTCGTCACAGAACAAGAAAAGAACTGTTAGTATAAGCGTATCTATATTTAGTGGTCAAGTTATACAGGTTTATCACACCTGAATTTCCTTCCTATTAATCATAGGGAGTAATATGGGAAAGGGGATAATTAGGGCAGCTCAGGGGCTTGTTGTCCTAAGCGGCGTGCGAACATGTCCACATAGGGATACGATTATCCCTTAGATCAAAATACCTTAGGCAGTTAGCGAAACGACAGAGATCCCCGTCCAGTATGTGAATATTAATCCATCCTCCCCCCTTTTACACAATTGCTAAGAGAAGCCTGGCAGGACTCTTAAGTCATTATATAACGTCTATAATTTCACCAAGTATGTGTCTTGCTGTACCACTTAAAAACTACCTAATATATAAATGACTCACATAGACTTGCTGAATCCAATCTACGTGAGGGACGTTAAGGTTATTCCTAAAGACCCGAACGAAATGAACCTCGCCCCTGTTTCATCAAATCACATAGCTTCATGGTACACTCTTATCTAGTAATATATTAAGCAAGCTAGCAGTATTGGTTCTTATCCCTATCTTTCGTCCAGTAGCTGGGCTAAAGTAGAAAATGCCTCCAGTAGTTCAAAGGAAAAGGGTGGAGGAAACCTCTCAAGGAGTTCTTACAAGTTCTTCTGTTTAACACCAAGCGACAAGCCAGCAGGCAAGCAGACTGCTCAGGTTAAATGTCACAAGAATTCGAAAAGGAGCACGTTTGTTTGCCTAGAAGGCCATTTAATTCTTATTACCGGGGTGGCCAGCTATTTTTCTCTCCCCTTTTTGCCTCTTCCCTTCCTTTCAACCCGTGGCAGAAGAGTCCCATGGGTGCGCTCCCTATACGCATCCTAAAAGATGTTAATTTTTCAAATATATTCTACTCTCCCCCTACCTCGAAGCAAGCCCTCAATTTTCCCCCCGTTGGACTACTTTCGCTTCGCTCCCATGAAGAAAGGAGTTGCGTTAAAAACAAACTCCCAAGAAGGTGGAAGCGGGAAAGAGAAAAGGTCAAGTTCCCCCCAAATTTCCCTGCTTTGCAAATGCCATTCAAAGATTCCGCCCCGGGGACACCATGCTGTCGCTATACCGTCTAACAAAAAGGAAAAACGTTCGATTATGCGATGTGGGATAAGAGTGATAGGAGCAAAGTTGGATAGGTATTTTTACTGCGTCGGGGTTCCTCATCGTCCGCTCTACACGAAATGTCGTAGTAGGTAGCAACTAGTTCCCTGCCCCCCGAAAACTCCGAGATAATGCACCGTTAAGGTATGGCCACTATACAAGCGTTCTTCTGTCGTTAATGATGCTGGCCATGTCACCACATCTCCTCCTCCTCGTGATTCTGGCGACGCTCGTTTCCATTGGTATACTGCACATAAGTGGAATAATAATCCTTGTCGCCGTCCTGGTCGCCATAGTCATCTACATCCTGATAGTCGCCATCGCGGTTCGAATTGTCTTTGCCGTGCTCATAGTCATAAATTTCGGCTGCTTCTGGGTAATCTCCTGCCTCGTGCTGCATGCTAGGATCTTCGTACTGATTCGTCGGCTATATATACGTTAGAGCTAGGTTTTGGTCGTATTCATCGTATTGACTTACTCGGTGGTATTCAAAATTGTAACGATCAATACTATCCTGCGCTTGTTGCTGCTCCATGTACTGCTGCTCTTGCTCGCGCCGCCGTCTTTCTTCCTCCTGCTGTAATATCTTTTGCTGCGGCGACTGGGGAACTTGTATTTGCGGGTGCATTGCTTGGACTTTGGCGAGGTACGAGTACATAAAATTGCTGAGCAGTACTTGGCTGTAAAGAGCGCGGCGTGGATTAGCAAGCTTGATATGCGCCATTCGGTAGATAGCTCGTTCCTCTAGGATAGGAAACCTCGTCCAGTTGTAATCGACGTCCGGCTGCATAGGTCGGTACGGAGCTGGTTCCGGCGATAATGATCTTTGAGCTTGGTGCTTCTTACTGCCCGAGTCCCTATCACTTCTTCTCTTGCTGCTTCCGAAGAAGGAAGCAAATAGCCCGTCTTTTTCCTTCTTCGGCTCACTAGACTTCCGGCTGCTCTCCTTCTTCCTTTCCTCTTCTAACTTACTGTCGATACTGTCGCGGTCTAGCAATAGGCTCTCTCGGCCTCTGTGGAGCGCCGTATCGATCGAGGTTTGAAGAACGTCGAGACGAACGTTATCGTGTGCCTTCTCTACGATTCCCTTGGTCCTAGACTTTCTGTTTTCATCGTCCTTCTTTTTCTTCTCCTTTTCCTTGTCATCACTCTTGTTGAACCACTTCCAGGACGTAGACTTGGATTTTTCACCTTCGCTCTCGCTCCTTTCTTTCTTACCACGCTTGTCCGGTTTCTTCTCCTCGGCTGCATATGTAGGAATGAATGTCAACGATTCGGTACTGGTACCACCACTGCCCGGGTAAGGGGAAGGATTTTGCGACATATCATTGAGGGTTCGGTTAGGAGTGCCCGACCTGGTTGGCTGTTGAGTTCGACTGTTGGCTTGTTGCTGTGAAGAGTTCTGAAGTGGTTGCCCATAGTTCGGTCGTTTGTTTGAGCGTGTTGGAGGCTCGGCAGGTACGGTGGAGGGCTGAGACACAGGCTGGGCAGCACTTTTTTGTGACGACGATCTTTCTGGAAAGGGTCTATTTCTTTCCATAGCTTGTGTTCCAGGTTGCTCTTCTTCGATAACGGGAGTCTCAATAATTTGTGGTGTTGAGGCGGATGTCTTGACAGCATCAGCGGACGGCATACGGTTTGGTCCCGGTGGCCTAGTCTGGGCAGCTTGGCTTGGCTCCTGAAGATCGCGTTGCTGTGAGCTTTCATACAAATCTAATGTTGATTCTTTAGAGAAAGTTTGCTGTCGCCGGACAGGTCTTGTGGGCCGTGAAAAATTCTCAGAAATCGGTTCTGACTGCACGCGTGTCAAGCCGTATCCCGGTGGTGCCTCAACGGCTGATTCATTGGCACGAGCGCTTGTCTCTTCTTCAGTCTTCTTTGCTGCCATGCGCTTTGAAAAAGGAAGTCGATCTTCGGATCCTCTGAGGGAACCACCTTGCCGATTTTTCAGACTGCCACCTTTTCGATACGTCGTTCGCGTTGACCGCCTCAAACCCATACCCGGTGCGACGGGAAGTATAGGCATATCGTCCACGTCCGGTACCTCGCCCCCTTCTTGGCGTTGCGACTCGAGAGTAAGTTTCTGGACAACGCTTGAAGGGTCATTTACCAACTCGTCAAGGCTTAACTCCGGAGGACCTGACCCCGGCAACCTTTCGGATTTCTTTCTTTCTAACCTCTCAGCACCATCGACATACCCCTCAGCACCGTGACCACCTGCGTTATCGATTTGTCTTGAGAGCATCGACTTCTTCCTCCGCAGCCCACCGGAATTACTCCTTTCCAAGCCATCTACGGAGAGTGAAGATTCAGAAGACCTTCGTTTCATCGATTGTACTCTTTTCTCGACAAAATTCTTGAACTCGGTAGGGGCCAACTCTGGGTGAACGCCAGCCGGGACCCATAATAACCTCGACGGATCGCCTTCGTCATCTCCTTTCGGTGCTATTGATGGCATCGCCATGAGAGACATGCTTTGGTAAGGGAGCAAATCAGGATCGCTGTTGTTTGAGACGTCCATGGACATGCGTCGCAGCGCTTGCAAATTGCTTAGCTCTTGAGCGATATCATTCGGGTTGTCGATGTTGGTTATCGGATATTGCTGGGCATCCTCACGCATGTCACGGAGCGTGGGCGACATGGGAGAGATGGGTGACTTCGGGCTTGACTCGAACGAATTGTTCCTTGACGTGGTGCTTCTCTGACTTGGCATCCGACTGGGAGGGATCTGGGATTTCTGTACCGAGTTTCCGTTCGTCACGGGGGCAGACGAGCCTGGCAAGCCTGTTCTGTCGGATGTCGTTCGAATAAGCGGAAGCCGTTGGTCTTTCGAGGTAGGTTCTGCTACAGGATGCTGGGCTATCTGCTCGCCACCCTGAGGGGATTCGATGAAACTTAGCGGACGCGAATCGTTGTTCTGGTAGTCATCGTCATCGCCGTATAGAGTCCCGATGGTTTCGGTTATGTGATGGGTCGGATCGGATATGGACAGTTGGTTGGCATGGCCACGCCGACTTGCAAAGCTTCCATTGACATCGCGAGGCCGGTGAGAGGTCTATAAGCAATTGGCACAGTCAGTCGCAAGTGATGCAAGGGCGCAAGGCAAAGGAAATAGCTAGAAAGGGGGATGGATTAGGAGGACAGGAGTCGGTGACATTGAGGAAGGACGAGACAGTGGCAGTATAAAGCCGGTTCCAAGCCATGCGACCATATAAGGCATGTATACCGACAATGTATACTAGGCAGAATGACGTACCATCATCGAGGGTTATTGTAGCAACCTCGCGTGAGGCGGAATCCTCTTGTATGTCCCCTTAGAATATTGTCGGGTTGCACGAGGCACAGTCTTGTCCGGATCGCGGCACTACCATGGGGGTGACAGTATCGGGCTGGTTGGCAAAGTCGCGGTCGATTTCCGGTATTCGAGAAGTACCTCGTTGGGATGCATACAACGGTGGCGGTTCACGATTCGAGAATAGATTCGAGTTATGCGATATCAGCGGTGGGCGTAGGATTCGACCTAGTCGGGATCGCGTGGGTTTACGATATTGCCGCTATTGCGATAACTGCCGTCCAAAGGTCCAGATGGTAGAGGCGGGCTGGTTGGCGAACGGATTAAGTTAAAAGTAAATAAAGGGGTGGCGGCCGAAGTTTACAGGTACAGTATAAAGTTGTTGGGCACCGGAAGTTGGTGTTGCGGTAGAGGGTAGAGTGAAGTTAGCGGACCGAGTGGTGTAGGTTAGTTGTATGTGTATGTCGTTATGCGTTATGGCGCATGAGCATGGTTCGAAATCATGGTCTCGTCACTTTGTCTCTTTTGCCAAGTTCAGAAGTTCAGAGGAATCCCAACTCAAAAATCCTACCTTGGGTTGTTGTGGTAGGTCTGTAGGTCTGTAGCATGTAGCATGTAGCATGTAGCATCCCATCAGGTGGACGAACTTCCCTTTTCCTGCAAGGTCCCTGTCATCAATTGTCCCCCAGTTGTCCCATTTGTCCCATTTGTCCCATTTGTCCCATTTGTCCCATTTGTCCCATCCCATTTTGTCCCCTAAGAATGCCCGCATTAGCGCCTTCGCCCGAGGCGTCTAGCCCTTTTCTCTTCTTTTTTCTCGGGCTACTTACAGCAGGTAACCCCCCTAGAACGTGTCACGTGTGCACGCCCGGAGTTAGGAACAAAGCCCACTGATAGAAGAGAACTGATCGCTATTCGGGGGCAATCCCTCCTTAGCTGCCGCGTCCCACCGTCATTACGGCGCCCTAGTGGAAGATTAAATCATTGGTAATAAATGAGCAGCAATGCATTCCTATATCGAATGAGTTTTAAGGCCTAACTCGGGCAGGGTGGAAGGGTTGAAATTCTGTTAATAATCCAGATAAATGCGTATACTAGGTATGTTTAGGAACTACTACCTGTAATAGAAATCATTTAGTCAGTTATGCACCTAGGTCTTTACTTGATTTACGCCTCTCGAGCATCACGCTACGTTCTTAGGCTGAACCAGAATAGACATCTGCCAATTTTTCTGCATCGCTTAGTATATTCTCGAAGGTCGTGTCCGCACTGTCGAAATTGCATATCTAGTACGTCAGTGCGCATATGATCGAATTCAGGAATCTTTCATGGCCAAGCTCAGGTATGATAGTCCAGTCTTAAAGCCTCTGTATTATATAATTTACCTCATTGAACCTACCCCCTTAGATATGTTAGGGGTCACTCACACCAAATACTTACACCGGGCTTGCTCACATCTTCTTCAAGGGCTGCGTACGCCGACCTGGATGTCTCGTATTGCAATTACCTACCTAGGTATTTTCCTACAGTGGTAATTTTGTGTAACTATATAAGTCGTGACACGGCGTTCGGCGATGATAGTGAATTCCGTCGCATCTAGCCCGATCCCATCTGCTTCTCACGGCGCTTTAACCTATCAAAAACAGCCAGGCAGTAGATTCCAAACGCTAGATCTAGCCGTGGCCTGGAGTCCCTTGCCGCATCGATTGTGTCTTCTTTTACGGTTTGCTAACGCGCAGTGACTCGTCATACCTCGGATTGTTTCGATCCCTGCCCCTAGGAAATCGTAAAAGAGTTGATCTTGGGGAACCCGACAGCGTGGATACCTAGCACCAAACTTTATCTCGCATGCGGTAGGACCCTTTGCTCGTTAAGCTTAGTACCGAGCCTAATAAAGGGGCTCGCCCCGAGCTTGAGCTCACCTCGCTATCGGAGCCTAATATACCTAATATAAAGCCTTTAGCAACAGGCAACCCGGCAGGCAGCACGACAGGATCACATACTCTTCTTTAAATTTAAACGAGACCTTCGGAATCCACACCGCTTGAAATTAAGAATGCTCGGAGATAAAGCGGACCAGAGACGGGGCGGATTCGCCGGCCTATGCCCCTGGTCAGTGTCAAGCTCCTCGAAGCAAACTACCCCGACATATCTTGGGGCTCACAACTGGTCAGGTTACGTTCGGAATGCATGCAACCAACAGTGATGGCCGCCCGCTGACCAATGGTCCTTGACACAGCTCATTCGACCTCCCCCAGCTCGATGTCTCCACGATGCTGTCATAAGCGCTGTGCCGCATCAAAGACCCTAGCTTGGTCAGGTCTAATTTGCGCGGGGTGGCTATGTAGCCCTCGGCAGGAAGATGAGGCGAGGAGCATGCATACATATCAGCACCATGTACATATATGCATTCGCATACAAGTACGATGTTTACATCACCCGTGATTTGTAGCTTCATAATGCATGGCTGCCCTCGGTTCCGAATGCTACCAAGGCCCTTTGTCAAGGAGCCGAATGTCCATAGATATAGCTTCCATGTATTCCCGGCGCTCCTAGCCGTTTGTTTTCCCATGATGTTGTAGTATACTTGACGCAAAATATCTCCGCTACCTTTCGTTATGGCGTCACGCTCCTTTTCGATAATCCCTCCCATGATCTGGCTTCTACCCTTTTTGCAGTATGTTCTCCCTCAAACTTGTTGGAGAGACACGCCCTGTACAGGTGCTGAGACGGCAGCCTTTCCTGGTGAATGGGAATCGAATATGTTTGCCCCGTCGTCCCGAATCGTCACTCCCAAAGCTGTCTCTGATCTAGAGACTGGGAGGGGTTCTTTGTTGGAGTCTGTCTCTCTGACCAGCACCCAATCGGGCATCTACTACGACTTCGGCCTAGAGGTCGGAGGGGTTGTTACGATACAGTTCTCCGTCTCGTCTACCGATGGCGAGGGCGCTCTTGGCATAGCTTTTACAGAAGCCAAAGACTGGATTGGCCCAGTCTCGGATTCTTCTAGTGGTATATACGAAAGAAAGGATGGTGCGCTTTACGCCAATTTCTCCTCGACTGGGGATAATACCTACGTCATGCCAGATGAGCAGCTTCGTGGCGGTTTTCGATATATGACCCTGTTCCTGGTTGGAGCCAGCTCCTCTGTTACGATTAACAATGTTAGCCTAGAGTTATCCTTCCAGCCTACCTGGTCGAACCTCCGCGCCTATCAGGGGTATTTTCATAGCAACGACGATTTGCTGAATAAGATATGGTATAGCGGTGCCTATGTAAGTGTAGCTAAGGGTTGTATATCGGCGCCCTTATTCATCTCTGTCGAACCTATTTTTCAGGGCAGGACTTTACAAGCTAAGTCGAATCAATGAGGAAAGCCGTGTGCTAAGTAATACTGTATTGATACCACTTTCTGTAGACTATTCAGACGAATGCGCTTCATCCTTCGACCGGAAGAGCCTGGCCTGGCCCAGACAGCCAATGGCTCAACAATGGTGACATCGGACCAGGTAACACGATCAATACCGACGGCGCAAAGCGTGATAGGACTGTATGGCCCGGCGACATGGGAGTTGCGATATCTGCTGCTTTCTATAGCACCGGCGATATTGAGTCAGTTCTCGGGACGCTTCAGCCGTTCACGAGTCTCTCTGCTTACCGTATTTAGGAGTGTCAAGAACTCGTTGGAAGTGTTATATAGCATCCAGGTCAGTGCTACCTACCACAGTCAACCTCTGGATGAGTGATTCGCTGCTGATAGGATCTGTCCGTGTATAGGCAGAAGATGGCCTGCTGCCCTTTTCGGGGCCACCGCTTCTCGCCACGAATAGTGATACATACCACATGTAAGACCGTACCTCTATCATCCTATCGAGCACCACAGCTAACCATATTCCCTGTTACGAGGTGGACCATGATCGGAACGTACAATTACGTACTCTATTCCGGAGACCTGGACTTCATCCGAGACACTTGGGCCAAGTATCTTGCGGCCATGAATTTTATTGTTGACCAACTCGACTCATCCCTGGGTCTGCTGAATATCACGGGTTACACAGAAGACTGGGGTCGCTTCTATACCGACAGCACGTTAGTCTCGGCACAGATGCTCTATTACCGCACGCTTATCACTGGTTCCGCGTTGGCTACTTGGTTAGGTGACACAACTGGGGTCAACTCGACATGGCTCGAATCTGCGTCTAAGCTCCGAAGCGCCATCAACGTGCGCCTCTGGGATGAAACGTCGGGCGCGTTTGACAACAGCGTCGAGTCGCGCGACAACAATACGGGTTTGTATCCTCAGGACGGTAATGCTCTGGCGGTGCTTTTCGGCGTGGTGAACGCCACTTCGGATCAAGCGCAGGATATTTCTACGTCGCTGACGAAGAATTGGACTCCCATTGGGGCGGAGAGTCCTGAGCTTCCCGGAGAAGTCTCGCCGTTTATCTCCTCGTTTGAAATCCAGGCACACCTGTTTGCAGGGCAGACGCAGCGTGCTCTTGATTTGATACGCACCTCCTGGGGATGGTACCTTCACAATGAGAATGGCACGCAGTCTACCATGATTGAGGGTTACTTGGTAGATGGCTCTTTTGGCTACCGGCACGATGCCGGCTACGAAGAGGATTATTCGTATACTTCCCACTCTCGTAAGTGGATTCTAAGGCTCGTGCCTTATGCAACTCTATATGCAGCAATTAAGCAATTACTCACTTTGGGATGTTCTAGATGGATGGGCGACAGGTCCTGTGACTGCATTGACAGAATATGTCGTTGGTCTCAGCATTACGAGCCTAGCTGGGTCGACTTGGCAACTTGCGCCTCATTTTGGAGACCTTCAGCACGCCGAAGGCGGCTTCACAACTAGCCTTGGGAAGTATTCTGCAGCCTGGACTGCAGACGGCGATGGTAGCTACGTATTAGACTACAGCGCTCCGGAGGGCACCTCTGGTGTATTGATTCTTCCTGGATCAAACCAGAGTGAGAGATATAGGGTTGCGGTAGATGGGCAATCAACGATGGTGAGTTTCTCCGAGTCTGTTGAGATAGGGAGCAACAGAAACTCGTACATTATTGAAGGGAGAGGCGGCAAACATCGAATTGAAGTTAGCTAGATCGACCATTTAAAATATGATGTAGTTTCACCGAGACAAGATATTGCGCATCGTGAACAATTCCACCTCTTACTTAACATCGATTTGTACTCGACCTTCAACCCTTTTCTGACCAGGTAGGTTACATGAAGAATCTTCTCAGTCATCGGGGGATTTAATTAGCAATCTCATATGGTTAAGGTTAATGTAAAATCTCCAAAGGTCGCAAAAAGAAAATATGGTTAATAAAATAATTGAATTAAAGGCAAAATTATATATGACACCCTACGTGGGACTCGAACCCACAACCTTCAGATAGCTAGGCACTAGCGATGGTGACGCCATGACTTAGAAGTCTGATGCTCTACCATTGAGCCAGCAGGGCAGATACGGTCGGATAAAGCTCGGTTGCTAGAATGTAATTGACCAAGAATTTACTTAGCTTTATATCATCTACCTATGTTTGAGACGGTCATCTTTAGTGTAAGGGTTGCAAACCCGAGGCTTCGAGGCAGTGCACAGGTCAAGGGGTGTACCGTGCAATGCATTGCATTCTAAAGAAGAACTCGGGGATATGCATTTAATCATCTTCCCCGCCTAGGAATCACCTGATCTCGACCCCTTCTCGCGTTAAGTGCAATGCGCTAAAACACTAAAACGCGTCAAGCAGTTTCTAGAAAACAAATCCGTCCCACCTTTCTCAAAACTGATGTCAACCTCCCATTCTACCAACTAACAGCCAGGCAACAAAACCTCCAATCGCGAGTCCATGCGACCGCCTAACACATTGGCTTGATTCTTCCATCCTATTTTCACAGCAATACGAATTGCATTCGTCCTGGAATGCCTTGACATCTCACCTCCAACCTCTAACCTGTATAACCCAAATCGCGTTCGTAACCTCCACAATGCCGGAGCAAAGTGACTCTGCCGCGCTGTTTAGCAACTGCGTGTTCCTCTTTGTTAAGAGCAAGGACCTGGATAACGATTCGCTTGAGAGTGTAAGTTGCAATTGTTCAATATAGTTTACTAAGACTTGCGATGCTTACTCATGGTATAGTTTAAAGCAATTGTCGAGGAGCGTGGTGGCGTCGTTAAAGAGCCTACACGAACCGAGCCGGTGGACCTCGCGGAAGATAAAATTACCCACATCATCGCCAACACGATCGAATTTGAAGATTATACCAAGGCGACTTCCATGATGATTGCCGTTGTCAAATCGAGCTGGATCCAGGCATCTTTAATGAAGGGCAGGCAGGCACAGATACGCCCCTTTACGCCTGACCCCCGAATGATATTCTCCGATGTGGTATTATCTTGTGCTGATATCCCATCTACCGACAAAGACACAATCATTGGTGCTACAATGGCCATGGGTGGAATGGACTCGGAACTGGTCACAAAGTTGACCACCCACATCTGCGCTCTCTCTCTGGACCACCCGAAATGTGAATTGGCCAGAAAAAGGCACATCAAGTGCAAGATCGTTCTTCCTCATTGGTATATATATTCCGTGTAAAGAGTGAGGGAACTTGAATCTAACATGGTCAAGGTTCGACGATTGCTTCAAGCTCGGAAAGCGGATTGACGAGGGCCCGTATCTTTTTCCTGATCCGGCCTATCTTCGCGCCAGTCCCACGGATGCGATTGCAGTACCCTCAAGCCAACATCTTGAAGGTGCCACTTCGGCTTCACCGGACTATATACCCGCACCTTCCGATGTCGCAGGGGCCCGCCCTACTCTTACCGTATTCGAGGGCAAGAGGGTCATGTTATCAACAGACTTGTCGATTAGGGATCGCCTCAAGGAAATCATTCAGGGGCTCATAAATAATGGTGGAGGTGAGATGACCGATCATGTCGAAGATTGCAACTGGTTCATCTGCCAATACCGTGATGGACCACAGTACATTCGTGCCGCGCAAGCTGGCAAGACAGTGGGCAACCTGTCTTGGCTGTATTACACCATCACGCACAACAAGTGGACTGACCCTCTGCATCGACTCCTTCACTATCCCGTCCCGCGTGACGGCATTCCGGGATTCAAAGGCAAAAAGATCACCGTATCGAACTATGGAGGTGAGGCCCGTATATATTTGGAGAATTTGATCACCGCTACAGGAGCAGAATATACCAAGACGATGAAGGCCGAGAACACCCATTTGATCACGGCTCGAAATAATAGCGAGAAGTGGGACGCCGCTGTAGATTGGGGCATCGAGAGGCTCAACCACCTTTGGCTCGAAGAGAGCTATGCCAAGTGTGAGGCGCAAACCGTGGGACTTGAAAAATATATTCATTTCCCACCGCGCACGAACCTCTCGGAGATTATTGGCCAGACGTTCCTGGACGAAAAAAAGCTTCGTGCTCTGTACTATCCGGGTGGACCAGAGAATTCTACCCCGTCTAAGCTTAAGCGTAAGATGCAAGATATGGCCAATGAGAATTCGTACTCCGATGGACCAGCTGAAGGTGTCGCAATTGGTCGGCAAGCGCATAAGGAATTCGATGTCATGATGGATACAGATGCTGATTACGCGCAGAAGACTACTGAGGTCTTCGGTGTACCAGCTCCACAAAGGCGCCGCGCGACAACGCAGTTCGCTACCCCGGCTAAGGGCCGTCACGTCCGTGAGGGAAAGGAGAACGAAACGCCATCAACGGTCTCTTCCTCGAGCCGGAGCGCAAAGGACAAGGCGTTGAACAGGCTATCAGCCCTTGCACCCGACATCAATCTGTACGAGAAAGAAAAGAAGCGAGGGCTCAAGGATAATGGACTGTGGGGAGGTAAGCGAGCAGCTGATCATATCGAGCGAGAGCATCTCAACCGCCGCAGCGTTTCGAGCCCAGCCGCAGGGGGTGAAGAGAAAGAGAAGGAGAAAGAGGTCAAGGCCGAAAAGCGTCCAGCAAAGAGAGCGAGGCCATCACTTCCAGATGTCGACAAGCGGGTAGTCCTAACCGGATTTCATCGATGGGTCAATGACAAGCATCGCGAGGATGCAGATCGGGTAAGTGCACCAACTGTTACATCATGAATTTTCCCTAATACCCTGAAACAGAAGAAATTACGCGAACTAGGTATCGCGGTTGTCATGGATGGCCAGCCGTGCGACTATCTCGTAGCTCCGTCCTTGGTACGGACGGTCAAATTCCTTCGCAATCTGTCCAAAGGAGTCACCATTGTATCTTCCAACTGGATTGAAGAATGTCTCGATACCAAGCAAATGCCCAAGCCTGAGGATTATGTCCTCAAGGACGAGGAGAACGAGAAGAAATTCGGCATCACGCTTGCACAATCGGTCCGCCAAGCCCGAAAGAACAAAGGAAAGCTCCTTTGGAATACTCCTATATACTGTACGGCTAGCATCAAGAATGGTCCGGATGGTTATCGGGCTATCGCCGAGGCCAACGGTGCCACCTTCATGATGTACAGCGCGAGAAGCGGGACTACGATCAAGCCTACCCCTCCGGAAGAGGACGAAGGGGGCCCGGATCCGGTGTACCTGTTAAGTAACTCGAGTCCGGAAGAGAAGAAGCTATGGCCGAAATTCACTGCCATGGCTATAAAAGGCAACATGGTGCCTCGCATCGTCGCGGCAGATTGGTTGCTAGATGTGGTTATAAAGCAGGAAGTCTTCTTCGACGAGAAGTACCTGGTAAACAACTTCTTCAACTGAGGGTCAGGCGTTGTGCCGCCCAGTTGTTCTTCTAATGTATGAATTCGATGCATAGCCCTGGGATGGTGGGCCGAGGAGGGAGGCGTTCCGGTATATTCGTATCGCATCTATTCCCTTTGCTTTTGCTTTCCTTTACGCTTTCTCTGCCCTCCCAGCCTCGGGTCGCAGAAGGTTGGCGGCTACCGTGCTACATCGCATAGCACTGCTTGTAAATAGTGTTATAACCGGAACATGCAAATGGAATCCGCCATCAGAAGAATTTAACGCCTTGCTGGTCTTCCTGGCCGAATATCTGCGCCTTGCCGCGCTTGACTAGGACTTGGAGTGCTTTCTGGAGCAGGTCGGGGTCGAGACCGTGGAACTCTGATTCGCTCGTATCAGTGACATGTTTTACTCCATCCTCCCACTACTGCTGCCATAATATGTGTTATACGCATTCTAGAGCAAAAAAAAAACTTACCAGTGCCCCTCGTACCCTCGCCCTCGGTCAGCTCGTACAGCGTAAGCACGGTGCCCTTCTGCGCCGTATCCTCGACCCAGTCCTCGACGAGCCCGGCCCACTCCTCGAGAGTCCGCCAGTACACCCAGAACACGTCTCCTCCTCCGCCCGAGCCCGCGCCCCCGCTCCCGTCGTCCCTGCCGGCGCCGTCGCCGCCCACGGGCTCGGCGCGGCCCTCGCGCCGCATGAAGTCCAGCACCTCGCGGGCGTCGGCGAGCGACAGGCTCCGGCCCAGCCGCCGGTTGCGGAACAGGTCCTCGTGGGGGGCGCCGTCGTAGGACAGCGAGAGGCGGAAGAGCCGGTGGTGGCGGCAGTAGGACAGCACTAGCGACGACCACTTCTCCAGCTGGCTGTGCAGCGTCGTGAGGTTCGACTGCCGCGTGAAGAAGGGCGGGAAGTGGTACTCGCGCGGGAAGTCGAAGGCGGATCGAGGTGGAGGTTGGGGTTGGGACGGTTGGAGGGATTGCGGTTGCGACGGGGATGGGGTTGTTGAAGATGAGGACGGTGGGAGGGACATCTTGGCTGTTTCGAGAGATGCGACGGGGATATAATATAGTACTTTGGTTCGAAGGATGCTGGAGGAAGCGCTGGTCGAATATCTCTCGTCGGTTGTACGGGTTTTACATAATAGGATTAAGAGGCTCCAAAAGGAAGTCCGAAGTTGAAAGACGTGAATATATTACAAGTTGTGGTGGGGTTCACGGAGCTTGTATCCCACTATAGTCTCAAATTAAGTCTTAGCCTTCCTGTTTATCGATAGCCTATTGCCTATTCACTCGAAGAGATGTTCACGGAATCATTCTAGTGTGGAATATAAAACAATTGCTTCCTCTAAAAACGTCGGGCAATAGGTATTTTCCAACCAGCCTTTCAAACCATCCCGAGCGTCATCATTAGGGTCATTCAAAGTAGTTCTTCGTACCGAGTCCCACCCGAACTCCACGCAAATAACGACACCCACGAACAATGCACAAAACAAGGCTTCCCCCCTTTTCAACCTGACAAATCAAGTCAAACGTCAACGCTACGGGTATCATCTCGCATCTCGTCGCTACCCAGTTCCTTCTCGAGTTCGTCCGCCACGAAGCCCTCGTAGTCTTCCAGGTTCTTCTGGATGTGCACCTTGAATTTGATGATGTCGTTGAGCATCCTCTCGACCTCGGTATGCAGCTCCTCGCGCAGCGCGTTGGCTTGGAGCTTTAGTTGCTCATATCTAGGCTCGCAGTTAGTAACGAAGTCTCAATTGTAAGTAGGGGAGAGTGTTGGGGAGTTGCATACTCGATGTTGGTATTCATCTCTCTCTGTTCCATCAGCTGCACAGAATCGCTGAGCTGGGCTCGCATCTTGGCGAGTTCCTTTTCCATCTTCTCGATCTGCGTATCCGATGCCAGTTTTTGTGTTGTCGTGACCTGGTCCTATGTTAGCGAATAATTCTTATCGATTAACAATCACGAATCGACTTACCTCCTTTGTCTTCTCATACTCCTCCTCTGCAGCCCTGACCCTGTGTTCCAATGCCTCAACCTCGTTCCGCTTGTCTTCGATGGCCTCCTTAATGCCATCCAGGAGGTCATGGTCCTTCATCATGGCATCCATGGCTGCAGTTCGTCGCTCGGAAATCTCCTTGCGCAAGGCCATGAAGTTATTCTTGACTTGCCCCCGCAGGTCCAGGTTCAGTATGTGAGCTGGTTGATATCCGGTGGCCGAATCAGCGAGCAAACGTTCGCTTCCCCCTCCACTCGAGTAAAATCCCTTCACGATGGAGCCCGTAAAATCCGACTCGTTGACGGTGACTGCAAGCTCGTAGGATACGCCCTTGGCATTAACCGCCGTGGCAGGGATAAGGCCAATCTGGTAAGCGACCGTATTGTACTTATCAACCAGCCTCTCCAGCTCGTCCAGCTTGCGACTAGCCTCCATCTCCTTGTCTGCCACCCTTTTCTTGCCCTCGTCGAGTCGCTGGGTAGCGGATTCTATGCCCTTCTGCAGTCTTTCGCGTTCAGACGTCATGCGGTCGATATCCTGCATGCTGATACCTTGGTCGTCGACTTCTTTCTGTAGAGAGCGGCGCTCATCCTCCGCTTCCTTCAGTTCCTCCATTAGTTTGTCGAACTCATCTTGTAGAATCTGGATACGGCTTTCGTATTTATCAGATCTCGACAAAGCAAGCGCATTGTATTCCTCGAATTTCACCTTGTCCTCTTCCATGATCTTGAAGTGGTTGTCAAGAACACGTGGGTCAGGGGTCGACTTCTCAAGATCCTCGATTTCTTTCAGCAGCCGAGCATTCTCCCCTTCAAGCATCTCGAGTTCAGCTAGATACTTGGAATTTGAGTGCTCGAATTCCCTAGCCATATCTTCCACGTGCGGCGCAAGCACTTTCTCCGCATCATCATCACCGGCATCCTCATCCATAGCGAGCCAGTCTCGGTACGCTGAGCTTAGAAATCCGAAAATAATATGATCACCACTGACATCAATTCCGCTCTCCAAGCAGGCTTCGTCGTAGCGGTTGCACGCGTAGCCTTCGAGCATCTGAGCTAGTTGCATCATCCAATGCAGTAGTCCAAGAAATGTACTCCAGTTCTGTCCGCCTACGGCAGAGATTTGCGACTTGGTGATGCTCTTCTCGTAAGGATAACGTAGCTGCTTCAAAATCGGGGGTACTTCTTGGTCGATGTTCTTCTGGAAGCGATAGCTCGGGTCGATGCGATGGTATAGCCATTGGAACATATAGTTGAAATCCTTCTGGGTAGGCGACTTGATTATGTTGTGCGATAGAGTGTGCTTCATCTCCATCTCGAAATTATGTTGCGACAGATAATCCAAGAGTTCCTGACCAATTCTAGCCTGGAATGAACGGTCCTTTAGCGGTCGCGGATCGCGTGGCACACCAGCTGCCTGGGGCGCTTGCTGGAAGAAGCTCTGGTGGGTGCCGGGCCCATTTGTAGAGGGTCGGGAGCGGTAGACACTGCTCCTTCGTTCGTTCTCCGAGTTTCGCATCGGTATGCTACCGGAAGCATAGCTACGTAGAGTCGAGCCGGGGGGGTTCTGGAAGGAGGAGCGCTTTACAGAGGACATTCCCATATCAGCCAGATTGGTACCGGACGAGGATCGCGAAAAGATTGGTTGGCTAGGGCGACCGAGGGCGAGGGATTGCCTAGATCCCGACATAGATCGCATATGGCCACTCGTAAACGCGCCGCCTCCATTTCCGCTAATCGAATTGGATCTCTTCATTGCCGACGAAGGTTGAGGTATGGCGGAGTTGGGGTTGATGCCCCCAAGGGTCTTGCGACAGACATATTAGCTACGGATTCCGATAACAAAGAATGGAGAAGGGAGCGCATTTGATGATCATACCTCTCTTGGTCGCCGAACACTCCAAAGTCCCGTCTCTTGGGACATGGTGGAAGAAAGCGAGGTGTTTGTTCTCTAATGATAGATCAAGTTCCAAAAGCTTGTGTCGAAGTTGGAGAAACATGAATTTCCGTTGGTCTGCATGTGTTGCATTAAAATGCAAATGCGCTGGTGCCCGATTCCCCGGTCAAAGTAAACAAAATATCACATGGTTGTGATTGGTTCAACTGTGGAGCTGTCAACAAGAACCTGTGTGGGACCGCGGGGTCACGGTTAGCGTCTACCGGAATAGGTTTAGACGTTTTGCAGAATAACTTCATTTAACAACCTCAGGTACCAAATACATTCCTAACACATGTTTGCTGCAATGACGATAGGCTGTTTTCTTAAATGGTCAGTCTTTGACTGCGCTTTTCTACTTGACTTCTTTCCCACGGCATGATAACTTCGGATGGCTGGCTGTTTCTCACCACTATTTTGATACAGCTGTAAATTTCTTATTTTTTGGAGAAATCCAGTACTTGCTTATATAGCCTACACTTACACATATTCCCCCAGCTTTCAGCACCATGATTTTCCAGACCAGATCGCGATGGTAGGGAGAATCATAATTCTCGCAGGTGCTCCAAAATACGATAACTGGAAAGACGCAGATCTCTTAAACTGCTTCCTAGATCCACTCGCGAAATTCGCCAACCTCGACAGCTCAACAGGTTCAGAAGCTGCGAGCACTAGAGGGACTGCGTTGGATGTTGCTCTCTGGAGGTCCATACCACTCCACAAAATCGCTTTGCACACCGGATTCTCTCAGCTTCACCAAGTAAGAGAAGATTACCACGGAGATGAAGGCTTTTTCGCTGCCCTCCCGGCTTCGCTTGGTTCTGCCTCAGCGTTGACAGGAACCAACAAGTCGAGTCAGGAAATATTGGACCAGTTCTATGATCACACCTTGGCGGCACACGACGACATACCCTCATCTCAGTTGCCGACTTTGAGTTTCAGCACTGACAGCTCCTCCCTAAGTACTACCGAGGATATAAGTATCCGCGACTCTTTCCGGAGCACTAAATCTTCAGTCAATCATGATCAGCCATTAACAGCTCACCTGAGTGATCTCGAAGATCTACCAAATGCCCGGTATCTACAATCTATCATACCCCAGACAATGACAGTCAACCTCATCGTCGGAATTATTTCCATTGCGGAGCCACGGACCGTGAAAACGAGGTGGGGCTCTACCAAGTCGCTCATCGAGCTTCTTGTGGGAGATGAGACCAAGTCTGGCTTCACGATTACATTTTGGCTCTCCTCAGAGCTCAACGAATCGTCTAGCGGAATACTTAGAGAGCTTCGCAGGCAAGACATTGTTCTTCTCCGGAACGTAGCCCTAAGTGTCTTCATGAAAAAGGTTCATGGGCATAGTCTGAGAAAGGGTCTCACGAAGGTCGACCTGCTTCATCGGAGAAAACTAGATAAAAACGACCGGGGCGGGTTATACAGTATGAAGGACGTCTCATCAAGAAGGCCAACGCACCCGCAGTTGCTAAAAACAAGAAAGGTGCGGGAATGGGTTATGAATTTTGTTGGTGGTGGTGATACGGCGCTTGGGAAAAGGAAGCGCAAAGGGGAGGCTATCAGGAGTTGGGATATGCCGCCCGAAGATACGCAATAAGCTGTCCTGGAGAGGCAATATTTCGATCTCACGGATAGAAAGTCTGGAAATCCAACGATGAATTTCTCGCATAATTACAAAAGCCATTTTTACTCCATACCTCATTGCCGAGACAAGGAGCTCAGTCTAAACAGGCTTTAGTGCCGAGAACATTTCAGCCCGAGAAGAGTGTACTCTTTGCTTTCAACCTCAGAGAGTTAGAATACCTCGCAACGTCATATACATATAACCATAGCCGTATTGCCAGCCCTATAGGGTTGTCGATTAGGAAGCAGCCTTGAAAGGAGTAACTTTGACAGATGTCATGTCGATCCTATAGTCAACGTTAGTGGGGGGCTGCTTCCAGACTTCTCAGGCGTTAATAGGACTTACCATGAAGTTGAAGGGAAGAAGTTGGCAAGTTGAAACTGCGCGGCGTCCGTACTAGAAAGCTGCTTTGAGAAGGAGACACGGGACTTGGTAGAAGCCCCAGGACCGCTGTTCTGATACTCGGCGAGGAGAACGGCACCCGTTCGTGGATCGGAACTCGACCATACCGACCAACCTGCCGGGGAAATCGACTCGTCCAAGTAAGTTTTGACATACGCAACCCGGGAGTACTCGTTATAGGGTCTTCCCAAATACACGGAACCGGGAGTAACGTTTTCGGTAGCGGCGATGGTGCATTGGTCGAAGACCAGTCCCCCGGCCGTGGAGCTTGAGGCTCGCTTCATGGCCGCGATGGGACCGTCATCCTTGTTAGGAACTATGGTAGAATTCAGGAAGTAGGCCGAGCCCGCTCCCCAGATGAAATCAATAGACCCCTCGACTAGGGTATTATAGGCGAAGGTGCTCGTTCCGGCGTTCGTGTCGAAGGTGTCTTGATTTCCCGTAATCTGGCATCCGTAGAAGGACGTGTATCCGTTGTTCCCAGATGCGAAACCGAGGGATGCGTAGTTGCGAGTCTGGCCAAAGACGTTGTTCATGTTGATGTTGTAGAGCTGGAGGTACTTCGCCCGCGAATACAGCGTCGCCGAATCCGAGTTGCTCTGGTCGGCTTGCGTATCGACTCCGTGGCTGTTCTGAATAATGGCCTGGTTTTTTGTGTTATCGGACGGATCTTCTGAGTAGCCGCGGAAGATGGTCGTGCCAGACCGGTTGAAGACTATCTGCTCTTTGTATAGTCCAGGATAGACAAAAACGGTCACGACCTCGCTGCTCGAGATACCTTGGATGGCCGCGATCGCTGCGTTCAAGCTTGAGTAGACCTTTTTGCCATCGATAGGCGACTTGGATACTATGTAGTCACCAGCACCCGGCTCCGTGGCACTGACTTTTAAGAACCCATCATCAGATACTGTCCCTATGGTCGAGGCATCAGCTCGAAGTGCTAATGAGGCAACAGAGCCCAGATGGAGTCCTAGTACGAGCAGTGCCTTGGAAACTAGCATATTGGCGGTTTGATTATATGAATTAAGATGGCAAATAGTTCCAACGACGACATATCGGAGGGTGGAAGTGAACTTATAGGCCCTTTTCCATGTATTCCGGGTAAATCACCGCTGACTTGGAGCGTAGCACAACCACAACCTAGACCGAGCGCAACTAGCAATGTGATCCTAGGTACCCAAGGCCGTGTTATATATATTAGTTACCTCGTAACGGAATATGCGATAGTCGCCCCTTAAGTTCTATTGCACTGGTATTGTCAAGAGCTTGCTTGTTGAATATAGTGAGTTACTTCAAATATCCTCTCAAGTGAGTATCTCTTCGTGAATTAAAAGCTCACAACTACAACGACTGCAGGGCGGAACAGTTATAGAACTCCTTTTTACACAGAGGTAAGTTGCAACATCAAGAGCATAGCTATCACACGGCGTCGTTTGATTATCAAAGTATTTACGAGGGAACAAAAAATAAGTCATGAACACAATGTGCTCCTCTTGCTACCTAGACATAAAGGGGTAAGTACTTAGTAACATGCCTATGTTACCGACTCGATTCAACAGCTGCGTATCTGATTTGAGGCTCGACCACCGTTGAAACCGGGACCCTTGCTAAAATGCAACGTCTAAAAGAAGACTCGGATCTAGAATAAAGGCTATTAACCCCATTCGACAGGCTATTACTATGCGCGGCCGAGATCTGCCCCCGCATTTTACGTACATATCCCGGAGTTCGTAAACATTTCCCCAAGAGCACTCGTTCGGTTCAAGTGTGGCCGAGATATCCAGACTGACAAAAGCAAGGCATTCTCTCCTGTACAGCTTGGGTATTACGAAAACGGGAGGTTATGTCCGCGAATCCTTGTCTGTCGAGACCGGTCAGGTCAAACCAATTTTATAATAGCTAGCCGTGTCTCTTCTCGGTGACGAAGCAAACCGTGACCATTCCATTCAACTTGGGTTATATCGCCTCCAGGTTGGTAGAATGGTATCGTTGAAGATACGGGCTATTGCCCTCTTTGCCTCACGAGCAGCAGCATTCTTAAGTGCGACTGAAACTAGTAGTCAGTACGTTCTACAAAATGACGACTTGCTCATGGCCGTGAGCAAAAGTAATGGACAGGTTGTTCAACTACATCTGGGTAACGAGGATCTGTTGTCGTCGCCGACTGGAAGCACAGGTAGGGGGCCGTATCTCGATTGCTCCTGCATTCCTAGTGGCTTTTGGACCCCCGGTGGGACAGCCAAATACAAGCTCCTCAAGGGGACCGATTCCACCGGAACCCCCTGGGGCGGTGTTGTGATGAGCGACACCTATGCCTCCACCAACCAGACATTGGAACAATACTGGTTCTTACGGGAAGGTGAGACAGGACTGCATATGTTCTCCCGCGTCGCATACTACAACTCGAGAACACCCTTCCTGCGAGGACTTGGTGAACTGCGGACGTTGTTCCGGCCAAGTACGCCTTTGTGGACTCATCTTTCTAGCAGCGATGGCAACTGGGCCCCTTTCCCCTCATCTGACGCCAATAGGAGAGCCATCACGGTCCAGGACGCAACAACTTACCTTGGGAATGCAACGAGCGACGCATATGTGCAGCAGTACTCGGATTACTTCACCAAGTACGCCTTTTCCGAGGTGTGGCGTGATCATGATGTGCATGGTCAGTATTCGGACGGGTCGACCAGCTCCGATGGAAATACGTACGGTGCTTGGCTAGTCCTCAACACGAGGGAATCGTACTATGGTGGCCCTTTACACTCGGATCTAGTCGTTGATGGTATAGTTGTGAGTTGTTTCTCATTGGTTGCCTCTTCTCAGAGTAGAAATAACTTACATCTATGTGTTCATAGTACAACTATATCGTCTCAGGTCATCATGGGGCTCCGACCCCTAACATGACACATGGCTTCGATCGCACCTTTGGTCCTCAGTATTATCACTTTAACAAGGGTGGTCCGGATACGACACTTGCTGAGCTGAGGACGGATGCTGCGCAATATGCAAACCCCGAATGGAACAGCGAATTTTACGACAGTATCGCCCAATACGTGCCCAACTACGCCCCGTCATCAGAGCGTACTACCTTCAAGGCTACCATTGGATTACCCGAAGGAGCAAAGAGACCGATTGCTGTTCTATCTGAGAACAAGCAGGATTTTCAACTGAACGTTTTCGACCACTCTAGCCTCCAGTACTGGGCCGACGTTGACCCCGAGACTGGAGTAGTTGAGATTCCTAGAGTGAAAGAGGGCGTTTACAGGTTAACCGTTTACGCCGATGAGATCTTTGGATGGTTCATCCAGGACGACGTCGAAATCTCAACAAGCGGCGAATCATACCAATTTCGATGGGAGCCAGAAAGTGCAGGTACGGAGATTTGGCGAATTGGGATACCCGATAAGTCAGCGGGAGAGTACAAGCACGGGTACGCGCCCGACACATCGAAGCCACTGCAGCCCGAACAGTACCGAGCCTACTGGGCCAAGTACGATTTCCCGACGGACTTCCCGGACGGTGTCATCTTCAAGGTCGGAGAGAGCAAGGAGGCCGAAGACTTCAACTACATTCACTGGAGCGTCTTCCCCGGCCCGGCCAACTTCTACCGCGCGCAGCCGTACTACGAGAACGTCAACAACTGGACCGTCCAGTTCAGCCTTACCCCCGACCAGCTGGCGGACGCCAAGACGGCAACGCTCACGGTGGAGCTCGCGGGCGTCAAGACGGCCAATGGGAACGACAAGTGGGCGTCGCTCCCCAAGGAGAAGTACTCCAGCGTGCCGTACACGGTTGCCGCCAACGGGCGTGACATCGAGACATGGGTGATCCCCAGTTATCGGAGCGGATCGTGTGGTGTACGGAGCAGCGTGGTTTGCCAGAACTTCGGGAAGAAGTTCGAGTTTTCGACCGACCTGCTGAAGGAGGGCACAAACGAACTCATCCTAAGTCTGCCGTTCAATGCGACGGATACAGAAACGGCCTTGCTGCCCGGGACGATCTATTTGCAGTACGATGCCCTGAGGTTTGAGCTTAGCTAGGTAGGGCGAGGGTTGTTTCTGCTATATTAATTTTAGTATATTTGCCTCGGTACTTTCAACATGGGCATACGCTTGAAGGTTACCCTTGTATAACATGCATTGTTCTTAAGCGCCGGGAATATCTAGCTCGCATACCATAGGCATAGGTAAGTAAAGTAGTGAATAGGGGTAACGCCCAGTCAGCAGTCACATTAGAAGTGGACATCTCATATCTCCTTTGTGTGTGGTTGGATTTCTCTGTCTGAGTATATACCTAGTAACAAAACTAGTGAGGAGCTACTTGAGGTTTTGTAGAAAGGGGTTTCATCCATCGTGTATATTGACTCTACCGAGGTTCTTTTTATAGAAGCATAGATGGCGGGATTGGGCTTGTTGATTGGGCGCTAGTGCATTGGTAGTGGACCGAGCCCGCTATACCGGTTATCGATAAGACAAGGTGATTAAATGAACTCGCGTTCCCAGCGACGCGACGTCACAATTTCAACGTCCTTCAAATAAGACTACCTCGCCTATTAATTCGGCTGCTCCTAGACTCTTCCGAATCGCCAATGCTCTACCGATTTACCTATCCACCCATGAAGTCGATTCAGATGTCATACCCAACCCTCTATGTACGATTTACCAGCGTCTGACATCCGGAAGACCGAAGACCGAACACCCTTACGCTAGGTGCAAAGAGTAAAAGAAGCGCTACGAACCTAGAAGACTATAAAATAATAGATAACGTTTACGCGGATACGAATGGCCGGTTTCGACTATGACGACGCCGAGGTGGCAGTGATGGAGGACGTGAGCATAAGCATAAATAGCGATTGCCATGGGAACATTGGAGATCTTGGGGGTGGGCGTTTGATTGAGAGGTCAGCCTTATCAAAAACAAGAAGTTTATCAGACGGCGGAACTCAATTATCGCCATCTCCGCATATACTCGAGGCCTCGAGGCGCACATCTAAAGACGACACAGACAGTTCTTTAACTAAAGATAGGAGCCAAGATATTACTCGCAGCGTTGACACCACTGCCACTGTCGGTGCTGTCAACGCCACGCCAGTTACGCCTCGTCGTCCCGAGTTTCCTATGCGCGGTTTGTCCCTTCAGATGTCACAGTGCGATCCTGTCTCTCCCATTGCGCAGACGCCAAACCACGTCAAGTTGGCCCCTCTTTCCCCCAAATTGGACCATTCCCAGATCTATGCTTCCCCCACCAACATCCTTCCCCGTCGGTCGCGAGGCTTAGACTTCTCACGAGCAGCCACGAGTCTGCATCACTCCACTCTCGCTGAGCAGTCATCTCCCGATTCGTCACCGACTATCGGCGGACGCGCCATGAATATTCCCAACCGTAGCCTTGGTGAAGATCGCCAGGATCAGCCTACGACGTCTTTGTGGTCCATGATGGGCAGTCAAGAGCGCATCAATATTTCTAGCTCTGTAGGAAGCACCAATCACCCCTTGGCATCCGACTCTTCTTCTAGCTCTGGCGATGACGATCTCATGGACGAGGAAATGGAGGACGCTATTTACACTACACCTCAAGCCAAGATCAATCAATCCGCTAGCTTACCACCCGGCACTGGTAGCAACGTTGTTCCGTGGATGCCTGCCTCTTCTCCAGCCATCAATAGTCTACAGGGCTTCCGAACGCGGCCTCGCAAGCATCACAAGAAGAGAATACGCAGTCTAGCTGCCCTGGGTTTTGGCCCTGGTACTCGGCCGGCGCTCTCTAAATCACCCCCCAACAATATCGTGAAAGAGATTAGAGACGTTCCTCTCCCTCATGCGCGGAGAGAAAGCATCAGCTGGGCCGCCAACCAGCTACATATATCGGGCAGCGAAAGCGAGGAAAGGTCTATGGATACTGGCGAAACGCTGTCTAGGGACGGAGTCAGAGGTGTCATCAAGCGGGCTGTAACTAGAAGAGGTAGCCTTTTGGTAAGTCTTGTCGTTCTCCTTTTTGATACAATAGTCATTAATCGCGCTTCTAGCCAAAGACGAAAGGATTCGCACGTATCCGTGCTGCTCTCGCCGAAGAAAGCACCCCAATTGATTCGGAAGTTCGCCGAGAAGCGGAAGTAATTCGTCAGGTTCGCGAAAGCGATATGGACCTCGAGCCCCGCATACCACCTGGACCGTCCCCTTCCTTAGAGATCCCGAGCATGTCTACGGCCCAATCTTCCCCCAACCTGGCTACTACCCAAGACCCTCTTGATGATATACCCGAGGATGATATGATGACGGATTCAGGCTTATCCAGTAGCTTCAAGCAGCAAGCCATAAAGAATTCGAAGGGCAAGAATTTTTGGGAGACCTTCTCCGAGACTAGCAGTGTTGCGGGCACTAGAGTCACGCCGCCCCCATCGGCGTTTTTGCCAAGAGGATCGTCGTCCGGGATCAGCGAAGATGTAAATATGGATTCGCCCTCGGCCGGATCCGGCAGCCTTAGCGCCTACGGCTTCGGACCCGGCGTCGGGCTAGCAAATGGCGGCGCCGGCAACGAGAGCCAGAAATCCGACACCCCGCAGCCCCCGGGCTCGGGGTCCATGTCGCAAGGGAGCAGCGTGCCGCCGACGGCTGCGGAGATCACGCGGCGCATCAACAACAAGCGGCGGCGGGACGACGACTTCGACCCGCACAGCTTCAAGCGGCGGGCGGTCAGCCCCGGCATGAACAGCGTGCACAACTCGCCCATCATGCAGAGCCCGCTCCAGCGGGACATGCCGTGGGGCTCGCGGCCGGGCAGCAACCACGGCGGCGACAAGGCGTCGACCACGCCCAGCGAGAACGGGAGCGCGGGCGGCAACGGCAACGGCAACGGCAACGGCAACGGCAACGGCGGCGGGGGGCGGCCCGGGCCCGGGCCCGGCGCCAAAGGCCGCGTGGGGTTCCAGGGCATGGTGGATACGAACGACGGGCTGATGCGCATGAGTATCGAGTAGGTAAACGACCTGGATGATTTTTTTTTTCAGATTCACATATAGTGCTTGGTATTAGTTCCCCATGTGTCTGTTAGGTGTACGGCGTCAGGAGCAGGACAGCGTGGCGCGGTCTACGATTTTGATGGGTTAAAAAAGGCTTTTGGCTCGTGTCATTTACCTACGGCTGGTATGGATGTTATAGGACTAGGAATAGTCAACCTATCTCGGACATGAGATACGATAAATACTAGCGGGATTATTTCTTGTTACTTGGTTTTGCTGTTGAGATTATGGATGAAAGTAATGGCTTTTGAACGTAGGTGACTGGTAGGGAAGATGATTCAGTTGGTCTGGCGTGGACCTAGAATCGCGCTGGTTCTACCTATACTTGCCTATAGCTTGATATGCTTCTTAAAAGGAGCCTTGTGGTCTAGATGAAACCGGTCATTTCTAGAGCTCTTGATATTACCTGCTAGGTCTTCAAACCAAGAAATGTCTGGCCGGTAAATAGTTTATTACATCTGAATTTTGGTTCGCCTAATTAATACACATGTAGTCTGATATGAATAGTAATCCCACAAACATAGGAAAGACCAAGCGCCCAGACCGTGGCTAATATACAAATGACCATCTGATCATATCCCATGACAATCTTGCCACCCTTGATTGTCAGTAGCTCTCATAAAGGGGGACCCTCGTCACCTATCTGATTAGTTCACGCTGATGTGCGACTGAGTCTGCTTGACCGCCTTCTCCCGAGGTCGGATGGTGGCTCGACTGGCTTCTCTCCCTTCTTGGATTTGCTAGATTTCGGAGAGGCTTCAGGGACAGGGGCAGGTTTTGGCTCGTCGTCCTCTTGTTTGGCCACCTTCCGCTTTGTATTCCTGGGCCTCTCGAGAGGTCGTCCCTCGGCTTCCTCCAACTGCAGCTCGCTCTTGCGGTAGCTGTTCGCTTTCTTCTTCTTCTTCCCGTCGAAGAACCGACTCTCCGCCCCTTCGGCTGGCGTCGCGGACTCCTCTTCCTTAAAGTCGTCTACCGTCGCGCGCCCCCTCTTCCTCTGCACGCTGGGCACCACGCAGCTCGTGCGTCCGCCCACGGTGATGTGCGTGATCTTGTCGCCGTTGGGCAGGGTCGTCGGCGAGTCCTTCTTGCCCTTGCCCCAGCGGTGCTTGAACAGCCAGTCCTCGGGGAACTGGTCCGAGTCGCCCAGCTTGTCGACGGCCGTCTGGCACACGTAGCGGACCGCGCTGTAGAGAGCAGCGATGTCCGCGTCGTCGAAGTCGTCGCAGTACTGCTCCGGGTGCAGCTTGGCCTGGTACAAAATCTCGTCCCCGACCCAGTTGCCGATGCCGCTGACGGTCGACTGGTCCAGGAGCAGGGCCTTGACGGGCACGTGGCGGCTTTTCATTTTTCGCCGCAGGAACTCTTCCGTGAACACGTCCTGGTCGATTACCGGGTCCGGCCCGTTCTCGACGAGCGGCGAGTGCCTCCGGATGTCTTCGCCCGGACAGTCGACGAGCCGGATGCGCCCAAAGCGCCGCGAGTCCGTAAACGCGACCTCGGTCTTGGATTCTTCGCCGCCGTCGGTCTCGAGGCGGAATTTAAAGTACTTGGGCGGCCACTCCTCGGCATCGTGGCCCTTGGTGCGTTCCAGGTACCGCGTGTAGCCCGTCTGCACGCCGCGAATCTGGACCCAACCCGTCATGCCCAGGTGCATGACGGGGTGCGGCGGGGTCGACAGCACCATCCAGAAATATTTGCCCTGGCTGCCGACCGACACTACGGTTTTGCCCGTCAGGGCTTTGGCGAACGCCGGCCCGCTGGTGCCAACTTTGCCGAACACATTGCTGTCGTCCGGTGCTACGACTTTGCCGATGGTCTTGCCGACGAGGTGGAGCCGGAGAAAGTGGACCACGCGGGCGACTTGGAATTTAGAACTGTTAGACGCGTTTTACATGAAGATGTTTACATTAGGTACATATGAAGGCTTGTCTCACCTTCGGCTATTTCAGGCATATCAAGCAGCTAGCTAGGTTAGGTGGTCCAAATCATTAAAAGCAGTGATTTACAGCTAGCAAATCAGTGATTAAGAGAAAATAAGTCAAAAAGTCTTGGGTTTAAAAGTCTAATTTATGAGATGAGATGATGTAAATGATGTAAATGTCTTAGTACCTAATTGTCTCTGGGCGTTTCGTCTCAGCCATCCCTTATCGAACGGGGGTGCTTTTACGCCTGGACCGTCTGACTCACTTTAGATCTCGCCGCCTTGGAGATTTCATAAACCTAGTCTTTTCTTTAAAGAAATGTACCAATTCAAAGAATTTAGGTTGCAGATTGTAGCTAATAAGATTCTTCAATTCCGGAACGTGTTTTTGCTGATAAGAATATGATGCATCACAAAAGAATCCTCTATCAACTGTCAACTGCATGAGGCGTCTGCAATGCGGCGGGTTAGAAGCACTAGGTCAGCCAACGTGTTGCGCGTTGCAGAAAGTCGGTAAGTTTAGGAAAATATTCTGCCAATAAGGGTCTAGGTTAGTCATTTGATAAATAGGTGTCGGATTGTAACGCCCCCCCACAGAACTATAACTGTCCCTTGAGCCTATGAAACGGCGATTGACCTCTTGCTTGGGACAGCGGCTGATAAGCCTAGACCTTAGTGGCTACAGGACTCAACCACCATAGAACTTACAACGAACTGCGTTAAACCTACCAGGGTCCTAGGCTCTGACCAGGGTCTTTCTGACGTTAGTCTCGCAGTGATTGCCACCGAAACCCACTATAAGATCGCTAAAGTGTGTCCCTAAGTTCCTTTGAGTAACCGGCAGAATTTTTTTTCTTTTGCATGCGCCCCGCGGTCAATTAGATCAGTCTCCTCCAATCTTGTTCCCTCCTTCGTGCAGCAACAACCAGATTTCATCGCCTGGGATTGCGCACAATTTCGTCCAAAAAACGTTATCCAGCCTTCATCATGGACCTTCTCTAGCGTCAAAGGGGTTCCCATCTCCACAAGTACTTTTTTTTTTTGCCTCCTGAGTCCTACCACAGTTCGAGACGAATAGTCTATACCTGGTTCGCCTTCATCCTCGGTCTTGTGACCCATTCGTCCCGGTCAAGCTCTTCGGCTCGACTCTGACGTCGGCATATTTTCAGAAACCCGCAATCGGAGCATTTAGGAATCCGCTGCAGATGCAAACTTTGAGAGCCTTTCACGACAGCCGCATTCAACCATATCTTAGCGCGTACTAGAAGACTCTCGGACGACCCTTCTGTGTTTTCGTCAAAGCACCTTTTATTTCGTTTGACACCGCCTTTCTTTCCTGCAGCAGACCCGCCAAGATGGTTAGGAATATCGTTATTCTCTCGGGGAACTCGCACCCTTCCCTCGCGGAGTCGGTGTGCAACATGCTCGGAGTTCCCAGTGGGAACCGTATATTGAGCAAGTTCTCTGTTGGCGAGACACGTTGTGAGATTCAAGACTCTGTACGAGGCAAAGATGTTTTCATCATCCAGTCCGGAGGTGGCTCCATAAATGACCACCTCATAGAGCTCTGCATCAGTACGTATAGAAAGATTTTTCGTCTTTTGTGTTACCAAGGCTGACTAAAGCAAACAGTGATATCAGCCTGCAAGACTGGCTCGGCCAAGCGCGTTACTGCTGTGCTTCCCTTGTTCCCCTATTCTCGACAGCCGGACTTACCCTATAATAAAGTCGGGGCACCGCTCTCGAAGAATCCCGTCGAAGTCTCAAAGGACAAATACACCTTCGAGAGTGTCCCGGCCACTCCTGGACCTGGTATCGCCAAGACCGCGGGTTTCAATAAGGAGACCGACCTCACGAGGGTCATGAGTAGAACTTCCCTTTCTAATGGAATCGGAAACGGACTTCCTCGTACCAGCAGCGAAAACTACTTCAATGCGAATAGCAATACGAATGGCCACGCGAATGGCCACGCCAACGGCTACATGAACGGTCATACTAACGGTCATACCAACGGCCACACCAACGGAGACACTCCATCGGCTCATAGCCAGCATCTCCTCACACACTCACGCGGTGGAAGTTATACCACGCACGACTACGAAAACCCCGCGCTCATATCCACCTTCGAAGCTAAGCCTGGATACAAGCGATGGGTTGCACAGGCCGGAACCTTGGTGGCCGATCTATTGACCTGCGCCGGTGCAGACCAGTATGTGTTCCCTTAGCTTGAGAGTGTATTATTACTCTCATCTTTGGTTTGCCGTCTGAAGGCTTTGCCAGCTTCAGTGTCTATTAGGTGTTTTTCACCTGAGTTGCGGTAGCTAACAGAAATCGCAGCGTCGTTGCTTTGGACCTTCATGACCCTCAGTACCAGGGTTTCTTCGATATACCGATGGATAACCTATACGGCCGTCCCCTGCTAAAGCGATATATCCAGCAGAACATTCCCGACTATAAGGAAGCCGTGATTGTGAGTCCGGATGCAGGAGGTGCGAAGAGAGCCACCGCTATTGCTGATAGCTTGGGCATGGATTTCGCCCTGATCCACAAGGTAAGGTGAACGTGCTTCGTAGATGTCTTCAAACTCATTCGACCGAACTAGGAACGACGCCCAACCCGGATTACAGACCGACAGAATGCGACAATGATGCTCGTAGGCAACGTCGCGAATCGAGTCTGTATACTGGTCGATGATTTGGCCGACACCGCCAACACAATTACGCGCGCGGCCAAACTGGTGCGAAAGGAGGGAGCTACAGCTGTCTATGCGCTCCTTACTCACGGTGTCCTAAGTGGTGACGCCATTGCACGAATCAACGCTTCGGCCCTAGATAAGGTTATCGTGACCAACTCGGTTCCTCAAGACGAGCACAAGAGATTGTGTCCCAAGCTTGAGGTACTGGACGTGGCACCGATATTCGCGGAAGCCATCCGTCGCATCCATCACGGCGAATCCATCAGCGTCCTGTTCCAGTATGACTGAGCATCGCGGGGATCGGCGACAGGATGGAAATGGATTCTATTTTCAGGATCTTGCAGTACTGCGTGAGGTCATCGCTCGTGAAGACAGTCTGCCAGGATACGAGGAGTTTTCAGGAACTGCATTTCGCTAGCAGATGATTCCTTTGCACGCATGATTATGCCGACGACGCATTTCTTATGGGGGGATTCTTTTCGACCCGTGCCTCGACGCTCGGCTTTGAACGTCTCTCATTTGATGCGGGATGCAGAAGGTCGACAGCGGCCTGAACAGAAGGTAGGCTAGATTTCTATCCGCTGGTTTTGCTTCTACCTTGCGTCTGCCGTTACGGCTGGGCACTTCTGGGGAAGGTTTTAGGGGTTCTCGCGGAAACAGTTGCATCTCATAGAGAGGAGTTTCTAGGTCGGGACAGTAACAAGAGCTTCTCATAAGCCCTACCTTCGTAAATGCCACCGCCTACCCTATCGTATCTGTGATTTGCGCCATGGTCGATCTCGATGATACCAAGAAGCTAGGTTGCTTGCTTTGTATTGTATTGATCAGGCTTTATGTAATGGGTGCATACTAGTTGATCTAACTAGAAGTTGGGACATTATTTAGATTTTGCATTTTTGCATTTATATTGCATTTAGACTGATATTAGATCAGGCAGACATGATAGCGTTATGAGTTTACCCATTGAAGTTTTACACGACTTTAATCTAATACAACTGCATGTTTATAGTGCTAAAACTTGTTGCATTTTAACAGACCAAAACTAATAAGAGCACCTCGCCCGATTGTAACATGGAGTCTTGAATAATGAGTTGAAGCCATGTCTCTAGTTTCCTCGGTTCTCTTCGAAGAGACAGGGATCGATGTCAGAGGTCTGAATCATTGAATCATTCCAATGATTAAATCAGTAAATCAGACCATTCAGACCATCTCAAAAAACGACTCTAACCAAAAAAGGTCAATCACCATCCCAATACGGAAACCCTAGGGTATTATGACCGGTAAAACGCTGGCCCAAATTGCCGGCGCAATTGCTTTCCACAGTGGACCTCGGCATGTGCTTCTTCGGTCCACTCGCGTCCTTTCCCAGTCACTCCGTCACTTATCCATCTTATCCATCCCATCCCGTTCGGCTGTGAGAGGTTGTTTCGTTCATACTACTAGCTCCCCTCCTGTTAACGACAAACAATTCACGAGATCTTTCGAGCACAGCCTCGATTGGTATCCGACAATCGGGTCTCGAGTTCTTCCAATTTTACAATTGCCTCGCGACGCCTTCGATTCGCTTTTGACGTACCGTATCTTCTCGCCTACTAGAGCGAGCTTCGGCTACCGAATCGACCGTATTAGAGAGATATAGCGCAGACGTTCCCTTCTTCTCGACCAGCCAACCGCGAACCTACGCGTGTCGGGCTACTACGACTTGTGACCGTATAAATAATAATATCACACCAAACATTTTCTTTTCCCGAGGGACCCCGCGAGAAAAGACACGAAGATGGTCGCCGACGCCGTCATCTACCACCCGACGGTGGCGCACTACCTCAAGTTCGTGGGGACGACGGTTGGGCGCGACAAGCTGCTGCGGACGGTGCAGTACTTCGCGCGGTTCTACGCGTGGTACCTGCTGCGGACGAACGGCAGCAAGGGGGAGGTGGCGCCGTGGGAGGCGCTGAAGAAGCAGCTGGGGCTGGCGCGCAAGCTGCTGCGCGTGGGCAAGAACGTGGAGCACCTCAAGGCGGCGGGCGCGGCGGCCGACGCCAAGGCCGGCGTCCCGGACCCCCTGCTGCGGTACGCGGCCGTCGGCCGCCAGCTCGGCTACGCCGGCTACCTGACGTTCGACGCGGCCACCGTGCTCGACGCCCTGGGCGTCCGGAGGTGGGAGGGCGCCGCCCGCGCCCAGAGGGAGGCCTACCGCTTCTGGGCCGTGGGCATCCTGTGCAGCGTCGTCGCCCAGGCGTACACCCTGTACCGGCTGCGGGAGCGCGAGGCCAAGGTCGACAAGAAGGAGGGCGAGGGCGTGGTGGAGAGCAAGAGGATCGCGTTGTAAGTTTTTTTTTTTTTTTTCCTGTGGTAGTGGAGAGATGCAAGGGCTAACAGGTGTGTGTGAATACAGGGAACGCGCTGCTAGCCGGCTGCAACTCCTGTCCGACCTCTGCGACCTCACGGCCCCGACGGCGGCGCTCGGCTGGGTCGGCTTCGACGACGGGTTTGTCGGGCTCGCGGGCACCGTGAGCAGTTTGATCGGCGTCTACACGCAATGGAAGAAAACCGCGTAAAAAGGGGGGCGGTGGATGGGTTACAGTCGGCAGGTGCTGTGGGCGTAGGAGTTGATAGGGAGATATGCGTGCGGAGTGCGGCTCCCAATAGAAGAGACGAGAGTGTCCTGGTGAGCGAGTAGACATGTTGGAAAGTGAATGGGCCAATAAAGCGATTTATCCTTGGCTGACGCGCGGTCGGCAAGTCACAGTGTACGAAAATTTTTGGAGGTCTTTTTTTTTTTACGATGGGCTCTATACGGAAGAGACGAATAGAGCTGGATAAGGAGGGGACGACGTACCTACCTGATGTAGGCTATGTAGGGAGTTCAACGGCAGCGTTCGGGTTGGGTTGGTGATATACATATTGGTAGTTTAGAAGCTGCAGTTCGTGTCCATTGCGTTTGTTAGATATGTGCTTTGGGTACTTGTGGTTTTTATGTGAATAATAAGACTCCTTCAGGTATAAGAAGATGCTTTTTAAGGGGTTGACTTGTTACCTCCTCTGGCATTTTACACCAGTTGTCGTGTCTAGTATGTATTATCTAGGCTCCCAGTGGCAGGGCATTATCTGTCATACCGTTTGCTGTAGGGTAAAAATAAAGAAGCTTAACTAGGAAGATATGATAACAACTCGAGCCATCGCCGAGACCGCGTCTCTGGGAAAGGGGGGGAAAGGGGTTGATAAATTGTTTAATGCTTAAGTGTGTTAAGAATCTGATCATTTACATTGTTACGAATACACGCATAAATGGTACTTTCTTACAGGGCTTTTGTTGTTAGAAGTATATGGATTTCGGCTCATTGGTAGGATCATCTACCGTAGCAGCGTATAATATAAATGCTGTATGCATGTCTTGAAATATTCGGGGTTTCCGAACCTCCCTGCCCACCTCTCTCACCGAGGGAACCATTTCTGAAAGATTCTATCCCCAATTCGATTAATTAGCAGACACAGGTGACCCACGATGCCCACCTCCTAGGGTGTGCACTTTCTGGGATAAGATTCTACATAACCCTAGTCCTCGCCTTGGGAAGTGAGGCTAAACCAGACCCTTAGGAAAAGACGACTGAAAAATTGTTGCTCGGCGCTTTGAAGATAAGATTCGGTTTCGCCGCAAGACCTGCTGATCAGCACTTCGAACAAGCTTCTTAGGGTGCATCGCTTAGCACGATGTATACCCTCCTTGTCATATAGGGCGTCTCTGATAGGCTAGCATTGCTATCGCTGAACCCGGCCGCAATCCGAGCTATCTGTTTCGAGTTAGCCGTTGTCTCTAATTTGGGCCGAGCAAACAAATGACATAACTTGACAGAGATCCCACACCCGTGGTGGTGGACTGGCTGGCTGGAACGAGCTGGTAGACTGCAGGCATTGGCTTGCCGCCTTGCACAGAAAGGGAAGGCCGAATGTGCCACCCAAGCTAGGATGTACGTCCGCACTACGTATTCTGGTATTCTGATCCTAATAACGGCCCGTATCGAGCTAGCCCTTCCCCCCAAAGCTTGTTATCACCTTGTATGCAGTATCACCTATGCAGATAGATAGCTCGGCGGGAAAGCTCTGGTGGGAGGATGCTTTGTTTTATTTCTTATCAGGGCGCAAGGTCAGCTCCTCGCCTCAGGCCAACTTTCTTGCCTCTCTCATTTATAGCTCTGAGGCGTCCGATGATAGCGTAGCTCGCCTAACTTCGTCTCGATCTACCTACGAGGTGTTGGGCCGACAAATTGTGTCCCATGTATCTAAACCACCCTTGAAAGCTATCTCGCCGTAGACAAATCGAACATTGCTTCGTGTCCCTTTCGATTTATCAGATTGCTATTTCGCACTTTTCCCGCCTTCGACAAGCATCTTCCCGCACATCTGATCGTCGTCGCGGAAATGTTCTGGCGCAAGAAGAAGGAGGAGGTAGTAGAAGAGGAGCGCGAGCCCCCCATCGACCAGAAGCCTTTCATCCAAGCCATCTGGCCCGTCCTTGCCTGCGGTGCCGGCCTGTTCTCCGACGGCTACGTCAACAATGTACGCACGACCCTGTATTGGGTAGCCATGTAGAAGGAAGCTGTCCGCTTACGAACATTTGCGCCTCGCAGGTCATCGGTTCGGTTAACACGACTCTGGGCTACGAATACGGCGACGTCTATAGCAATTCCAACGCCGCTAGCGTTGTGCCGGCCATCGCGTTCGCGGGAACGGTACGTATACGATTCCTGCGCAGCAGGTCCTCCGGTGGTATCGTGAGCTTACGTGACACGTCCAGGTCGTCGGCCAGCTTTTCTTCGGCTACCTGTCCGATAAGTGGTCGCGCAAGGATTCGCTTCTGATATCGACCATCATCTTGATCATCTTCACGGCCCTCGCCGCCGGGTCTTACTACAAGGGCGATGCCGTAGGCATGTTTAACATATTGACCGCTTGGCGGTTCTTCGTAAGTTCACATAATTAAAGGGAGATTATTCGTTCCGCACTAACCAAGTTTCAAAGGTCGGTATTGGTATCGGTGGTAGGCATCTTGCTAACATTGGAATTGGAATGAAGCTAAACCGTATGTACAGGCGAATATCCGGCTGGCAGCGTGAGTTGTGCAGAGTCGACCGGCGAGCTGAAGACCGGCACCCGAAACAGGTGGTTCATTCTGTTTACCAACTCCATGATTGACTGGGGATTCGTCTTTGGAGCCTTCGTGCCTTACGTCGTCGCCGCCGCCGCCCACAACACCTACTACAGCACCATCTGGCGGACGAGCTTGGGAATCGGTGTCGCGTTCCCGCTTGTACTCTTCGTCCTGCGTCTTCAGCTCAAGGAACCCGAGGAGTTCTCTCGAAATTCCATGAAGCAGTGAGTCCATTTCCGACTTGGTTCTTCTCCCAAGTCTTCCTGCTTCTGGTGTATGTCGTAAAGGGTAATCGCTGACTATATACCTATGCTACAGTGCTAAAACCCCCTATCTACTCGTACTGAGATACTATGGGTTCCGACTGCTAATCGTCAGTTTAATCTGGTTTATATACGACGTAAGAGTCTACTTCTCCCGGGTCTTTCCAACGTTGATCTAACAGCCACCCAAGTTCTCCGTATACTCCTTCGGAATTTACTCTTCCACAATTCTCTCCAACATCTACGGCGACTCCGGCACCCTGACTACCATCTTCGGATGGAACACGGTTATTAACTTGTTCTACATTCCCGGAACCATGATCGGAGCTCCAGTCAGCGATCGCCTGGGCCCCCGTAACACGCTTATCCTCGGCCAGGTTCTGCAGGCCGTCGTCGGCTTCATCATGGCGGGCTGCTATGCAAAGCTATCCCACCCGTCGGTCGTCGGCGCCTTCGCCGTCGTATACGGTATTTTCCTGTCCCTGGGCGAGCTGGGTCCGGGAAACAACATCGGCCTCTTGGCCGCCAAGACGTGCGCGACCGGCGTGCGCGGGCAGTACTACGGCATCGCGGCGGCCTTGGGGAAGATCGGCGCCTTCATCGGCACGTACGTGTTCAAGTACATCGTGTCGCCGGACGGCGACCCCGTCAAGTCGTCGCAATACAAGTTCTACGTGTCCTCGAGCCTGTGCATCTTCGCCGCAGGCCTGGCCCTGCTGCTCCCCCCCATCGACCAGGACACCATCGCCAACGAGGACGCCAAGTTCAGGGCCTACCTCGAGAGCAAGGGCTGGGACACGAGGCAGCTCGGGCTGAAGAAGGGAGAGGCCCTCGAGTCCCTGCCCGGCGAGGAGTCCGAGGAGGCCGCTCCCGAGACTAAGGCGTGAAATATATATAGGTAGGTAGCTGGCGATCGATTGGGTTGAGCGAAGCGACGGTGCTATATTGAATACCCCTCCCTATCTATAGGATGCGATGAGATATATATGTTAATTTCGGAGTGTGAGATGCAAATCAAAGCAAAATCATATCATGCATATAGGTTTGATGAGGAATAACTAACGTGCAAGTCTTCCTAAACGAGCAATGGCAAATGTCTACGGAGAAAAGACAAAGCTCTCTCTCGATGCAATGTGACTGGGGAGCTTCAAACTGACATTATACAATAGCCCAGATCTTGTCGAGGGCCGTCATTTCTCAAACGATGAACAAGAATAAATAAATAAATAAATAAAAAGGGGCACGCTGTCTGATTTCGGGAGAGCTCGTGTTGAAATCTAGAAGATATCACAATATATCTACACCCATTGCTAGGTGTCAATGACCTCGTCGCCTGCCACTCAACCTGTCCTACGCGCAGCCTCGGCCTCTCTCCTCTAGACTACAAAAAGGTTGGACAAGATGGGATCTTGGGCAGGTTCACTTGTGGGAGCAACCAAGAATTTATTATAGCAAACCGTCACTTTCGCAATGGCCCTAAGTCAATTCCCATCCCCGAGCATCAAAATCAGAGCGTCCGCATCAGTCATTTTTCACTATGTCGCTCCCCCTTTTTATATGTTTCAATGTTCTCATCAAATAACTTTTAAACTTGGTCACCTAGGTACACTTCAAAAGCCTGATACTGCCCGTCTTTCGTCTTTTGTCTTTAGCAACTGACAACGGCCCCCAATCGTCCCCGTATGCCTAGCCTCGTCCGTGCTCACTCGAATAATAAAACATCATTATTTAACTTTCTTTATTTCATGCGCCTTGGGTATGCTAGTACAAAAAGACAGATCTACGATGGAAAATTACAACTCGTCGTGACCAGATGGCTCGTCATCGTCGTCTGCGGCACCTCCCGCACCACTGTACATCTTGGATGTGATCGGGTAGGCGACGTTCGAGAGCTTCTCCTTCTGCTCCTCAAAGTCTTCGGCGGATGCCGTAGCGGCGTTCTCGTCGAGCCATTCTGTCGCCTCCTTGACGGCGTCGAGGATCTGAGTTGCAAGTTAGCACATGTTTCGAGGTTAGAAGATAGGGTCAAGTCAACTTACAGCCTCCTTGTCTTCTTCGTCAATCTTGCCACCGAGGCCATCCTCGTCGTTGACCTGGTTCTTCAGGTTGAAAGCGTAGTTCTCCAGGCCATTTCTAGCCTCGATACGTTCACGGGTGGCCTTGTCTTCCTCGGCATACTTCTCAGCCTCCGCAACCATGCGTTCGATTTCTTCCTGGCTGAGACGGCCCTTGTCATTGGTAATAGTAACCGACTCGGTGTTACCAGTTCCCTTGTCGTGAGCGGAAACCTTGAGGATACCGTTGGCATCAAGCTCGAAAGAGACCTCGATCTGGGGCACGCCACGGGGTGCTGGGGGAATGTTGGTCAGCTCGAACTTGCCGAGCAGATTGTTCTTCTCCGTCATAGATCGCTCTCCTTCGTAGACCTGGATCAAGACGACGGGCTGGTTGTCGGCAGCGGTAGAGAAAATCTGACTCTTGCGAGTCGGGATGGGCGTGTTGCGCGGGATCAGCTTAGTCATGACACCACCAGTGGTCTCGATACCGAGAGTCAACGGGTTGACATCCATGAGGACGACGTCTCCGGTACCTTCCTCACCGGACAGGACACCAGCTTGAACGGCAGCACCGAAAGCAACAGCCTCATCGGGGTTAATACCCTTGCTAGCCTTCTTGCCACTGAAGAATTCCTCGAGAAGCTCCTGAACCTTGGGGATACGGGTGGAACCACCAACAAGAACAATATCATCAATCTCGTTCTTCTTCATCTTGGCATCGTCCAGGACCTGCTTAACAGGCTTGAGGGTTCGCTTAAAGAGATCCATGTTAAGCTCCTCGAACTTAGCCCGAGTGAGGGTCTCGGAGAAGTCCTTGCCCTCGAAGAAGGCCTCGATCTCGATACGGGTGGACATTTGCGAGGACAGGGTACGCTTGGCCTTTTCGGCCTCGCGCTTCAGTTTACCCATGGCCTTGAGATCCTTGGAAATGTCGACCGAGTTCTTCTTGTTGTAGTTCTTGGCGAGATGGTTAATGATTCTCTGGTCGAAATCTTCGCCACCGAGATGGGTGTCACCGGCGGTAGCCAAAACTTCGAAGACACCGTCCTCAATGGACAGGAGAGAGACATCGAAAGTACCACCACCAAGATCGTACACGATAATGTGACGCTCACCACCGGTCTTGTCCAGGCCATAGGCTATAGCAGCGGCGGTGGGCTCGTTGACAATCCGCAGCACGTTGAGACCAGCAATTATGCCGGCGTCTTTGGTGGCTTGCCTCTGGTTATCGTTGAAATAGGCGGGAACGGTAACGACAGCGTGGGTAACCTTCTTGCCCAGGTAGGACTCGGCAACCTCCTTCATCTTGCCGAGAATGACGGCAGAGATTTCTTCGGGGGTAAACTTCTTGGCGGCACCTTGGACGTCGACTTGAATGACGGGTTTGCCATCCTTCTCAACTACCTTGTAAGGGAAGTGCTTGAGGTCATTTTGGACCTCTTTCTCACCCCACTTTCGGCCGATGAATCGCCTAGAATTCGAGAACAGTCAGTTAACGGTATCTTGGTGATATGTAAAAAGCAGCTCGGACTTACTTGACGTCGTAGATGGTGTTTGTGGGGTTGGATGCTGCCTGCTGTTTGGCAGCGTCTCCGACTAGTCTCTCTTCCTCGGTAAAGGCCACGTATGACGGGGTAATTCGGTTTCCTTGGTCGTTGACGAGAATCTCGACCTTGCCTTGTTGCATCACACCGACGCAAGAGTATGTAGTTCCCAAATCCTGCAGTAGAGTACTGTGGTTAGCGGGAGTTGCGTTCGACACTGTTTGCTTGTTCCTACTTACAATACCAATAACAGTGCCATAATCGGCAACGTCGTCTGCCCTGGCAGTTCCGACAAAGGCGAGAGGACTGAAGAGAAGAAGGCTCCAGGCTATCATGCCAAAGGCGATAGTCCAGTAGCTCTGAGAGCGAGCCATGGTGGAGTTGGTTCGCGATCAAAGTGTGCGGCGTATTAATGAGAGGAAATACAGGAATAGAATTAAATAATTAGAAAGCTAGAGTGCCCTGCAACCTCTCTTCTACCTGGTTGGGAAGGCAATGGAGTGAAGAATGTGAGAAGAGTGGGAGGGGGAAAATTGTGTTCAGTGTCTTATATGGGGAAGAAAATGATCAAGATGAAGTTGCCAGCTTGCAAGAGAACACATTGCAATAAAGTGTGGGTCTGATGCCAAGTGACCAGTGAGTGCAAGGTGTCCCGAGGGATGGTGTACCCTAGTATACACTTTCTTAGGTAATCAGAACCAATGCATCGTGAAAAGCTTAAAATACCGGCCATTCATTATGTACATAATGCACTTTACATCCATGATCCTATATATGTATATACATGTATATACATGTAAGCACCTCTGATTTTTATATGTACATGCAGGTGCCCATACTTGGAGTCACATGCTGGAAGTGTTTAATATTCTGGTAGCAGGTACTAGAATATTCCTTTCCTTACCAGGTACATGTACGCAAAAGCCAGATTGCCCCAATCCTTGATGCGGGACATCCCTGCTAGTCTGTGAGGCTTTGTTCCCTGCCGACCGCCACCAAGACTACCCAAGGTAGATCTCGAAAGCCAGACCTTCTACAGACCGCTGGTTAATGATCGAGAAATCTGTCCCCTAGCACTATAATATAACCCGCACGCGGCAGGTAATATTGAATGCACCTTGGGAAGTATGTATGCATCCAGTTTGCAGAATCACTAGCCATTCAGGGGTGTATATTTGTATCCTTCATCTATAATAAAGTGTGGCTGTACCTCATCATGTAGAGCCTCAACCGTGGCGCTAGATCCCGCAACACTTCTTGGATAGGAATCCTCACTCCAATAACCCAGCAGCAACCGTGTCACCTCCGCTTCTTAGCACCACTCGCTGGCCTGCCTCCAGCGGCACCTTGGACCCCATCTTGACCACTACCCTCGCCACGCTGCCCGGCTTTACGATCCTAGGTTTCTTCTTTGTCACTGTGCCCTTGACCTTGTCGAGGAGCGCTGGCATCTCCACAATCTGGCCCGCCGCATGGAGACGACCTCTATGCACATCCACCTGCATCGGCATTAGGATGTCAAAAGCCAAGATCTTGACCGTAAACGTATCGACACACGCAATTGGCTGTTTCGTATCGCAGATGATATCGCCTACCCGCACGTGGATGGGATCTATGTTGCTGAGGTGGATGACCACGTTCTGTCCCGCCACGGCCCAGTCCACCGGTTCCTGATCGAGTTCCAACGACTTGACGTACGCCTTCTCGCCACTGGGCTGGACAAGCAGTGCGTCGCCCGCCTGTAGCGATCCGGCATCTATTCTCCCAGATATCGTGAGCGGGCTTTGTGTAGAACGGTAGACCTCCGAGATGGTTAGGCGTAAAGGCTTGTGTAGGGCTCGCGCCATGGGCTCTGAGCTCTCCAACTCTTCGATGAGCGTTTTCCCGTCGTACCAGCCGGCCGCTGCGTCTGCAGACCTTCTTACTATATTGTCTCCTAGCAATCCAGATACCGGGACAAAGCTCACGTTTTTGAGCTGGAACCCTGTCGCGGACAGGAAGCCAGACACTTGTTGCGAGATCTCGTCGAACCGCGACTGCGACCATCCGACCGTATCTAACTTATTAATTGCGACGATAATACGCGACACGCCCATGCTGCGGAGAAGGAGAGAGTGTTCCCTGGTCTGTCCCTTGAGACCCGCCTCGAAGGCTCCGGTCGTGGCGTCAACGACCAAGATTGCGAAGTCGGCCTGGCTTGCCCCGGCAATCATGTTGGGAATGAAATCTCGGTGTCCGGGCGCGTCCAAGATGGTGAATGAGGTAGTATCCGTCTCGAACTTGTTTGTTGCAATGTCGATAGTGACCCCCCTTGAACGTTCTTCAGATCGCTGGTCTAACACCCACGCGAGTGCAAACGAAGCTTTCCCGATGCTCTCTGCCTCCTTGCGATATTTCTGTATCGTTCTTTGATCGACGACGTTGAGATCAAGGAGCAGGCGCCCCATCAAAGTACTCTTGCCAGCGTCCACATGGCCTTAATTACCTAAATCAGCATCGGTACCCTGAGCATGAGATCGTCCCTAAAAACTCACCGACAACGACGAAGCTTGCGCTCTTTTTACTTTTGGTCTTCTGAAACTCTTTCAACACGTCAAGATTCTTGCTTTTCGGTAACGGCGCGTCGTCTATCTTTAGACCGTTCATACCATCCGCCGCGGCTTCACTTGATTTGGTTCCCGAGTCGGCTTTCTTCTTGGTCGCAGGAGCAGCGACCTTTTTACTGCTTGCTGGTTCCAAAATATTAGTATTCTTATTTAGCTACCTTCCTCGCCATGAGCGAACCTTGGGACTGTGCTCTCAAGACCACATCGTCTGGACTTGGTGCTGAGAAAGCGTCAGCTGACGACGAAGTTACGTTTATGTAAGGAAAGGGGTAGGTTCTCCGTGAAGGTGTAGTAGAGCAATTCGTAGGACGGAGCAGAGCACGGGCAAAAGGAGATGGTGTAGCGATCTCGGGCGGCTTGGCTATCGGCAGAGGTGGGGACGCAGCGGCGAGTGGCGACTGGACCGGTTGTTTCTCAGCAGTATCAAGCTGGTTCTGAAGTCCTTCATTTTCAACCTTGACCTGTTCAAATGTTGCCCTTTGGAAAATGGTGGTTTTGATAGCTCCTGTAAGGCCTGCAGCTTCTCCAGTGGAAGGTTGTGGGGGCCGGACGTTTTCCTTGGTAGAACCCGGCTGTCCTGGAGCAGTAGAGAGGCTGCTCAAGTGCTGTGTTACCCGACGTAGTTTCTCTTCCGGGTTTTGCTCGTCTGCTTTTTTCTTGCGAGCAGCAGCCAGAGCCTGAAGTTTTGACATCTTGCCTGACGTGCTTGCCCCGCCCAGCAACCCGCCTCTGTTTCGCGGCGGTTCCACGAAGATGGTTTGCCGATCTTTCGGGATGTCTAACCACGGCATGTCGCCAAAGAAGCTCGCGAATGAGATGTGTCGCGTTGCCTCGTCTTTTCCCACTGCGTTGTTTGGTATTAGCGTACCGACCGACCCAAATGGCGACGCAAGCACACTCGAGACGCACCTGAAACCACAAAACCACGAGATGGTATGGTCCTACTTTTTATATGTCCGCGTGCATGCTGTGTTGGTGGAAAGGTGTAGTGATGGTAGGGCAAGAGATGTGAACCTACCTCCTTTCTTTTTGCTCAAAGGCGCAATGAACTTGGTGGCGAGATAAGTTACGGACTTGTCGATGTCATAATAATAATGCCAGAGCGCCTCTTGGATTTGCTGAGTTGTAACGTGAGATGAATGAGTTCCAAGCGCTGCCCGGACCTGGGTGGTGCCGGCGTCCATCTGGGCTGTATCATGCGCTCTTAGCAGGGATGGTCGGAGACTAGGCTGGGAGTAGATGTATATATACCTCGATCTTCTGGGCTTAATTCTTCTTCGTCTTCAAGTCCATCCTCGCCTTCATACTCGTCAAGATCATTCTCATAATCATAATTCCGATATGCTTGGTGGCGCGACATCGTGTCGAGTCGGTTAAATGAGAGAACCGTCGGTGTGGGGGGGTTATATTACGAGCGTGTCTGAGTATCGGCTTTGTTGTCGAAGTAGGTAGGTATGTTGGTCTAAATCATCTGGCAGCCTTGTGAGGCTGCAAGCAAGGCAAAGAGGGGCTGAGGGGGCTAGGAGTGGGGGAGGTTTAGGATGTAGGTGGGTACCATTTACGTCATTAAAGTTTACCTACCTACCTACGATAAGGATGTTATCTTTAAGCGCTATGGAGGTACCTAAAGCGTCAACCGGCTCACATTGCATCATACCGGTACATACAGGAAAATGAGTTAGGGGTATGTATGTAGGTATTATGTCACATATCCTACACGGCAACTTAATAATAATCTATCACTCGCCGCCAGAGGAATTCAATGTATGGGATATCTCACGAAAAATGTGCTGCTGGGTATTCTTTTTTTTATAAAAAAGAGTGGACCTTACTCAACCTCTCCCTAGACCAGACCAGATCAGACCAGACCATGGACTAAGCTAGGAATGTTATCTACCTCACTTCACTCGAGAAACAGCTCTTTCCTTGGAATCCTGTTTCTCCTATAGATCAATCAAACTCTCTTCCACGACAGGTTGCTGGGGGGCGTGTTGGGGAGCAGTGGGGAACGAATCCTGCGTGTATCCAGAATAGCCACCGTCGGCCTGATGCACCCGAGGGGCGTGCCCCGCCTGCTGCTGCCAATACGTCTGATATTGTTGCCCAGGTTGAGATGCCTGTGCGGGAATCGGGGCGGGGGTTGGGGGAACCGACTGTCTGTTGTAGTTCAAAGTAGGATGAAGGTTCGGGTATGGCGACGGCGCCGCCTCTGGGGGAATACTTGGCGCAGCACCGTCATTACTAGGCTGTGGGTTGTTATAGTAATAATTCCCATTGGGGTCAGCTGTTGACGTCCCAGCCAAGTCGGTGGTCCTGTTAAGGGGAGTCTGCGGAGAAGGCTGAGGTACATGGCCAGGTAGAGCATCGCTTGATGCATAGTTTGCCTGGCTAGCGTATTGAACCGGTGCGGATGGTGCCTGTTGTTTCTGCCAGCTGTCGCTTCTCTGGACAGCGTTCTGCGAATACTGACTGTCCGGAGGTATTGAGAAAGATGCCCTCTTATCGTAGGTCGCAAATTGCTGTTGGGTCCCTTGCTGAACGTGTTGAAGGTATTGGTGACGACCCACAGGCGTTCTACTAGGATCTGGAAGTTGCTCGCCCGTGTAGAAATTTTCCGCTGATACAGAGGTCCTGGCTGCAGCCGATTCTATCGAGGGGTACGGGCCAGATTGCTGTCCGGGGTTGGGTAGGTTGTAGCTAATACTATGTTGGCTATATGCTTTCGAAAGACGCTCCTCTAGCATCCTGTCATAGTATCGAACAACCGTAGATAGTTTCGCATGCAGGTCGAGAAGGGTATCTAGAAGTCGTTAGCGTGATGCTGGTACGTGAATCTCTAATGCCAACTTACCATGCTTGCTCATCGTTTCCCCGTATGTACGCGCTAACTTGGGACGCAAAGCTCCGATTGAGTCGTATAGCTCCTGGATTTGCGGCTCCCTGAGTATTGTACCGGGGGGTTGGGTTTGCAATCTATCGACGAGCGTTGAAAAGAGGTTGATGTTCTCCGCTTCGACGGGGGTAAGCTCGTAGTCATTCTTCGGCAAAGTAAAGGGGGTGACCGATGTGCTTGCGGTGTCGTTCGCTTGCTGCTTCAGGGCCGCAGAGTGCTTCTGCTTTTGCTCCTCCATATCTGCCAATGACGCCGCGATGGCAGCTTTGAGGTCTTCATCTTCCTCCTCGGACGCGCCTACTGGCGTGGACGAACGGTCGTTAGCCGTTGCGCGAGATGCCAACGGGGTATTATCTACGGGAGGGACATAGCCCCTTGAATGACTCTGGACCTCTTCCAAACTCATCGCCAAGGCTTTCTTGAGATCTTCGTCGAAAGCGTCGTCGACCCGGGCGTTTCGAGGCTGCATAACAGACGAACCGCTGTTCTTGTGCGCGAGGAGCGGGCTCGTGGGAGAGAGCTCCCGCCCACCGAAGCCGCTTTTGTTGGAGCGGTCTGTCAGCTTGGTATAGCAGCCATCATCAACTCGTACAGGCTGCAAGATGCCCAGATGTGGTAGGGGGAGCGTTTTAGTCGAACACTGCTGATCGAAGCAGTTACCACAGTTGCGACAATGGTGCTTACGGTTCGTAAAAGTAAACGGCGTGCGGCACCGCATACAAACGTCCGAGTCGATCCATTCCGGGGGCTATGATGAACCGATTAGCTTAGCTTAGCTTAGCGTAGGAAGACGGGCGGGTTGGTGAGGGTATTCGATGCGCGTTACACATACTGCGCTACTATCAACCATACTGCTCGCCACGGTGGTCCGGGGAGGGAACTGGAAACCTTCCCTCTGCAGGGTCCTGTATGTGTCGTCGATATACTTCAGTTCGTAGCGACCTTCGGTTGCGGCAGCCCAGGACTGTATCAACTCTAGAATCTTGGCTCGGACCTCGACGTTCACGGCGGCGGGACCAACTGCGTGGAGGAGGGAGACGAGATTGTCCATGAACTCTCGGGAGGCGATCTCGACGAGGAAATGGGAACCGCCGTTCTTGACGCAAGTGTCGGTCAACTATGTCCGGTATTAGTATCACCGAGGGGAGAAAGATGATGAGTAGTACATTTAACGCGCTCAACTGGGTGTTTGGATTCTTGTTACCAATGCGACGTTTCAGCGACCGCATGGCTTCCTTGGGCTGCACCGTCTTGGATCTAATGACATCGGAGATCTCGAGGTTGAGGGGAATATCCTCGCTAGCGAAGGCATCAGCGGCCATGTAAAAGTTTAGATCAAAGATACATACAGACTACTACCGGTGGCCTTATCAATCTGTTCGTCCAGGGCGCTGTTGGCCGAGGACGACCACCAGCCTCCCATCATTTTGCGGGAGTGCAAGAGACGAAGAGGTAATGTTACCAGCAGTGGGCGCAGGACGGTAGAAACGAAATGGAACGGTCGTCAGGTGTGTCGGGTCAAAAGCGAAATGCGTGAAGGCACATTGCAATGCATACAGGATATGGATAGGGTGATGAGAGATGCTTCGAGAGGTCTGATGAAGGTGAAGCTATTACTTAGTATAACTTAGGTAATGCTGTATGCCTATGCCTAGGTACCTGTAACTCATAATTCTCATTTTAGGTACTCATAATAGGCTGCCGTCCACTGGTAGCCGCACCAAGTACCTGTACCTACCCCTACCCCTAGTACCAGACAGGTACCTACCTCGCGCCACACGTACTTGTACTGTACCACCTTGCAGCCCGCAACCCGCAGCCCGCAGCCCGCAGCTAGACCCTAGCCCCTCATTGGCCTCATGCCTTAGTCTTAGCTCCAACATGTACGTAATTCTACCTTGCACCTCGTCAGGGTAAATCCCGAGGCCTAGTAAACCAACTTGGACCCTTACAGATATATGTAGATATATCATGTAGATATATCATTCGAAATACTCGATACCTTCAGTAATATTTACGCATCCGACCAACCGACTGATAAGTCATCCTCTTAGGCCATCCGCTGACAGACTAGTCTTTCATCGCTAATTCTTTTATCGACTTCTTTCAACCTTCCGTTCTCGTCCTGCCTCCGTCTATTTCGACCTCTAGCGCACCCGACGTTTACAGACCCGGTGGTTGTTTGAAAGGATGACATTCCATTCCAGTCTCCGTCGCCAGATCCATATTAATACATAAGGTTTCCCTCTCTTCTCGCTCTGTTCTTATTCGCCATATCCTTCGCCACATAGTTACACGTTACATATTCGAGATTAGCAGATACCTCTCTTGTTAGCCCTGCTCTCTGTCGCCGCACGCTCGCAATATTTCCTCTCGTTTCCGACTGCCGGCGACGTCTCAGCTACCCCACCACACCCATCGGGACATGGTAGCTTGTTCACGATACCATGAGTTCTGTCGCATATACAATGGCCTCGACCGCCCCCAGCACCGGCGCGCGGGGCACAATGGCATCGAGCGCGATTGGCGCGTCTAGTGCAAGCGTAAAGATGACGAGGGGAGGTCCAGGAAAGACTCCATTTCGCCATATAGACGATCTAGTATCCGTCAGCGTCGACCTTGACCCTCATACTCCGCTGCGAAAAATACTCGAGCTGGGTGACGCCCACATGCGACAAGCGATAACTTTCAACGATTTTGGGCGTCCCGATCTAGCCCTGCAGGAATATATCAAGGCCTTCACCATTGCCGTCGACAAGGTGCCACGCCATAAAGACTACCCTTCTATGAAGTCTGACAGGAGCGACCAAAACCGCTTGTACAATACTCTTAAGCTGAAAATTACAACCAACTGTGCTGTATTCGACGAGATAAAAGAAGACATTAAGCAAGACAATCAAAGGAGTGGGGTACAACCGACACTTTCAAATGTCTCTGTGTCCAACCTTTTAGATCGACTCAATGTATCTTCAAACACATCGCAGCAGACCCAGCTCAGCGTATCCACAGATACTCATAAGAGCCAGGCCGAAGATGAGCACGATGCTTCGAACGCGGTCAGCGTCACCAACGGCGCCGGGGCAGGGCGTAGACAGAAACCAGCCGTACAACCGAAGCCTCAAGCATTACATGGGAAAGTCATCAGACAAACCCAGAAGCCTCTCCAGGAAGACCTTGCCGATCGATTTGCCCGTCTGCGTGAATCTAAGAAGTCTGTACCGGCCACACCTGGAGAATCCTCGCTCCAACAGTCGCTACCTTCGCTTGACACGTCTGTGGTAGCCATGCCTAAACCTCCCCAAGCAATCTACAACCCTGCACGAGGTACCGTGACCAGCGAGGCTGCTAATCTTCCGTCCAGCTCCCCTCGCGGCATGTTCAGTCGGGCGAACTCGATTACCACAGCTCCTAGCGCACCCAGAGAGCAGTTCGTCGCAGCGAACACTTACGGGGCTTCTCAGCCATTTAAGGCGGCGAGAGCTCGGATCTCGGCCGATGATACCATCACTGCCACAGCCCTCGCTCGTCTCATAAATCAGCACCCCCAAGGCATTAATATTCTTATCATTGACGTTCGTGATCGCGAGTCTTTCGACGAAGGGCATATCAAATCCCACGGGACGATTTGTGTCGAGCCCGAGATTCTTATGCGAGAGAATATCTCTGCAGATGAGATCGTTGATAGCATGGTTCTCGCCCCGGCCACCGAAAGACTTGCGATCGAACAACGCGACAAAGTTGATCTGGTCGTTATTTATGACGAAAATAGTACCTCAATACCGACCAGGGTAACTGGAAGCTCGTCGGAAATGGTCTTGTACAATATTAGGCAAGCTTTGTCATACTATAGTTACAGCAGACCACTCAAAGATAGCCCAAAGCTGTTGAGAGGTGGTCTGGAATCGTGGGTAAACGAATTCGGAACGCAATCCCTCGAGACTTCAGATACAACATCAGGTTACGCCCACCCAAGCGCGAAATTCTCGTCCAAGTACGGCAGCAGAAAACGGTCGCGGGCGAAGGTCAGGACACTTAGCTCGGACGAGGTCAAGCAGTTCGAGGACATGATTCATCAGGATGGTGATGGGACGTTTGATTATGTCAAAACCAGAGACGATTTTGTCCGTCGCTACCCCAGTATCACTGCTGCCCCAGAATCCATGATGTCTTCCGCCCTGCAAAAACACCAAAAGCCTGGCCGTCCCTTAGATCCTCAAGAAGAAGACTACCTGGCCGGAATTGGACCGGCTCCTCCCAGGCGACCAGCGCCAGCTATGCCGAGGACTAGATATAGTGGCTTCGAGTCGACAGATGATAACTCGACCGTTGGTGCCATCGCCAAAATGGCGCCCGCTTCTTCTCCGGGGAGACCTCGATATTTGACCGGGCTCTCGTGGGTCGAAAACAATTGTTTCGCAAACTCTGCTATGCAGGCATTTCTTGCCTCGCCTAGACTCGTGGACGAGTTTCTTTCACCTAACTTTCCTCGGAACTGGCGGGTCTCCGAGGTTAGAGAGCCCGCCAAGCCGCAGCTCATGTCCAAGATAGTGGCAAACACGCTCCAATGGATGCACAAGAGAGAATTCAACAAATTGACGGTTACGACACTCATGGTACGTTCACTTCCGCTTAGTAGTCAAGGATCCCGTACTCACAGCCCCTATAGCATTATTTGCGTGCAGTCCATCCGGGGTACAAGATCTTCAAAGATGAAAATGATAAAGTTGGTGATTTATTCAAATTTGGAGATGGCCACCAGCATGATACCGACGAGTTCACGACTTTCATAAACCAGCAGCTCGCCGCGGAGACCGATATTTCACCCCTTTTGCGAAATTGGCCATTTCCAACTCTGCGACCTGGAGCATCTAATCTAACCCAGGAGTTGGTTAGGCACTTTTGGACCTATCAAACAGAACACGCTTCCCTAGTTTCCAAATATTTTACCGCCATGGCCTTCAGGGAGAGGTCGTGCAGCTACTGCCATGCAACGGAATTTACCTCGGATGCGAGGGATGTTGTTTATTGTTCTCCGCATGAACGAGGGAGAGACATAGTCACTCTTCTACGCGAGGACGGCATGGCCGTTGTTGATGATTTCCACCACGACAAGTGTGACAAAACGACGAGGCAAGTCATTCAGGATCGATACTTGAGACTCCCCCCTGTGTTGCGCATACTTCTCAGGAGAGGGCAGGCTGCAAACGGCCTTAAAGCGATGTATGGGTGCCCATTTCCCGAAATTCTTGACATGACTCAATTCACGTACAATGCAACGACACGGCAACAGGTTAGCGACGCCATAGGCGCACCATTTAATGAAGGCCTCACAGGGTCGACGCAGTACGAGCTTTACGGCGTCCAAGTCCATTCAGGCCGGCATATGAACCACGGTCACTACTGGTCCTATGTCAGGCAGAAATCGGACGGCGATTACGACGGAGCAAACAACAAGTGCTGGTTCTCTTGCAACGACGCAACTATAACGCCTCTCTCGCCAGCCCAGTGGCAGCAAGAGCATAATCAAATGAGCGGGTCTTCTGAGGTAACACCAATGCAACTGTTCTATAGGCGCATGGATGTGAAGTACGACAATTACAAGTATGGCACGGGACCAGGACTATCTATCGAAATTCCATCGAGAGCATAGAGTGGTTACACCCGGTGCTACTCCTCTCTTTTCCTAGACGAGATGGCGAGATGACGAGAGATGGGCACTTGGCATAAGTCTGGTCCGAGGCGGACAAGCCGGCGTTTTTTTTTTTCTTTTTTTGGAGCCTCGCGAAACAGCGACAATGGACGGAGATACCTGATTTGTATTTATCTCGTCTTCAGTTAGGTTGGAACAACTTAGATTATTTAACCCCCAGCCTACCCCTACACGACGGTCGATGATGTGTGTATATATATGTTCGATGTTGGAGAGAATAAGAGAGTATATATTCATGGGAGATATCCTTCTGCCTGCAACTGCGGTGACCATTTTGGATGTCAGCCTAGGCGAGGCTAAGTGTCATGATGAGCCGTGCTCGTACGTAGGAGGCAGATGGTGTGCGTGACAGCCAGGTTCCTTCTATTCGCATAGAAGAATTCGAGGTATAGGGGCTAGCACTGATTTCGAACAAAGCACCTGTTTTTAGACGCGACAAAGTATACAATTTCGAACAAAATAACTGTTTATAAACATGGATAGGTGTATTCGTACAATCGCTTTGTTTGAATCTCCTCAGTTTTCTATATTAATGTGCCCGACAGCCAACTACGTAGGCAGCGTCGTGTACCTGTACACGTCTTCGTACCCAACTGGTAAAAGTCGCGATTTCCTCCTTTTCCAACATGCCTGGACCATTTCAAATGCCACCGTTTGACCCCTATAGCGTGCTCGGGGTCCCGCGAGATATCGATGCATCGAGCCTGAAGGAGAGGATCCAGATGCTAACCGAACGGTTTGAGCGCCAAAATGTCCATCCTTACGAGTGGGTAGGACAGGACAGGTTGTTTGACGATCCCGAAAGTCGGCCCCTGATTGCAGCAGCCTGCCGCTTTCTGCGCCATGATTCGCTTAGGGCGCAGTACGACGAGGCGGTCGAAACCCGAAGGCGTCAGGCAAAGGACTATGTCAGCGATAGCGAGTACGAGGAAGAGGACGGCGAGCTCTTCTCCGGGATGGGAGTGGTAGCCGAAGCCGAAGCCGAAGCCCAGGACAAGCCGAGACTTGATGTCAAGTTTCGAAGTCGCAGCTGGGCGTACGGGGAGATGGGAAAGACTTTGGATAACCTCATGGCCGCAAACACCATCTACGACGACGTCCACGAGCGATTCGCGAGGTTCATGAGGGTCATGCAGAAGCCGGAGAAGAACGTCGAATGTCTCCGCAGCCTCTACCATGCCCTCCAGTACATCGATCGGCAGCACTACATGCTGGAAGAACAGATGGGGGGAGTGGAAGCGGGACAATGGAAAAACACACCCCGGATCCGATCCATGCTCGCTACTCTCTACCGAGTGAGTCCAAGGAGCGAGGCCCTGAGGGCGAAAGCGTCTACTCTGGAGCAGACGATGGTCGCGCTGGAGGCAGCTCCAACCGACCAAGAAAGGAGACGGCTTCGAATCGTGTTTAAGATACAGGCCACGCAGTGAGCTACGGCTGCGTATAGAGTACATATAAGACCGAGTTTCGGGCTACCGTAAGATAGATTGTTAACCAGTAGTCAGAACAACCTCGTAGTAAATCATAATATCTTTTTGTTCGAATCCATGTAACAAGTTGATCGTGTATGCAGTTTAGTATAGACACCCGCGGCAACATCTTCGGGTTCGTAGAGAAGCTCGATCATTGTGAAATAGATATAGCCCAAATACCTTTGTTCCGCATACCTATTTCAGGCAGGGGTTGCTCATCCCCGACTCCTTTGAGTTGCTATTCTTATTCAGTTTCTGTTAACAGTCAACTTATATGTAATATCATCAAACATGGAAAACGAAATCCCTCCTACATTCCAATGGTAACTTATTCCGATATCAGAGCCCGTATGCTTAGGAAACATTGTAACGAGTACATCTTATAAGCCGCTAATATGAACTACCCCTATTCAGTGTATGTGGTACTTTTGAGCAACGTTTCCAACAACCCTTCTACGTCCTCACTACTAATACTTCCGGGATGTTGACTGTAGGAAACCACACTCTCTATACCAAAGCCGAATTCAAGGCTCAATAATCATGACACAAACCTACCTCATAGCCAAGGCATTGTCCTACATATCCTATCACCACCTACCTAGATTTGAACAACACGTCACATACCGGAGCTCAATGGCATGACCAGATCCCATTCTCTATTCCCAAGTACGAAGTGAGAATAACCCGTCCGTGATATTACTTTATATACCCTGATTCGAAATGCTAAGATGAAAATACACTACGGAACGCCTGGGGACGTGCTTGGCAGACCGTGAACGAATATTAACTCTTCCCTTCCGCCCCAACCCCCCTTTCATACCTAAGAACATCGCTTGAAACACTCCTGGATCTGCTTCTTGTAGGCGTCCTTGAGCGCCCTGCGGTTCACCTTTTGCGTCGCCGTGACAAGGCCCTATCGCACTCGTTAGCTTCCGAACTGATTGTGGTTTGATTGTTTCCCAAAGACTTACACTCGCGGGCGTCCACTCCTCCTCGACGAGCACGACGCCGACCACCATCTCGAGCGCCTGGAGCCCGGCCTTCTTGCCAGCCGCGATCAGGTCCTTGTGCACGGCGTCGAGCACCTTGGCGTCGCCGTGCTCGTGCGCGTGGTCCACGCCCAGGCTCTTGGCTAGGTCCGCCAGCGGCTTCTCGTTCGGGCTGATGACGGCGATCGCGCGGGGGTGGTCGCTGTCGCCGTAGACCATCAGGTTGTTGACGTACCCGCTGCCGCGGTACACCGCCTCGAGCTTCTCGAGCGCGATGTACTCGCCGCCCTGCATCTTGACCAGGTTCTTCACGCGGTCGATGACCTTGACGTGGCCCACACTGTCGAACTCGCCGATGTCGCCCGTCCGGAACCACCCGTCGGCCGTGAACGCTTTCTCCGTTTCTTCCGGATTCTTGTAGTACTCCTTGCACACCGGAAGGCCCCGGAGGAGAATCTCGCCTTGCGGAGGGGTGCTTTTGGCGTCGTAGTTTAGATCCGGCAAGCTAACGAGCTTGATCTCGAGCGAGGGGGGAACCGGACCGATGGCGTTCGGTGTCCACTGCAATGGGCAACCCAGCGCACCGTTGGCGCAAGTCTCAGTCAAGCCGTAGCCGGTGATCATCGGCGCAAGCACCATGCTCACAAACCGCCTCGTGCCGTCTGAAATGCCGCTAGCGCCGTTAAACAGGAACCTTACCCTTCCGCCCGTCATGTCGCGAACTTTCTTGAACACTAGAGCATCCAGTATGGATGTTCCCGGCAGGCCGGTCGCCACGAGCATGGCTTTCAGGTTGTAGGCACCCCAGAAGAGGTTCTTAGTCAACGCACCACCCGAGTTAACACGTGTTTCAATGCCCTTCCTAATGGTCTCCCATATCTGTGGCACGCCAACCATGATAGTCGGCGCGAGCTCTCGCATATCGCCGGCGCAGTTGCGAGTTGAGGAGTCAGCTAATGTTCGTGGGGATCCGTAGCCTAAGGTGCCTCCGATGAACATGACTAGATTCTCGACAGCCATCTCTAAGATGTGGGCAAGGGGTAGATATGCGAGGATAATGTCGCGGTGCGAGACGGTCTCGGCGACGACCGTGGTGAGGCCGGTGATACCGGCAACAATGCCTTCATGCGTAATAGGAACACCTTTCGGCGTCCCGGACGAACCCGACGTGTACATAATACAGCACATGTCGCTGGGCTTCGGCGGTACCGGATCTGTAGGGTTCGATTCGCCGAGGGCCACGAGATCGGAGAAGGAGAGTATGGTGAGCTGGGAGTGGGATGCTTTGAAGTCATCTATTTCCTTGTCGGAAACAGGGATGTTAGTCGTGTCATTGTAGATTAGGAACTTGACGTCCTCCGCATTCTTTAATGGTCGGCTGGCGGTCTTGAATAGGTGAGGGTCGGTGTACATAGCCTTCGCGTTCGTCTGCGTGAGAGAGTACTCGACTGCATCTGGGCCGAGGGTGTCGTATGCGGTCGCGATGGTGATGGACTGCGAGGCACAGCCATGGGCCATACATAACCAGTTCGAGCTGAAACAGGGCTTAGCTGCGAGAACCCAAATTAAGATAAGAAAAAGGAAGGCTTTACCTCGTAGTCGCGAATATGTGCAAAACCTCTCCCGACTGAAGACCTAGCTTTTTAAGACCAGCTCCGACGCGAAGTGCTCGGGTCTTGTACTCGTTGTAGGTGAGGAAGGAGTACGGGGAGAGCTCAAAATAAGTCCATTGCTTCTCAATTTCGGTCTTCACACCATCAACAATCTTAGGCACCTTCTTGGTCTCCGTGTGCGTTTTTATTAATTTACGGGATCCTATCGCTGCCTTGTCACCGTGTTTATCGGCGCTATCGATCAATACGTCGTATATGGTGGTGATATGGGGGGCTGGACGTGTGATGAGGCCGTCCTTGGCCTTGAAATGTCTGAAAGGTTTCGTCTCGCCTTCGACATCTTCAGCACCGGGAGCTTCGACCATAAAGGGTGGTTTCTGGACCATGTGGAGCGGCAGAACGCCCTCGAATTGAGTTGGGAGGGCCATGTTCGCCATTGGAAGGTGTGTGATGTCAGGGATGGAGGGCAGGGATGTTCACTGTAGTCGAACTGTGCGAGGATCCTGCGCGAGGATGGGTGAATTATGAGAATAAGGGATCAGGGTCGGAGCTGAATGCACTGAGAGTTGAAGCTGGAGCTTGATATTTTACGGTTGGGACTTACTATGTATGTAGGTATGTAGGTACCTATAACCAACAACCTTAGGCAGAAGACGTCAGCGGGGCAACCTAAGCAACAACCCGGCGCAGCCTAGCGAGACTAGAGTAAGTGACTACCTCCTAGGCAGCTGGGTTAGGTATAGCCTATAGGCGAATTTATATTCTCTTATATGAATATTAGTGAAATGACATGTCTTGGCTAACAATCTAACAAGTACGAGCAGTTTTACTAGGTCGGGTGGCCCGGACCGGGTCTCGGTTTATTGTCATATTGGTTGGCATCCTTTTTCATTCGGCCGAGTGATACTGGTGATCAAGATCATTTGATCTCATAATACCTATTGTATCCAAAACTGGAACGAGTTTTTCGACTTCTTTCTTCGCTTACTATCCCCCACGTCTGGGAAAGGGACTCGAACAGTAGGATGACATGACATTTCGACATGTTTTTTCAGGTGACCTGTGTTGTAACTGATGCCGACCTCATATCTGTAGTCCTCGTGCATTCCGCCCACCACGTAGCAGGAATTAAATAACCGGTGACTGTAACCATATGCATGATTAAGGAGATGTAAAGCAACTCAAAGTTCCCTTGGGCTGTTGTAACCTAGTTAGTTAGCTCCAGGGGAGGTGTGTCGGTGCGTCGGTGCCTGGAGGGGGCAACCTCCGGTCTCCAACCGTGGCGCGTCGGCGTGCTGAATTATCCGAATTGGGGAAATGTGGGACCTCGATTAGAATTTCAGAATTTCGAGATGGGGGAGCTGGTATCGCAGCTTAACAAGGCAGAACCCAACCAAGCAAAAACAGCTTCATCCCCTTGGCGCATCTTCACAAACTTTGCCAATAATTAGCCACAGACTGACGAGACGTAACCTACCGGCCCAAGACAAGCTCTTCCGAGCTGAAATCAAGGCAAAATGGCGTTGAGTATGCGACTACAACCCCACCATGAGTTTGACATTTACTAATAAACTCCCTAGATCTTGATCTGAACAATGGTAAGCCGCGAAAACGTGGAACATGGAGCATGGAGCTCTATATGCTAAACTTAATCTTCTATAGCCGCTGTTATGAAAGACGAACAGGGGCGACCCTTTATTATAGTTAGAGAGTAAGTATACGGCCTACCTTTACGCACCAACCCCCATGCCCAACGTCTAACCCCTCCTACCCAGTCAAGGCAAAAAGAAACGCCAATACGGTAACGAAGCCGTCAAGTCACATATCCTCGCCGCGCGGACCGTTGCGAACATCGTGAAGACATCTCTGGGTCCCCGCGGTCTCGACAAGATCCTCATCTCCCCCGACGGCGACATCACCGTGACCAACGATGGAGCTACTATCCTACAGCAGATGGAAATTTCGAACCACGTAGCTAAGCTGCTTGTCGAGCTTTCCAAATCCCAAGACGACGAGATCGGCGACGGCACGACGGGCGTGGTCGTCCTAGCAGGTGCTCTCCTGGAGCAAGCTGCCGAGCTCATAGACAAAGGTATCCATCCCATTCGAATAGCAGATGGCTACGACGAGGCCTGTGATATCGCCGTGGCAGAGCTGGACCGGATATCGGACACCATCGAGTTCAGTCGGGAGGAGACACAAAATCTTGTGAAGGTGGCTCGGACAAGTTTAGGAAGCAAGATTGTATCCAAGGCACACGACCAGTTCGCCAACATCGCCGTCGATGCTGTCCTATCCGTGGCCGATCTCGAGCGGAAAGACGTCGACTTCGAGCTAATCAAGGTGGATGGCAAGGTCGGCGGCGCGCTAGAGGATACAATCCTGGTCAAGGGCGTCATCGTCGACAAGGACTTTTCCCACCCCCAAATGCCGTCCGAGGTTAAGGATGCCAAGATCGCGATCCTTACCTGTGCGTTTGAGCCGCCGAAGCCGAAGACAAAGCATAAGCTGGAGATCACGTCGGTGGAGGAGTTCAAGAAACTGCAGAACTACGAGCGCGAGAAGTTTATAGAGATGATTCAGCAGATCAAGGATACCGGGGCCAACTTGGCCATCTGCCAGTGGGGCTTCGACGACGAGGCGAATCACCTATTATTGCAGAACGAGCTGCCCGCAGTAAGGTGGGTAGGCGGTCCGGAGATCGAACTGATTGCTATTGCTACGAATGGTAGAATAGTACCTCGCTTCGAGGATTTGAAGGCGGAGAAGCTTGGTAGAGCGGGTATTGTGCGGGAGATGTCGTTCGGTACCACCCGGGAAAAGATGCTCGTGATTGAGGAGTGCGCCAACACAAGAGCCGTGACGGTGTTTGTTCGGGGAAGCAACAAGATGGTATGCTCGACTACTCCTTGGATAGCAACCACCAGGAAAGGAACAAGATGGCTAACTGCATACTAGATCATCGACGAAGCGCGACGATCTCTGCACGATGCCCTGTGCGTCGTGCGCAACCTCGTGCGCGACAACCGCGTGGTGTACGGCGGCGGCGCGGCGGAGATCGCGTGCTCGCTGGCGGTGGAGGACGCGGCGGTGAAGACGCCGGGGCTGGAGCAGTACGCGATGCGGGCGTTCGCCGAGGCGCTGGACGCGGTGCCGATGGCGCTGGCGGAGAACAGCGGGCTGAACCCCATCGCGACGCTGGCCGAGGTCAAGTCGCAGCAGGTCAAGGCGGGGCCCGACGGCCGCGGCAAGCTCGGCGTCGACTGCATGAACGGCGGCTCCAACGACATGAAGAAGGCCTTTGTCATCGATCCCCTCATCGGCAAGCGCCAGCAGCTCATGCTCGCCACCCAGCTCTGCCGCATGGTCCTCAAGGTCAACAACGTCATCATCAGCGGCTCCGGCGACCAGGACTACTAGCTATGTCTTGTGGTTCGGTTCGCGTATCCCGTGGGAAAAGCAGGTCCGGGGTAGGAAAGAACCAAAGAAAGAAAGAAAAGGAGGAGGCTTTTGCTACGGATGTAGATAGACGGACGGATGGGATGGCTTGTAGGGTCAAAAAGTCAAGATACCTATTTAGAGCATCAAGGAATCGCCGTTGGCAGAGTCCGTCTCTTGCATGCGGGCCATCTATACCAAGTCCTACTACTAAGTTTACGTACGTGAACATGCACTATGCACTCTGAGAATGAACGTGTCGGGATAATGTATAGGTATGCAGTATGACATAAAACCGACCGCGCCCTACTTTTTATTACCGACAACGCTAAAGCAATAGATACGTAGTAGTAACCACACCGTGGGTAACGCAAGTACGTGAGACAGGGGAACTACATATGTAAGGTTGGTGGGTATGCGTGAAAGGGGGACCAAAAAAAAAAAAAAAACGCCGCCCAATCCCCTGATTTGTTTTTTTTTTCGACTCCCAAGAGTTTACCTACTCCTACTCCTACTCCATCCCTCTAGAATAACACCTGGCTGGGAAAACGGGACGACGATGCCAACCCTTCCCAAACGCCTTCTGCCACCACTGAGCGACGCGGTTCCTATCTACCCTCTTCGAGCACCCCGCTGGAGACAGGAGGCAAATCTCCCTCTTATTTGTTTGAGCCTGTGGTACACTCGCCAGCGTGTACCTCGCTCGGCTTTCGTTCCGATCTTACAAGCCTCCCCGACTACAGGACGATGGGAACGCTTGGCTCTAGTACTGTAGCCTCGCGTCGCCCCCTTTCTTTTTGTACCTCTCGCTACCCCGTATGCACACGATCCCAATCACGCGAACCCGAAGCCCTGCGCGTTCTCGAGGGCCATGGCGAGGCGCTCCCGCAGGACGTCCATGTCGCGGTACTCGGGGAGCAGGAGGGTGCCGTAGCAGGTGTAGGCGGTGGGCAGGTGGCCGCCCTCGCCCTCCTCCTCGCCGTTCTTCTGGATCACGAACTGGATGTTGGCCATGCCGCCGACGGGCACGCGGTCGCTGGCCGTCACGAACTCGAGCAGCTTCCGGCGCATGCGGTCGTCGTACTGCTTCACGATGGACCAGAAGTCCCGCACCGCCGGGTGCGACGCGTCCCACCCCACGTACCGCGCCGCCCGCCGCAGCTCCCCGACGTCGATCTCCTGCGTGCCCTCCACCAGGTTCTGCAGTAGCCCGGGGCTCAGGAGCTGCAGGGACTTGGGCTGCAGGCACGCTTGGAACCCCCGCGCGAATGCTGCGAACTGCGACGCCACCGACACGTCCGTTAGGTAGCGGATGTAGTCGCTGACGTAGGCGTTGCGGTTGTCACCCGTGACGGACGCCGCGTCGGTCGGGTTGTCGGCCGGGAGGGGAGTGGAATCTGGGTGCTCGGAGAATTGAGGCCAGGACGTCCGCCGCGAGGGTTCCATTTCGCGGGTGACGGGCTTGCCAAACATGGAAGTGGAAAATTCATAGGTAAGAACGAAGACGTCTTCCACCGAGCCGTCCTTCTCGTTCCATTCGAGGAGGTTGGTGAGCCCGTTGGCAAGATCAGGCCATCCATCGGCGATATCATGCAGCTCGGTGACGGGTTCACCCAGAAGCTTGCGATATAGAGCTTTCGGAAATGTGATTGGTAGAGTAAGTCCGTTATAGAGGGCCAACGATATGAGAAGACCGACTAGCTCAAATTTCCACTCTGGTTGTACGGAGCCCGGTTGAAACCACGTCATCCGCGTTCTGTCGTCAATAGTAAAGGCGCCGTAGTCTGGGTTCAGGGCCTCGGCGATGGCTAGGCGGAAAAACTCCTGCTGCACACCGCCAGAGTCGAATCCCTCTTCCCCGGCATCTTCTCCGAGGTGGATCTTTAATGGTCTCAATAGCTCACGCTCCTCGCGTCTCCAAAGTTGGTCGAATGTATCTCTGAGCACGTTCTTTCGGCTGATATCCAGAATCAAATACTTAGCAGAAGGAACCTTTAGCAGGTCTTGAAGAACGTTCTTGTGGTGCGTTTCCGTCACTAGGCTATCGGTTGCGATAATAGATTTAATTCGGGTCTGCAACGAAGCAGACTCCTCGTATGACCGACTCATCCGGCAAAAATTGATGGCTCGGAAGTAGGACACCAACGACGACGGATTGAAGATGTACGGATAGTCTAATAAGTGTACTTTTTGCTTGGTGGAGGCGAACGACAGCCACGAAATCGGCATCTGAATGGGATCTAACCGTTCGCCGAAGTATTCGGCTCGAAAGTGGACGTCGCCTAAGAGAAGAGACTGACGTTTCCGATCTGCATTGCCGTTAGTTCGGGGCTCTTGAATCGACATAGAATATACACTCACACATGGCCGCGATCAGAGAGAGCGCACCACCAAACGGGCCATCTCCAGAAACTTCAGGCTTTCCCTCCCATTCGTGAAGCATCACCGCCCTCGCCCAGTCTAGAAGTAGAACTGGGACCCTCTTTTCGTGCAGGCTTCGCTCAGCTTTTGAAAAATTTAGTATTGATTGCGTGGAAGATTCGAGATTGGAGAGCAGTATTTCTAAGACGTCTGGTTCTTTTACGCTATCGTCCGAATCTAGATCGAGCTCAATTAACTCGTCGAAGTGCCGTCGCGTCGGGATCACCCTTAGTAGCCTCCTAGCTAGCCGGAGAGCCATGTCGTCCGTAAAAGCATCTTCATACTGCAGACACAAAGAAACCGGTGCTCTTGCGACAGCACCACCGCCCGTAAGTGACAATCCGTGAGCCCTGATACGAGACAAATCGTTAAGTTGTCTCGAGTCGGTTACTAATGGAGCTGCAGCGACAAGAGCGTGGAAGCATACAGACATGAGCCCCGCGGCTTCTGAATTGGAGAAAGATCTTTGAGGGCGAGGGAACATTTTTGACGTTGGCGATCTCGTAGAACGCAAGGCTTTTGGTGGCGCGAAGAGACCAGCTAGGGCGATCCAGAGGCTATCAAAGACGAGACTAGGCGCCACTCTTGTCAAGCGTAACATGCAGTACCATAGCGTTTGCGAGTCAACCGTGCCGTTAGAATCAGTAAACGAATCCAACAAGGCTTGAGGATCACTTAAAACGCTGAATATGCTCTGTTCGACAAACAACTTCCATTGCACCTTCAAATCCTGAGGATAATTGGTGTGCGATTTTCTTTTCCTCCTCCAAGATTTAAGTCGACTTGATGAGCGCTTCAAAGATCCGGTGATGGTTGACGGTTCGAAGAAATGTCTCTCGGAGGTGGCATCTTCTTGTAGAACATCGCATATAAAGTTAACAGCTTGGAGGTTTAGGCGTGATAATGACTGAGGCAGATAGCTATCTAGCTCAGACGGCGAATCTACAGTGTCACTAGTGGCCAGTGTATCTTGCTTCTCATCTGCCGTATCAAGCGACCGCGTCGTCTCATCACTGCTCAAAGTTTCTTCACCGCTAACGCCATCCATCTGAGGCAAGTGGTCGTCAGCGTGAGCGTGGGGGCTGTCCAGTTCCGGGATTCTCGTCTCTGGCATAGAATGATCATCGCTTTCCCCCAATTGAGATGTGGTTCGTGTCATGGTGGATGGAGGCCGGATAAGTCCTTTGGAGGCCTTCTCTGACTGAGTAGTATGTATACTAGGAGACAAGGGGCTTGCTTCATCCGCGATAGATTCGATCAGGGGCTCGGGCACGGTCTTGGCGTGCGACTTTGAGACGGAGGACGTGCGAATCCGGGTGTTGGAGTTCCTCCTATGATGCGGTTGTGGACCTTGAGAACCCGAGTTAGAGTTAGATACCAATTGATGTTCGGAATGTGCCCGCTGATATAAACCGTTTATTTCGCTCCTAGCGGAGACGCCCGAAGGAGCGAATCGGTGAACGTCAGAGGTACTTCTCACGGCGACTGGCTTCTCCGATTCCGGAATCGATGGAATAGACGTCGGACGAATCCCCTCAATATCATCGCCAGGCGGGGATGTCGTTTCCTGAGACCCTGCCGTGATACTTAAAGGGTCGCGGGCTGCTTCTATTTTCCCCGCCATAGCTTCCATGCTATTCGGCGTTAGCCACTCCAACATCTTAAATGCAACGGTCCCAAAAACGTTGGCGGCGAATGAGCGATAATCCTTGCTGACCGACCTTTCCGTGATTCGTATCGGATGGCTAGCATTGGATGAAGGAACGCTGTCGCTATTTGGCGCTTCACTTTTAGCCTGCGTACTATGGGTTTGGCCGGACCATCTTCGACCTGCTTGCAGGGACGAGTTGCCCTGCACTGGTGCCTGACCCCCCTTTGACCCCACTCGACCTGGTGGCCCTTTAGAAATCTTCGACTTAAGCCCGGGACTCGTGTATGTTGTATTTGTTGCATCGTTTGAGGGTGTAGTATATCTCGGACCGAACATCAACGACTTCATGGAATCACTAGGACCAGTCGGTGATGGGAGATAGGGGCACAACCGGCTGTCGGCATCATCTTGACTCGCTAGAAATATGGCTAGGGTTCGCGCGCTGGCAGGACTATATCGGCGAACGGGGGTTTTGCCAGCTAATCGTTTTCGACAACTGAAGCATGAGGCAGTGGTACAGGCACTAAAGCCGCACCCATATCGGAGTTGGTGGATAAACCTATTCGAAGTTTAGGAACCGTATTGAATGGAAATAAGGGGTTAGGGGGATCAAAGAGCTATATGACCTACTTTTCTATCAAAAGTTGGAGATTATGGCGACGACTTGCGCAATGAATAGCGTAGACCCTTTTTGGATTTTCGACATCGATCAAAAGGTCCTTTATTTCGGACGGCGCATCGATAGGTAATCGAGGGAAAGGTACCTGTTCCCAAAGCGCAGCTAAAATCTCTGTTTCGAGGCTGTTGCGACTGGAATCGTTGTCCGCCGGCCGGCCAACTTCGCGCGTCATGACATACGGTGCAAAGGACTCGTGCTGGAAGCCGAAATTGAAATGTAGTTTGTGTATGAGCCTTTAATAGAAAGACGTCGTAGTAATTCTTCGAAGCTTGGAAAGCAAGCCCGACTGAATCGCTGTGCCGTTGGGCAGCTACACTATGAGTCGATTACAGCCCGTATCCGAATGTCGAGTGTTGGAAGTGACAGGAAACGATGGGGATGGGGACAGCTGTCGTTGGATCGCATCGAACTTGGACGGATTTAAATGCTTCGTTTCGAAAGGTTAGACATTATGATCTATCAAGTAGACAGAATGTGAGATGAGATATATATTCGATCGTCGGGGGCAAGGGTGGTGTTGATGGATAGGTCGTCAAGGTAAAGTAGTACTGCCGGGTTTTGACGGTATCACAGCTGGAGCCGCATACCTACATACGTACCTCCCTAGTTATTACATACATGGGTCCAACTGTACACTTTCAAGGCTGAGCACAGACATTGGGTTCACCATTTTATTACTAGCGTCGCAGGTACGGTACTGGCGACCCGGCCTGCTACCCCACAGCCCCCGAATACCCGCGTCCAATCGCCGCTCGCCCCTGCGCTGTAGATTTCAAGGTATCGGTCTTACCCATTATCGACGTTATGTACATACATACCACCTATGTAGGTAGGCATACATACATTGGCAGCGCCTTTGCCGAGTTTGAGTCCAAATTTAGCAACGCTCCATGATTCATCCACGGATCGTTTCTATGCTACCAAGCTGCCAAGTATTTCGAAATGCGAAAAGATGAGATGCGACTTACATATCAAACAAAATTTTACACTATAAGCATTTATTCAAGGTGTTTGTGTAGCTGGTATATGGTACTACATGAATGGATGAAATTGTACCTAACCTGCTGAATTGTCTCCATTGGTCAAGTGCTTATCGATAGCCACTTTCTAGCGTGTACAAGTACAGAAAAAGACATTTATAATACTACACGTGCTAAGCTTCAGGATTCGGCTCTGATGATGCCTGACAGATTCTAGAACTGACGTATGAGTAAACCCCCCCCCTCCCTCCCCAAAACTTTTTTTTTTCGGCAGAAGCGTAAAAATAGCCCCACCAACGCCACTAGATCCAGAATTTCGATTGATTATTTCCGCAACTCCAGATCAAATTCCATTCTCTCTTTTCGGCGAACTCTCGTGACAAATAAACCCGATCGCATGCCACAGGCTTGCTACAACCAAGATTTGGTTTGTTCCATTCGACTATACGCCGTCCTTCTTTTAAGCCTCCGGCTCCAGTGTTAATACACAACCATTCCTCACGCTAGTGCAATTTCTAGTGTTCAGATAAAGCCTCATAAAACCCCTCCTCGATACACCCCTCCTTCTACTCTACGAAATATCGACCAGCTTGGCTTTCATCTAAGAAACTCTGTCGAACCGGGGCTTCCGTTGCTCATTGCTAACATATCTGTCTGCTTGAGGGTAAAGACTAAATTTACCCCTCGGTTTGCTTAGCAATCGACGATCCAACCAGTTCACCTCTGATCTCTCACCTCTCACCTCTCACCTCTCACCTCTCACCTACGTCCCTACGGTGATCTCCTTCAGCCTCAACCATGGCTACGGTCACAGGGACTCGGCCTTCAGGCACCGGTCTGCCACAGCAAGACACTACGCCGTCTTCCCATCAGTTCACTTGCAACACATGTCAAGTAGCTTTCCGCTTTGCGGATACCCAGAAAGGTCATATGAAGAGTGATTGGCAGTATGTAACCCAGACAAAATACCTTGTTCTTCTCCTTGTTGTGTGGTACAGTTAATTTTAACGTGCTCGTCTGTTCACAATAGCCGATACAACCTCAAACGCCGTGTCGCGTCTTTGCCTCCGATTTCATCTGAAGTGTTTACCGAGAAGGTCCTCCAAGCCCGTGCTGCAACCACTGCCGAAGCAGATCGTGCCGGCTTTCAACAGGTTTGCGAGGTCTGCCAACGAACCTACTACAGCGAGAACTCTTTTCGAAATCACATCTCAAGTCAGAAACACAAGGCAAAGGAAGCAGCTGTACAGCGCCGAGGGCAACCTCACGACGATGCCAGCTCCGTCATGAGCTCCACCTTCTCTCTTGGCGACCCTATACCTACAAATGGCGAACATGTCGATTCCGATGCTGAAGATGAATTCAACGAGGTGATTGAGGGCCTTCAGAAGACCAATCTAGCGGAGCGTCCTTCTCCGGTAAAGCGACCGTCAAATCCCCACCCTTCGGCCGAAGCACAGCATAAGAGAGAGCACCCAGTATCGGAAGAATCTAGCGAGGCAGCATCTAGCACATCGACGCCTGTTCCGAATCTTACACTCAAGACTTGTCTATTTTGTAATTACGACTCTCCGACTGTGGCCCTAAACGTGGTTCATATGGAGCGCATCCACAGCATGTTCATCCCTGAGAAGCAATATCTAGTCGATCTAGATGGCCTCATCGGTGCGCTGCAGCAGCGAATCCAAGAGTTTCACGAATGCCTATACTGCGGTAAGGTTAAAAACACTGCGCTCGCTGTGCAAACTCATATGCGCGACAAGGGACACTGTAAAATTCCTTATAGCTCTGAGGATGAGCAGGTCGATATCGGTGATTATTATGACTTTAGAAGCACATACTCAGATGGCGAGGACTCGGAAGATGAGTCTGTTGAGGATGACAAGCAAAACGGAGGGGCTAAGCTTGGGGCTAGACGGTCAGCCAGGGCCGTAGGTGAGGATGGAGATGAGATCGTGGAGGATGAAGGCTGGGAGACGGACAGCTCTACTTCGTCTTGCCGGTCTGAGGATCTGGGTTCTATTCCTGTCGACCACCATTTTCATCAGTACGAGCGACTGGATAAGCATCCTCACCACTCGTCTCGTGACCCTCGGCACCACCACCAAATGGATGGATGGCATTCGCATGCTCATAAGCACCGTGCCATCTTCCATGACGATACCGAGTTGCACCTTCCTTCGGGTCGTTCAGTTGGTCACCGATCTCTAGCCCGGTATTATCGTCAGAACCTCCACAGCTACCCCACTCCCGAGGAACGCGCCGAGAGACAAGCTATTGAGGCAGCGGCTGCTGAGGATGATTCCATGGATGTTGATGGTGCCGAAAAGGGCAACGGCCAGGTGATTCAACGCCAGGAACGCGGGCGCAATGGCGCCGTTGTGAGCAGAACAAATGGCGGAATGTTGGGCGTAACGGACCAAAAGAAGAAAGAAGTTGCTCGGGAGGAGAAGAGAACCCGCAAGCAGGAGCACATGGCAGCAAGGCGCAAGGAATGGGCTGTCAACAAGCAGGCGAACCACCAGAAGTACTTCGACCCTCAGATCTTGTAGAGCTTGTCAGACCTGGAATGTCCCGATCTTCAACAGCAGACTAGAACTGGGATGGTTTTACGAGCTATGCTATGGTAAATTAGCTTTGCTATGCACCGGCTGTGCGGAGTGCACCGGTACGTAAGACGTATTGTTAATATAAGAACGTCATCTATTTATTTAATATCTGGACCTCAAGTGACTGGATAATGCGCCAATAATGTAGTTAACTACCAAGGTCATGCATAATTCTTGTTACGAAATATACACCTACTTTCTCGTCATGTCTATAATGGGTATAATAAACTCTGGAGGGTGCCTCCCAATATTTACTCTTTTCCTACGAGTTCCAATCTTTGCCATATCGTTGTCTGTCCCTCTCGTTACCGAAAATTAGAAATAGTATCGCTTGGTTATACCGAAGTGTACAGTTCTTTTGTATTGGTATTTACCTAGGTAGTATAGGAACACGTGCGACTAAGCAAACAAGATTTTTGATCCTGTACGTCACTTATATGAAACGCCGTAGATCAGCGCGAGGTGCTTGATGTGCGGTAGAGCACATACACACCGATATGCGATACGACGTCGGCCCGAGACATTGCACGAATCTTTCAAGAACATCAAGGTTCTGACAAGACAAATACAGTGCAACTGAAAGTATTGGACTACCCGAGTTATGTCAGATATCTTTAGTTGCTAGACAGAAACCTGCAATAGCCTCTGTCATGCATTTAGTTCTGTTATGAGCACGTGGGGATCTAGCTATGTGGCCTATTTCAGGTTCCTGGCCCGAATCCCGGTTAAGTCGGCACTGGGGTTCAGGGGTTCAGTCCCCGCGTTGTTGGGAATAATTCTGCGAGTCTTATTGGACCATTTTCCCTTTTTTGCATTTTACGATCCTTTCGATTAGGATTAGCTGTCAGGGGTAGAGTTCCGTCAGCCAAGCACATGTATTTGTCCGTGCCCTTGATAGGTCGATCGCCCGTCAGCGCGTCCCATCTTGTCCATCCCGCAATCTTTATAAGAATCAAGCTTCAGCTGTCCCCTCCAAGTCAAGCTCCTTAGTCTCACTTGGCATTCCAGTAGTCCGTCGTGTACTCGCAAGGTGACAAGTCAGGATAAGATGCAGCTTGTTACCACCGCCCTTCTGTCGGCGCTGCTGGTCCACACCGGCGCTGCTGAAGACACCGCTTTCATTACGGCGGCGCCTCATGCGGGCTCGGCTATTTCAGAAGCCTATCCTCCAGATGGCAGTATGTAGTTTTCAATGTGAACCCTCTACGTATCGACAACATTGAGCGCTAACAAATGCGAAAAGCTTCTGTGGACTCTGCGCTCTTCCCGCCCGAGGCCGAAGTAGGCTTCCCGGGCCCGACGCCCACGGGAGTTCAGCCCGCCGCTATACAAACGGCGGCGAGCTACCCGTATAATAGAGGACCAACCAACCAATTCCCACTCGTCGCGCCCCAGCCGCACGGCAAGGAGGAGACGTCAGAGCAATTCGACATCACCAAATACTGGGGCAACTTGTCGCCTTGGTACTCGCTGTCTTCCGCCGATTACGGTCTGCCTGACGCCAACCCGCTCGCCCCCAAGGGCTGCAGCGTGACCCAGGTACATCTCTTGTATCGTCACGGAGCTCGGTATCCGACCAGCGGCGCGGCACCGGCCCAGTTCGCCGAAAAGATCGCGAATGCGACCAAGGACGGGCTACAGGTAAGCGGCGAACTGGCCTTCCTGTCTGACTGGACCTACAAGCTCGGCGCCGAGCTGCTCACGCCCTTCGGGCGCAGCCAGGAGTTCCTGCTCGGGATTCAGCACCGCCAGCTCTACGGCCACCTCCTCAACAACTTCACCGAGGCCGGCACCATCCCCGTCTTCCGGACCGAATCCCAGGACCGCATGGTCAAGACCGCCGAGAACTTTGCCGCGGGCTTCTTCGGCGTGCCCGAGTACCTGGACCAGGTGAACATCGAGATCCTCGTCGAGGCGCCCGGGGTGAACAACTCGGGCGCACCGTACTATGTCTGCAACAACTCCAACGTCGACAGTTTGGGGTACATCGGGAGCACCATGGCGTCGAGTTTTGTGAACGATGCTTTTAACACTACTCTGGAGCGTCTGAACTCGCAGGTAACTAATGTCATACCGTATCAAATAAGATGGGCAGATTACTGACCGTGGCCTCGTAGGTTTCTGGTCTCACCTTTACTCCAACTGACGCCATTGGTATGCTGCAGCTCTGCTCATATGAGACCAATGCGCTCGGTTACTCTGCCTTCTGTGGGCTCTTTAGCGAGGAGGATTTCGTCAACTACGAATATTACTTCGACCTCGTATGTTTATAGTATCTTTCTCAATATGGTGGCAAACTGACCCGTCTTTAGTCCTTCTACTACAACAATGGTCCTGGCTCTCCCGTCGCTGCCGCGCAAGGTCTGGCCTACCTCCAAGAATTCGTCGCTCGCTTCAAGGGCGAATACCCCGAGGGCTGGTCAGCTATGAACCTGACCTACGACAATTCGTCCACCTATTTTCCCCTCAACCAGTCCATCTACGCGGACGCCACGCACGAGGTCGTCGTCCTCGACACCCTCATGGCCTTCAACCTGACGGCGCTGTTCAACGGACCGCCGCTAGACGCCACCAAGAACCAACGCGAGAACAGCTTCGTGGCTAGCAAGCTTGTCCCGTTCGCCACTCATTTCACCGCCCAAGTCCTCGAATGCCCGGCCTACCAGCCGACGAAGCAGATGAGATTCCTCGTGTAAGTTTCTTATTTCATTGCTTACTGCCCACTCATCCCTCATGCCCCCGTTCTATGTCGACTGCATGATCAGTGTGTGGACGTAAAATGTACGTATCGCTTACATGTCCCCAGCAACGACGCCGTCGTGCCGGTCGCCGACTCGTACGCGGGGTGCCCGGCGGACGAGCACGGGCTCTGCGCCTTCGACACGGTGGTGTCGGTGCTGCAGGACCGCATCGACGAGATCGACTTCGACTGGGACTGCTTCGGCAACTACACGGCCGAGGCCGGCGTCGACTACAACGGCCGCGCCCCCCGCGCCACCAGCTAGGAAGAAAGCCCGCAGGCTCCGGGCCTGCACAACGGGGTCGGGGGCGGGCGGGGCGAGAGCGGGGATATCGTCGCGGCGATGCTGGCCGCCTGTCTGGTCCTGGGCACTGTGGGCGTGTTGGTGTGGGGGCTGTAGGTGGAAGTAGAGGACGGGGGCGAGGCATGGGGATGTGCACTAATCTCGTCGAGACGGGTTAGTTTGTGAATGGGCTCACTCGCGAGATGGAAAGTGACTTCCATGTCACAGCTCCATTTATGGAACGAATACCTCCATGGTATAATATGTATATACCGCGAGTATGGTGGTACGGATACCCCCTTTCCCACTTATCTGTGCGGTTGAGTTTGTATGCCTCGTCGCGCGCTCTATTTTGCTTCAAGGCCATAGGCGTCAGAGAGCGGCCAAATTGATAAGTATTCTGCCACTGGGACACTTCCTATTGCAGCACGGTTTACTAGGTCCTAGGTAGCGACATTGTCACGAGACTCTCGAGAAACTTTCCAGGTCCACAGCCAACATAGAGACCAGTTGCGGTGATCTTTACCAACGAGTTTCAAAGCTTACCCACTTGTCAGAGGCAACCTAACGTTGACACTCGCGACGTTGGAGGCGGCTGGTCCCAGCAGCGAAGAAACGAAGAGACCGCACCAGGTTCTCCCTTGTCACATCTCCTCTTTTACCAACTATCGACCTGTAGTACTATCCGGGTGGTGACTGCCTTCAGCAAAGCTCCCTCCGGCATCATCGATACAATCTCTATGTGGACTTGCGATTTTGCTAGTTGCAAAAAGCCGGCTGTCCGTAATCTCGGTGATTGTGTACTATGGAACCGCCATCTATGCTCCGAACACCTTCAGCATGGCGTTCATAAATGTCCCAGATGGGATGTTGGTCTAGCTCTTCGGGACGCATATTCACATACCAATTTCTTGCGCAGTTGATAGGACGCGAATAGATACGACCCTGCGGCTCGAGCTGCTGAAGCAGACGACATAGATAGATCTTCTTAATAACAAGCTAAATGAGTGATAGCGAACAATGGAATTATTTGTCAACAATCAGAAACATATTCGTGAATTGGTTGTTTAACCTGCGAGATTTATAGACTTCGGCTCCGTTATCCATAAGCCTTTGTCTCCCTCCACATACCTCGCTACACATCGAGATTTTCTTCCTTTCAAAATGCCTCGTCAAAGAATGCCCCTGTTTGACCCTTACGAGGTCCTCGGTGTCAGTCCTGATGCTGACGAGGCGATAATAAAGAAGGCATATCGCCAACTATGTCTTCGATACCACCCTGATAAAGCCGGCGAAGATAGTCATGAGACGTTTGTTACAATCCAAGAGTCGTACGAACTTTTGTTTGACAGCGATCTAAGGGCGTTATATGATAGCGCAAGAAAAAAATCGAAGCGCACAAGACCAACTAAGTCAAGTTCCTCTTTCAACCCCGATTGCACTCGGGGCGAATCCACGGCTGACTTTGAAGATGATGGGGCGTGGTATGGAACGTACAGCGGTTCTGACGGGGAGGATGGTAAAGACGAGACCCCCAAATCCAGTGCCCCGCGAAATTGGTACACAAAAGGATCTAATATGCTCCCATATAAGAAGGCATGTATCAAGTTCCGAAGCCGGGCTTGGGCCACGAAGACCACGGACCAAAGTACAAGATTCCTAGATAACCTAGACAAGACCTTCCAGGACTTGTATAAGCGAGTCAACAAGTTCGCGCAGAGGTCCGAGAAGCTTTTCTGGGATCCCCTACGACACATCGCGCAAGACATCGCAGAAAACAAATCGAAAATGGCAGCCACGGTAGAGAATTCGCAGAAGATCGTGAAAGGCCAGTGGAAGAACAAGCCCGAAGTTCTAGAAGCACTCGACGCTCTTTACAAATTAACTGCTAGAGTCGACGTCATGAAGAGGAAACTTCCAGTTCTCGAGGAAACAGTCCGGTCGATGGAGTCGGCTACGGACGACGAGGAAAGGAGAAGACTGAAACGGTTGCTCAGGATGCAGGCTTCCCAATGGAAAGTGGCCCCCAGACATAGATTTAGTTAGTCTACGGAAGTAAAACTATGGTTTTGTTAGCTGCGAATGGATTTCATGTTAAACTTGAGTTTCCGTTGGTTACACAGTGGAGTTGTGCCACGATAACCACCTTGATGTTCCTCTTTGTCCTCGACTCACTATTTATTCCCCGTTGGCATATGGCATTACTTTAACAAGAAATTCAGATGCCACCGCAGGCACGTTGAAATCCAAGATGGCATTACTCGGCAGGCTTACGAATAGGTGAGTAACGCAAAGATAAAGGGGCTACTTCAGAGCTCGAAACAACCACACCTAATAGACCGTGGTGTGGTGTGATAAGTGTGGTTGACAAACCGTGGAGTTGTATACGTGGAGTTCTCAGAATTTCCATCTTAATTGTTATTACGACTACCAGAGGTCTCGATTCTGACTTGGATATTGCCAACCAATTTAGAAAAATCCATTTTTTCATCGCAAATTTAATCAGCCAACTCTTATCCCGGCTACTAGGATGAATATATAAGGCCGACCTATTCGCCGGCTTATTGTTTTTTCTCAGCATCTCAGCATCCTTTGTGATTTCGATGTTGATATGGCTTCTGCAACGTTAGGTGGCGACGACGAGGTTGGCGATAACCTCGCTTGCTAATAAGATTAGGGATGCCCTCAATATGGCCACACTTATCTCCCTACTTGGCTTGTTCACACACATACTGTACCAAACCACACCCAACCACACTAGAGGGCTTGGTGTAGTAAGTGTGGTTGTTTCGACCTCTGGGCTACTTACCCGGACTAGCCCGGTTTGGGTGGCGCCATGTTGCATGTGATTCTTCTGCTTGCCGTTTCGTTATCTGCCATACATACTCGTCAGAGGAAAGAGTACCATTCTAGAGCAACAAAGACAAAGTGGATGTCAATATGTTGGAAGAGTTATCAGAGCCAGTTGAACCTGTGCGAAAGAAGCGGCGGCGAGCACCATGAAAGCTACCGCTATGCCACTCATAGATGCAGCCCACGTCGAATGGCTTGAAGAGTTGCTTGATGGGTTAGGCTTAAGCTAGCGGTGTTCCTTAGGATGTCATCGGCGAAAAGCTTGTAACTCCAACCACCGGTCGAATCGAGTATGAGTTGCTATCTGTGTAAGTGGTGGGGGGCAGAAAAGAACGTGATAGTAACCCACCCCTTTTCCCCTTTATTTTTATTGGGACAGGGAGAGGGAAAAGGGAAGGAGAAGGGGATCTTAATTCGAATTTCAACCATGAATCCGATTTGATTCCAAAGCCAAATGAACCTTACATATATTACTTATCACGATGCAGAACTGCAGGTGCAGAAAACAACGTCGTTGCTATTCTAGAAGCTCCCAACCTAACTACTAAAGGCTATGCGTAGGTCCTAGTCAATCCGATAACTCCTGCATGGTTCTCCACGGTATGAAAGGGTGGCCAAACGTAGACGAACGAGACGAAAGTCAGTCGGGTATGTCATCATTGTAAATGATGTCTCCTGTAACTTCGTCCTTGAGCATCACTACCTTTTCCTGGATAAACGTCATGCTGATTAGTTCTTGAGCTGAAAAAATCTCCGCACGGCGGCAGGGAAACGATTCTGTGTCATGTCAAACGCAACATCTCTCGCCTTCGCATTGTAAATGCCGACCGCCCGCAGCTCCGCCTCGAACCTCTGTGCAATGGGGTTCAGACCAAGGTCCTTCGCGAAGAGGAGGAGCTTCATGAGACCAGGTACCTCCGCATGGCGCGTGACCATATGTTCCAATGCCGTGTGATAGTGGTAGAACCCGGTACTCGGGTTCCTCGGGTTCTTCAAATGACTATCCAAATGCTTATAGCGGTTTTGACGGTAGAATGGATAGTAATAGGGGACGTATCGACGAGGCGAGTTGTTCACAGTCAGAGCCGAGTGGTTAAGCGACGGAGACAGAGGATGGAATGTCTTGTATCAGTTGGCATTGGGGGTTTTTTTTTCCCCTGTTCTATGGAGAAGTAGAAGTCGACCGTTATGTCTGTGAGCGTCTTTCTCGTGATGGAAGATGAGATTGTCGTTCGCCATGTCGTAGATTGAGTGAAGTCTTCCAAAAGGTCCGTCGCGATAAGTGATGATGAGCTTTGGCCGGTTCGGCTTCGTCTGCAGCTCGGGTCGAAACGACTCGCAAACAGTACACCTCTCCTGAAAGCTTGGCTCGTAGATAGGTGAGTCCGCGTCTGAGGTCTCACGCTTGATATTATCCTCAGCCAAAGGAGGCGTTTGGCTTGGGGTAGAACCGAAGGCGTCCGTTTGGTTGCCCATTTTGGAAGGATGCAGGTGGCTTAGGGTCGTGGAGGGTTTGTTTATCGAGTTCGAGACTCTGAGAATATGTTCGGAGTGAGAAGCAGAGAAGAGTGGCGGGCGAAATGCTTGTGTATTGGAAAGGCTTATAGATCGGAAAGGCCAGATAAAGCAAAAGGGAAAAGTCTGTTGAATTGATGTTGTAGAAGTTAAGAAGGTCCCCACTAGCTCCAGGTCTGAAATACCTCCACAGTGTGTATCGCACCTTCTGTAGTTGTACCTTCCATCTAGGCCGACCTGTCTCGAATTTGCTCTTGTAATCGTATTATACCACTTGTGGGGAAAGGTTCGTAAGGTTTGGTGTTTGGTGGCTTCCGATTCACGCCTCGAATGAGCCGAGATAGGTTTCACTAATCACCCGTCAACTGTGTGATGCTTTTAGACTTGTAGCTCTAGTGTCGGTGACTTAGTATGATAACGAACAGAAATAGATACAGCAAAGTAGAAGCTCGAGAATTCTCGGCAGAGAAACCAAGCAAAAACTCTTATTCCCCTTCTTTTCTGCGGGTTTTGAGTTTTCCACGATCTGACTGGACTTCACTGGAAGGTGCCTATGTGTTTAGAGTAATCAGGTAGGATAATGAGATGGGATAACCTCCAATAGGGAGTGGGGTAATTACTTTTCTCTTAAATTCTATCTAAGGTTAGGAAGTCTTGGTATTGTCATGACGCCAACTCTACTTGATATATCGATATACCCTACACTACAGCTTCAACTTAGCGAATAATAACAGAACAGAGAGCATTCATAAGAAGGGTTTCATTAAGCTATGATGATAGATGGGTACATAGGTATTTAATGGATGGTGCGGCTCGTGTATGTCTCTCTGGCTGAGCCCCTTAGTCCTCTTTTCCCTCTCTTCTTTCCCTTGCGAAACAACAGACCCCCAAACCTTGACAGGTAGCAAAACACCCGCGTATATCCCAAGACTTTCCAACTCATGATTGTGGGTATTCTCAAGCGTTAGAATATGTTCGTGTACGGTTCAATTTCGCACGCATGTCCTCGTATGTTAACACCGTTCTCCTGAGTAACATCTAGATTATCCCAAAGAACCTGTAGAGGTGTCTGGAGGCCGTACTTAGATTGCGGCAAATCTTTGCGGTCCCTGGAGGTTCTGCTAGTTCAATGTATCAGAAAGACCTCTAAAGCAACATGCGGCCACATACAACCCCATCGTCCTATGTGTAGGTAGTAATATGGCAAGATACCAACACAAGTAAAATTGCTTCATGTTAGAGATAGTATTGGCCAACCAACTTCACTAAATAGACAACCATGTTCGCCTCTCACGCCTTGCCTCTCCCGTTCCTCATCCACAAAATCCTTTTCAAAACTTCAAGTTATGCGCTGCCTGATATATACGTCCCGTTCTATTTCGACTGTCCTTGAACTGGCTTGTCTTCGGGCGAAAAGTTTAAGCTGACACTGTTGACACAATGTCGCTCGTCAGTGGGAGTAGGATATCCCTCGCCCTTGAAGACATGGCCTAAGTGGCCACCGCAGTTAGAACAGCAAATCTCAATTCTCGACATGCCAAGAGTGTTGTCTTCATGCCTAGTGACGGCACCAGGAATGCTGTCGAAGTAGGCGGGCCAGCCGCAGCCAGATTTGAACTTGTGGTTTGCCTTGTACAGGGGTGCGTCACATCCCGCGCACGTATACACTCCCGACTCAGCGAAGAACTTGTCGTATTTTCCAGAGAACGGAGCTTCTGTGCCCTTCTGTCTCAGGACTCTGAATTGCTCTGTGATTATATGCCTAGATTAGTAGGTGCTTACTCGCGGGAGGTTATCTGGACTCACCTTTGGATAGGACGGTTCGCCACTCGTCAGGAGTTCTCTCATCCGGGTATGACATTTTGTTTGATGTGCTGGAACTGGTGCCGAAGAGACTACCAAGGAATGGGATAATTGGCATAGATCTTTGAGGCGCTGGGTTACGCTGTAAGGACTGATGCACGAAGGGCCGAGCTCGAGCTGAGTTAGATAAAATATAGAAAGTTCGGAGCAGGTTGGGAAATGGAAACAATCGCATGAGTTATGGAGGTGTGTTGATGATGGTATGGTGAGTGATAGATGATTTATATAGCTGTTGGCATATAGGAGTCTTTGGAATCGTGCTGCGTTGGAGGTTTTATGATTTGGAATCAACGCTGGTGCTGGCGGGTGCATGGGCGTTGGAATACTAAAGACCCCTGAAAGCCAGTTGATGTCGTCAGAGAGTTGGCCCCACATGCTGTAGAATCCTTGCCACCTAGGTACTGTATGTACCTACATATGTACATACCCGAGATGCATGTACCGATTGGTAAAGTTTAAGCGGGTATCTGATAACGGATTAATTACATCTAGCGATCGCCGATATCTTAAAGGCTGCAGATGGGTGCTTTGATTGATGGATACCTTGTGAATTACTTACGAATTATAGACGCTCAGGCCAGCTGACGAAAGCCACAGTTTCGCATCTCTCCTTAGAAGTAGCCCTGATTTCTATATCGGTGCCACACGACAAGATACCTTTTCTACTCTACATTCTTTGCACCCCTTTCCAACCAACCTATCCCTCTGCCTACCTCTTATTTTCTTTCTACTCGCACAGATTTGTCAACCGAGCAGAGTAATACACTCCGTACAATTCCAGTTGGTAGGCATTGCATCATGTCGCGACGGCCCCCCAACCCTGCCGCTGAAAGGGCAGCCCAAAACCAGCAGACCATTAAGAGCCTCCTAAAGTTGGAAGCCAACAAGATATGCGCCGATTGCAAGCGAAACAAGCGTATGTGCTCCAGACTCTGATCCACCAGGTAGTTCTATTATCAGGCTCACGCTCTTCGCAGATCCACGCTGGGCGAGTTGGAACCTGGGCGTGTTTATTTGCATTCGCTGCTCGGGAATCCACCGAGGAATGGGCACCCACATATCGAGAGTTAAATCCGTCGACCTAGACTCGTGGACCGACGAACAACTACAGAGCATTTTAAGTTGGGGCAATGCGCGTGCCAACAAATACTGGGAATCCAAGCTGGCTACCGGTCATGTCCCGTCCGAGGCCAAGATCGAGAACTTTATCAGGACCAAATACGAACTTAAGCGATGGGTGATGGACGGGCCGATGCCGGACCCTGCGTCTTTAGATGTCGACGGCGATGACGATGTGCCGCTAAGCATCGTCAAGGAGAAGCAGAGCATAGACAGGAAGGAGTCGATTCGGAAAAGTTCTGTTGGACCACAGGCAGCACCTCGGAGTGCGGTCACTCGAGCGCCTCCGGCAGATCTCATGGGCGGTGACGCTATTCCTCCGCGAGCGAGCACCGTTGGACCGGCCCCAGGGCAGGTTCCCCCTAAATCGGCACCAGCGCCGCCCACGGCAGTGAATACTAAGGATTCTCTCCTGGGTTTGGATTTCTTGGGTGAGGTGCCGGCTGCTCCTCCTCGTCCAGCAAGTACCTCCAACACGGGCGGAATCGGCGGCCAGTCTCGACCAGATCTCAAGCAATCTATCCTATCTCTGTATGCTTCGGCTCCTCGACCTCAACCGCCACCTCCACAACCATCACACTCTTCTTCGGGTTCATTCGGGGGGGTTGGGGGGATGCAATCTCCCACGTTACAGTCTCCGGCGATGGGACACCAGCCCAAGAAGTCAACTAGCGGAGGCCTTGACGATGCATTTGCTGGCTTGAACTTCGGGAATGTATCATCTCCGAAGAGCCCTCAGAACGATGCCTTTGCTGGCCTTACATCCATGTCTAGCAACCGGTCTACCCCCCAACCCCAGGCTTCATCATTTTCGAACCTGAGTGGAGGCGGGTTCTTTGACCCTAAGCCCGCGCAACCCGCAGCACAACAGAAGCCCCCGATGACAGCTTCTAGCAGCTTTGGCGCATTCAGCACGTCAACCGCTTCACCGAAGCCGGTGCAGTCTTCCTCGGCAGCCTTGGGCGATCTTTTCGACTGGTCTGCCCCTTCTCCCCAACCGACCGCCGCTCCGGCTCCGCCCAAGCCAGCTCCTGCTCCATCGTCAATTAACAACTCTATTTTCAACCTTTCTGCGAGTCAATCAAAGCCAGCTCCCGCCCCTGCGCCGGCTGCAAGTACAACGACATCGCTGAACGCATCTGCTTTCAACAATTCTGATGTCTGGGGCAATGCATGGAGCAACCCCGATCCAACTCCCGCTCCCGCCCCTGCTCCGAAGAGCCCTCTTCCAACTAACACAGGGATGAGTAGCAGCAATGAATTCGGTGGTTGGGGTAGCACCGGAGGATCTTTCGCCACTCAGAGTATAGTACCGGGTGCCTCTGGTGGATTTACCCCAGCACCAAAGGTGGCAGCCGATGAGGAATTTGGTGGCTGGACTAGTAGCACGGGCGGAAATACTAGCGGCAACGGAGGATCGAAGCCTACCGGAGGGTTCGGAAACGACGATCTATTTTCCAACGTTTGGGAATAAGTTGCCGAGCGAACGATGGACGAAGACACATAGGGGCTTATCCCTACGAATATTGAATTACAGAGGCACTGCCGTGTGACGGCCTGCTGCGTATAATTTTGACAAGTTGCATGTTACATATTGAAGCAAGCCATTAAACATTAAACAAAGCCAGTCGAAGTGGTGTATTGGATTCCCGCTCAGTTGTGAAATATTCATATTGCAAAGGACAAATCCATAACGCCGATGCTATGCTACGCTACGGGTATTATTAACCCCAATTTCGAACTAGCCATGTATTCCATCCCCTTAAGTGGTAAAGCTGCAGCATATACCAGAGACGCAGAGGCAAAATAGTGAACCATTGGTGCTTGGTCTCTCTAATAGACATGGCCTATCCCAGACCTCGTAACGAAGCTATCCGCCATGCCCGTACACCTCTACTCATGTATCCATTGGCAAAAAAGGTCGTACGACACCACGATAGCAACCGACATAACGTAAGGTGGAGCTAGTGTCGTATTGTCGTATTGTGATGTATATTCGTGGGTGAACGTGCGGGTCGGCCGTGTCGTCTAGAATATCCACTTCAAGATGTAATACAGCACGAGAAAGGCACCGATGAGGATAGCCGAGAGTTTCAAGATGGCGACCTTGTTCCCCGACGCCGCCATGCGACCCAGTCGACCGGCGGACCCCTTCAGCTGCGACGACATCGAGGAGAAGGTATCGGACTAGATGGAAGCGGGACAATTTTGGTCAGCCTCGTAAACTACGCGCGGCGGTGGGGAGGCGGGAGGTATGTCCTTCATACGGTATTGTCAATCACGTCCTGGGCCCTCGCGTTGTCGTAGATGTCCACCGTCACGCCGCGCAGCGACGACACCTTCGCCGACAGCTCCTCCAGTCGCGCATTGTTCTGGCGCTCGCGCTCGTAGGCCTCCGCCATCGTATGATGTGTATTTCGCGTCTATTGGGTTTTCGGGACGGGAACGAAAGCAGGGAAAATGTCACGGATGACTCGCGTTTCGGATGATGCTCGATGCAGTTCGTGGACGGAGGTCTGGATTAGTAATTGTAACAGTAGAATATGGGCTAATCGATATGGACCCGTGTTCGTAACTCTGTGTTCATACTGGAGCGCGTTTCGCCTATAGGTGGGATATTTCGCCTTTTGTTTTTTTTATCTCATCGGAAGTGGCATCTACTGTAACCTGTAACGCATTTTACCCAGAAATTCGGCTTTAGCGGTATCAGAACTTGTCTCCGTGACGAGAAAAAGGAGGCGACAAGATGAGATGACGCAGAACGTGGCTGGTGAGCTGGAAATGCGTATGTACGCCACACCGACCCCACATCGGTTAGACTGGATCTCCCGTTTTTGTTCTGACCTCATCGTCCGAACTTCCATTTACCTAGGTGCCTGTATGTAGTAAAGCTTGCCCGTTCCAGCCAGCCCGGCCCCGCTAAAAGGTGGCAGAGCTCTAGCAGCTGACGACTCCCAATGACCAGTGACCATTGGTCTTTTCATCATAAATAAATAATATACCTACTTACATATCGTCGGCCTTAGTCAGTCGGCTACCTATTCTACTCTTCTTTTGTGCAAAAAAGGTCTTGCCGGAGAAGCCGCACGATAAATCTCGTGGATATTTAAAAATTCTTTGAGTTGTCAAGTATCACTTACTTAACGTTTTCGTTCAGCTCGGTTATCGTGATCCCCCCGCAATCGCTATTCGTGTTCGCGAACCTACTGCGATAGCTAAACCTCTTAGTCTCGTTTGCCCCTCGCCCTATTTCACTCTGTCAATCGGAAACCTCGGGAATTCAAATCTTCTTTCGTTTTGGAGATAGCAGCAAATATCTCTCAGGATGGGTATCAACAACCCTCTTCCGTCGTCTATGGCGTGTAAGTCTTCCCAGCGGGAAATATTGCGACATCTCGCGCAATTGGGCACCAGCACGTGGCAACTAACTACTCTCTTTCACGACAGCGGAGTGCAAGAAGTGTGGCAAGATCTTAACTTCATTCATTGACCCGCGCCAAGCGTTCGGTCCTGAAAAAGTCATTCCCCCGTCTGTTCTTGCAAATGCAAAAGTGAGTGCGCTCCCGCTACGTCCCGGTCCGAAATCTAGCGATGCAATATCCCTGCCTCATGTACGATGTAGCTAATGACTAGTGACCACCTAGGGCCTCGCCATTCTTACTGTAATAAAAGCCGGCTTCCTCGGTTCCGCGCGTTTCGGTTCCGGCCTCGTCGTCGCTCGATTACCCGATGGGACGTGGTCTGCGCCATCTGCTATTATCACGGCGGGTGGTGGTTTTGGTGGTCAGATAGGCTTCGAATTGACCGATTTCGTCTTCATCCTGAACGACTCGCATGCCGTCAAGACCTTCTCGCAACAGGGCTCGATCACGCTCGGCGGAAATGTGTCTATAGCAGCCGGGCCCGTCGGCCGAAATGCCGAAGCTGCCGGTGCTGCGTCTTTGAAAAGCGTAGCTGGCGTGTTCAGCTACAGCAAGACGAAGGGGCTGTTTGCCGGTGTGTCCCTGGAAGGTTCGGCGATTGTTGAACGAAGAGATGCAAACGAGAAGCTATACGGTCAGCGCTGGACAGCAGCGCAGCTGCTCACGGGATCCGTTCGACCGCCCCCGCAAGCCGCGCCGTTAATGTCGGTCCTAAACTCCCGGATATTCGCAGGTGTGCGCCAGGGTACCGTGGACGACAGCATGTATAATGATGTTCCAGTCTATGACGACCGCCACGATGACGTGGTATGGAACGGTCAACGAGGAAGTGCGTACGGTGAAGTCCAACCTAGCGGCCAGAGCGAGTTTGGCGCTCCAAGAAGAGCAAACACCTGGCAGGACGATGTGTATGATCGGCCAGCCGGTGGAGGTGTCTCTAGATCCAATACGGTAGGAGGACGAGGACACGAAGATGATTACGTGTATCGAGACCGACCTGCATCTACCATAGGTGCTGGATTTCCAGAGGAAAAGAGGTCGGGCCCCGGCAGGCCCGCAGCACCGAAGCCGAACTTCGCGAGCAAGCAGGCGTTGATGAAAAAGAACGAGGCGGTTGCTTTATTCAATTTCGATGCAGACCAACCCGGTGACTTGGCGTTCAAAAAGGGGGAGATTATCACAGTGCTGAAGAAGACGGAGAGTGATAATGACTGGTGGTAAGTCTATATTTTTCCCTATGTGACTAGCTGAGACATAATTGCTGACATTTGCCGCAGGACGGGTATGATTGGCGCAAGACATGGCATATTCCCTAGCAATTATGTCAAGATGCGGGAATGAGAACGCAGCCTCGGGAAATATTCACCACCCCTCAAACAACTTGGAGATGGACGGGCGCAGACGGATAAATGCAAGGGCTTGAGGAGATAAGGGGGAGGATCAAGTCATGAGATTGATTGCATAAGCGATACCTGACACACTCTCGAAATACCTAGATTCTAGTTCTCACGTGGCTTTTATGATTCAACCGGTGTAGGTGGTCATTGTTTTCTTCTACTACTCGATGGTTTGATACGATGCTGTTCTGGCGTATGGCAAATACAACACATTCAATTCATCATGATGATTAAACAGGAAGCCTGATGAGATATATGTGCAAGAGTGCTTAGGAATTTATCTAGCGGTAGTAATGATCCGGGTTCCAAGGATACTTGTCCATCATAGGTTAAAGGGGATGTGGGTGATGTGTATAATCGGTCCTTTTCTTAAAGAGCGCTCTTCTTGAATGCCTTACATCTTATCGTTTTTACTGCTGAATTTACTATCTGCATGGGTTCTAATAACAAGGTGAGAACTAAATAGCTTCAACTATATCAGACTTTCCGGATCAACATCCAGAGTAGGCAACCTTGATGGCCATCGCCGGTGGGTTGTATCTATGAAGTTTAGATAGTTGTGCCTGTCAAAGACTTTTAGAATATAGTCTGCAACCCTTTAGACGGGTGCAGGCAGCGTTGGCCTGGATAGGAGGCCAGGTTAAGAGGACAAAGGGTTTCAGTGCTTATCAGGTACGTATACAGGCAGTCTTTTGTTGTTATGTCCATATCTCCTTGCGCAACAACCTCGTTGTTTCTACGCCGTTTGGTTCTGCGTTGACAGTTGCTTGGCTACGCGCTTCTTACTGACTGAGGAAACAGAGGTAAGCAGCAATCCTCTGCTGCTTCTGGTGGTAGCTGGTCACGCAACTCTACGTTCTCACGTTTCGGGGAGCGAGACGAGCCTGAATTACACAAAGCGGATGGCAATGGTAGCCATGCTTTGTGCTGTTAGTCGGCATAGGATAGACGATGTTGACTCTTCTATTCGAGTTATTATATTTCTATGTAGTGGCCCAAACGCCGAGACAGGAAACCGTGTTGGCCCAAAGCCTTACTTACTTGAGTTTTATAATTTATATCTGACATCTAAGCAATTTCAGTCCCGTACTTCTCTATCCTTTCCTAAGCGAGAGAGACGAAGCTTAGCTGTCTTTGATGAGACGAGAAGACATAGGCTTTGGGTTGGTAGCCTTTTAGTGAGGCCTCATGCTTTGCTATTTTCTTAATCTAATAGTTTCTTGCTTGTTTAGCTATGGTGAATTGCAATGTGAGACCATGTGAGAAGGTAGAGTAGATTACATTGTTTCTTAGCTTCATCAGCTGATCATATTTGCTTGCAGTCCCCCTTCGTAGACCTGATATCCTACGGTCTGAGATTGGCATATAAGTCTCCGTTCACATAATGCCCCTTTTACCTCCTTACTTTCTCCTCTCACGGTCCCTCCATATAACAAGACTGCGTAATTACCAATTTCTCATATCCTTGTCTGTTATCGCATCTAGTTGAACTTGTGTTACCTTCCAATTGATAGACGCGCGCGATGATATTAAGATGGAAATATCCGCTACTTGAACAACATGAACTAGAGTAGAATTTACCTTTACAATTCCGCGGAGATGACCGACAACAATACGGACGTATACCTAGGATATTACAATCCGAAGTGCTCGGTGAGATGTTTGTGAAACGTCATCTGATACGGAGTTTAAGGCCGTAAAAATACCCTCATAATCTAGCTTACCGAAACTGTCGTATGCAAGCATTGCTCCTTCGAATACACCGCCGGATGTTTGCTACCCGTAAGGAACATCGCCCTTGGGCTTAGGGATGATGCCCAAGCGCGAAAGCATGTAACTCTGCAATTTGGTCGGCAGTATGTATATGCACTTGACTATCTATTTCGATAAACGCCGCCCTTACTTACATCGACAATGGGTTGATTTCTTTCTTTTCATAGCCTACGTAGGATGGAGCTGTCTGCGCATGTATGTAGGTTCCGGCATCGCTACCGCGGGAAGGACCTCAAAGCAACATGCTATTTTTGGGCTGTACAGCGGACGTGATTGGCCGAGTCGGGTATTAAGCGCGCTTAACAAGGGGCCAATCCTATGGGCACTAACACATCGTCTATGTATCTACGTACCTAATCCAGAAAATCCGGGGTCTGGAGGTCTGGAGCCTTTATGCTAGATGTCGTGCGCATGGGCCGTATTTCCACCTTAATTTCCGCCCATGGTTACAAGGGGACGAAGCGCCGGCGCTTGGTGAGATCGATCCCGGGGTCTTCCATCTATTTACGTTGGTTGCGCCTGTTGAAACGGAGCGGCTCGAGCTGTTTCCGGGCAAAGGCACGCTGCGCGCGAGCAGACGCCCCGGTGGAGAGACGGCTATTTCTTGCTCCGATATGATACGACGATAGCCGCGCTGCTCCTTCGGACGCCGGCAGACGCCTCAGCCTCCCAATGCCGCCAGGCCTCCGGGAGCACAAGCGCCAGTCTCCAGGGGTTTGCTTACTTTCGCGTTCAAGTAATACACGTTCGGTTTCTGCTTTCCTGAAAGCTTTATGGCCGAGGCGTGGATCGGAGATGCGTGCTATCACCGTCTGACGGCATCTCTGCTAGTCTGCCCTTCCATTACGTCGAGACATGCAGCTCAGCTCGAGAGCGCGATGTGGTACCTACTGTAGCCGCTATTTGTCGGAGCTCGAGACACTAATATCAATAATACGTGTTATGACAATGATGGTGTTGTTGATTTGGTCCTCGGGGCTTTCAACTAGCATATCGGCGGTACGCGTATCGGTCAATGAAATAGCACATACACACAACAACGCACGTATGGCATAACTAGCCCCCCGTCAGCCCGTGTGGCTCTGGTTTTGATGCTATTCGTGACGTGCATCTATGCACCTTGGGTGCAGTATATTGGTGGGCAAGATAGAGTCGTTGAGGGTCCTGCATGGAGAACGTTGCGTTGCTAGTAGTATAGGACCGAGTCAAAGATGAAGAGTAGACCCTTGTTAACCCCCCGCCCCCCCCTTCAGCGGGACTCGCGAGACATTCGAGCCGTAAGCCACAAGCTTGGCCCTTCCCACCTTGGAAAGATCGACGATCTCTTCAGCGGGGAATATTCGCTGAGGGCGACTTAATTGCGTATAGTCTCGATGAGCCACACTTGATTAGGTAAATTTCCGTTTCTTGATGGCAATCCGCGGCCTCCATTCTCTCTCCCCTGCGCTGCTGAAAGTAATCCGGCAAGTTCGCGCTGAGGCATTTTGTCGTCTTGGGGCACTCAAGGCACACATTTGGGTCTAGGACAAGCAAATCGCAACGTCACGTCAGTTGACTGCACCTACACGTGCAACGTGTAAACAGATTCTCGGATTACTGTTCATCTGTTTATTTATTTGCGAAACGTACGGATGAGCTGGCCGGTTGGTGAGGCCGAGGCCTCGTATAGGTGGCTGACCACCTGCATCTGCAAGACCTGCCATTTGGCCTACCGAGGACCAATATAGACCTCGATACCATATACCTATCGGCAGCCAGAAAGGGCATCAGCCACACGGCATCATTTTGCTACCCGTTCCCGCGGACGGCTGAACACCTGCCGCTATTGGACCGGGGCTACTATGGCCTGGATTTCAAGGTCGTTTCGATTCAAGGAAGCTCTGGCCAATGACGGCACTTAGTTGCTATTGGTTATTCCTACCTTTTCGCACGTATCGTCTTAGGTGATATAGGTAATATTCGACTCTTACTACGGATTAGATGTAGCTCGCAGCCGCCTGAGTAGATCGCAAAGAGCGTAAATGAAATTTGTTGCGGTGAACGGCGGTGAGGCCTTGGCTTCGAACGAGAATTGTTGGTGCAGGTGCGGTGTGTAATAGGTGCAGTAGATTGAATGCAATGTATTCCCCTTTTCCCCCTTTGCTGGATAGGTAGTTGAGCTGCTCTGTCCACCCTTGTAAATGCCATGCGATGAGTTGACGATATTTCCATTCGCCAAGTCTGCGACGTTGCAGTCATTTCGTACATGAGTTAGTAGTATACCTTCGATCGTCGCCTCCCTGGTCACAGGAGTGACTGTGTAGGTATTCAGGGGATTAGGGATGACGATGATAATGATGGTTGGGTCCGTGACACTAGCTAGGAGATCGGTTCGCTAGGGCTGGATAAGACATCACCAATCAGCCAATCTACTCTACGGCTTGTAGTTACCAGCACCGCACAGCTCTGGAATGAGAATCTCAAGGAGGGGGGAAGATGGAAAGGGGTCCCCGCTCCCTAGCCAAAGATCCATGGATAGAAGGCAATCTTCATTCCAGCGATGTTGTATGTGATGGCAAGTCAAATCATTGAAAGGGTGAGTGAGATATCGGATAAATCTTGAAACGCCACAATGGCAACGCATTGACCCAATTGGGAAATATTCGTGATATTGGAGGGGCTTGTCTATTTTGACAAGCATACAAATCCTTCCGACCTACAGAATAATGTTTTGTTATAGTGACTGATGTTAAGTAAGTGAAGTGTTTGCTCAGACCCTGTCAACAAGACCATGAGCAAGACCATGCGCGACGATACTATCATCGGTCCTCGAGAGCGTATCCTCCCTCTCGTGCGTAAGCCTCTGCCACGACGCCAGAGGCTTCTTATCCTCAGAATGCATGCCACTAGTCTCTGTATCGTCTCGGTGCGCCTTGCTGCTTGAGGATGCGTCAACATTTTACCTAGGTAAGAAGAGTCGGTCAAGATCTGGTGGACATGGGGAATTCCAGTGAAGAGTCGAGAAAACCGGGGAAGACCAGGGGTCGATGTGAACCATGTCTGTTTCGTTTCGAGAAAACTAGAGCACACTTAATGGCTAGGTACTGGCTAATTCTGGACCTTGAACGATGATACGTAGTAACTAGTAGACAGGTAACGCAAGCGTATCGTTGAGATACCTGAATGGTATGAATACAACGAATCAATCCTCTCGCGATATTATGATTTCCTCAGTCTTCGGGTCTTCGAGGGTCTTCGGTGTGGTCAGATATCTGATTTCTTGTCACTTGTCATGCAAGATTGATTGGCCCCGATCGAGGTGTAACTCATGTTTTCTGTGACTGTGACTTGCTTTTCCCGAGCCCGTGTCTTGAGACCTTACTGTAGGTCTATTGGTAGGTTATTATTTTTTTCACAACAATACGGGATACTGCTTGGACAAACTGGCCCAACTTCAACGGCGTTCAAACAAATCTAAAATTCGAAGGGGCCGTAACGGAAGCGACCTACAACTCGATGACCATTTGCTGTCGTGTCTTGTCCAGCGCCGTTTCGACTCTCGTTGACGATTGGACATGATGGCGAATGTTATTGGCGGAAGGATAGAACAACTAGTTTGTGGCTCGCCTCTTGGATGAATGCGCTAACTGGAACCTGGTCGATATGCGCGTGTCACTGGCCGAATGTCTGTGCCCTGTACAATAGCAATAGCTGTCAAAGGCTGTATCTAGCGCTACCGTCACTACAAAGTCGCTACTACGTAAGTTGTCTCGGTGGGTCTTGGGTCTTGGGTCTTTAGCGATCAGCCCCTTGTAAGTGGCCCGGGTGGTTCCAGCGAACCTCTTGGCCTGGCTAGTCCCCACCCCTCGTTCTGTTTCATGTCTCGAAGTTCTGAACCACTTACACCAATGGATCACTCACCCGCCTCTGTCATTCTTGACCCATCTCAATCAAAGGGATCATGCGGCGCATACTGTAGGCGGGCGGGCCTCTCTTGGTGAGTTGTAAACCACCAGCCATTCATATCGTCGCAATTCTGGCGGGTTTAGGGTCTATGTTTGTATACATCCTAAGTTTAGGGGCGAATGGCGGATAGCGAATAGGCTGGGATGGGGACCCTGTCAGCCTGTTCGACCGTACATAGTACATTCTTGACGATTCTCATCAGATCAACTCTATTGGGAAAGCCCTGTGCAAAGGAGAATAGACGAAAAAAGTAGATATAGATGTCGAAACGCACCCTCCTTTCCGCCTCCAAGATCCCTTCCATCATCCTTCCCTTCCATCAGCATAAGCATCAGCTAGTTTAACGACGAAAGAAGCCCACTGTGTGGAATGAATTTGGTTCTGTTTCGACAGTATTGAAGTTTAAAGGGAAACCGGTTATTTTCATTACGACAGAGACAAGCCACACGTTGACGACGATACGATATTTTTTTTTTTTTTTGCTTCCACGATACGAACCCACACTTGCAGACTCCGGCCAGTCTATCATTATCCACGCTGTCCTTCCGACTAAACTATTCGGCAATTAATTCTCAATACATATCTTGAGTCTGCCACTTTTCGAGCCCCTCTTTTTCCACGACAACCTCCTTGATAGGATCGACAGAGCTTCCCCTGGTCTTAATAAAAACCTGGGTAGATCTTATTATATATCAGGCCTTGTGCGCACTCAAACCCAAGTCTTCTTTGGGATACAAGACACGACACACAAGACACAGCTGGTCACACGCAGCTACCCGATATCAAGCTTGCCAGTGTGGTTCATTTTATTTATTATTTCACTTTTCCCAGTTGTTACGCGGTTTTTACATCATCCCGTCGAACCCCGTGACTCGATTTCCGTCTCTTCTTTCGACTCTTATAAGACCCCGCCCAAATCCCGAGTGAAAGCTGCGCCTTGAGGCTCGGAGGCATCGGTTGCCACTTTTTTTCTACTCGTCAACTCGTCAGCATCAGCCAGAGATTCGTCAGTCTTTTCCCACGGCTGTTCAGCCTACGCAACTGATACCTTGCCGACTCGGAGGTTTATTTGTCTTCACCTCTTTTGCAAGGCGCAATCCTCCCTTTTACGGCCAACTAGCCACTCCAACGTTTTCCGATCGTTTCCAGCCAATCTAGCAAACTCCAGGTCTTCCGCCGGTTCGGATACCTTGCCTTCCTTTGCATCTCCGCCACCATTGCCGGGACAGCCTCTTGTTAAGCTTAAGCTTTGCTTAGTTGACTTATCAGCCCTTCGCTATAATCAGCCATAATCAAAACCGCATTCTTCTGGTTTTCATCTTCTGAAGCCTGTTCGCGTCAGCCACAGGACGTTAATATTGATCGAGTCATTTCCCATTCGGTTCTGCACTAATACAACCACCGCCAGCAACCCGAAAAAAAAAGGAAAAGCAAATCCAGATTCGAAGTGCGTAGTCAATACGGGAATTGATTTTATTCCTTGGCATCCATTTCATCCTCATCGCATTCCTTTCGCATAGGGACGAGATAAATTCTACCACGATTCTATTCCATCCATCCTTCACGGCCGGAGACAGGCGAGACATAAATTGTCCATTTTCAACGAAGCGAGCTCCGATCTTCCGAGGCAAATCCGGAAGGCCCGCGCGACCGAAGACAACTTGACAACTTGGGTAACTCAGAACCCATCCCATCTAAAAGACCCCTTGTCGGCCAATCCGCGGACTCGTTCTTCCCCCCCTGCCCCCCTCCTACCCCCTGCATAGGTGCATACCTGCGCATAAGGCATCTACCCGTACTGCCGTAGTACTTAGGTACCTATAAACCTGGCCACCTGCCACTAATTGGTACCATCGCTGCCACCGCTGCCACCGCTGCCACCTCCTCAGGCCGGAACCCCTGACACATTCTGGATCCCTACCAACTTGGAATCCAGCCCAGCCCAGGCGACTTTTGCGCGTCAGCCGTTGATCTTGCTAAGCTTAATTGGTTTAGTTGTTCGGCTCAGCCTCGACTGCCCTCACGTCACACAACACTTACGCACCCCTTTTACAGTAATTGTGGGTGGTTTGTCGTTGCGCTCAATAGTCAGTCCGTCAGTCTGTCAGTCTGATATGACCATAGGCTTCGCCTCGTGATACATCCATACACCATACGCCCTTACCCATCCATCCTATCGCAGGCTCCCACACCATCCCTTGTTCATATACTATTGTTGGTCAATATATTACCAACGACGCATCCCAACGCCATCTCATCGTTTCCCCGGATTTTTTTTAGGTTGATATTCGCCTACCCGTCTGTTATATAATCCATCATCCGGATTATCTCGTCATCGCCTTTCCTCACCACATCTTACACCACATCCACCATGTCTTCGAGATACGGGATACCTACGAGCGAGCTCAACGCCGCCGCTCTAGAACATTTTGTCTACAAGCCAGTGAGCCCGGCGATGATCGCCTATCTAGCACGTGCTGCACGTGAGGTCATCCAGTGCGACCCAACTATGATGCCTCCCCCAGCTCAGAAGTCGCAATATCCCACACCACCCCGAACGCCTTCCCCGAAGGCTATCCGAAGCGACGACAGTGGTCTACCGACGTTGGAAGAGTTCATCACGCAACTGGTCCGTTCTTCCAATGTGCAGGTACCGACCTTGATGTCTACGCTAGTCTACCTGACTCGGTTAAAGTCGCGACTGCAGCCCATGGCTAAAGGTCTTCGCTGCACGACGCACCGAATCTTCTTGGCGGCGCTCATTCTCGCGGCCAAGTACCTAAACGACAGCTCGCCCAAAAACAAGCACTGGGCCAACTACAGCCATATGGGCACTGATAGCTACAGCTTTGGATTCAGCCGGACGGAGGTCAACCTGATGGAGAAGCAGCTGCTATTCCTGCTGGAGTGGGAACTCCGAATTACGGAAGAGGACCTCTACCGCGAGTTGGATCCCTTCTTAGCGCCCATCCGTGACAACATCGAGGCTTCTCACGCACGCCGCATGCAGCGCAAAGAGAACCAACGGAAGCAGCGAGAGGCCGAGGAGTGGGCGGCTGCGCAGTTCCCGTCACCACCAAGCTCGCGCGGTAATTCACGATCGAGACAAAACACGCCGCCTTACGAGGCCGCCCGTATGGCGCAGGACGTGTCGACACCACCGGGTCTAATATATAGCTCATCCGTGAGCTCAAGCGGCAGCTCCTACGCCTCGTCTCTTTCGTCGCGACAGCATTCGCGATCATCTACACCACTCTCAGACCCGGAGGATGCTTACGTAGCCTACATCGACGGCTCACTGTACGATTCACCCGTTGAAATCGTCCTTGACATGCCGCAACCGGCTGCTGGCAACAGGGCGGTATACCGCGCCAAGGAATCGAAGCAGCTGCTCCCGTACGAAATTAGCGCAGACGATCTTCGTGCGCTTCAGGACGGCAGCGCCAAAACGAAACGTGCGAGGACAGGAAGGGGCGTGTGGGGACGCATGTTTGGCGGATCTACTACTACGCGATAATCATTCCATCGCCATACCATTTTCTATGTTTGTGTTTTATGCATCTTAGCAAGGAGTTTTACGGTTTGGGCAGGGGCGTATTTGTTACGACCGGGTCAAGACAAAAAGGGTAATGGGATTGGTATTCCTGTTTCCTCAGAGAGGGTGGAGCCTTGTCGCCATGATACCTATACTCGCGGCGTTTCGTAATGGGATCGGTGAGGAATGGGACGGGTTAGGCACGGAGCATAGTAATAGGGAGTTCGGATAACAGTATACATGCATTATGGCGGTCGTCCTCCGACCACAATGGGAAATGGTATTACACAGATTATTCGGTGTTCTAGGCAAGGAAATTGAGATGGGAATCATGGGTCTAATTCTCTATACGCTGGTCGCTTATGACGTTGAGGCATCGATGGAATTAATCGGTCGGACCGATAGAGTAGATTCCACAGCTAGATGACTGAAATGGAAACTCAACCTTCGGTCAAGAATACGGAGCATCCTTCTTGTGAATTATGCCGTGATACTAATACGAGGTAAAAAGTAACAATGACTAGGTATTTTCCCATCTCTTATTTCCTATCCTATATTTGGGTATATAACCATGCAAGATTGACTTGATCGTGCCGTCTTCGGTCTAATATTTACGAGATGCCTGCTTCTCCCAAGTAACGTTTGCTCGGATGTGCCGATCCTGCAGCAGCAAACTGCAGGTCCTCGGTATTTGGCATCCGTCCCATGTCGAAGGATTCCAGAAATAGGTTCGCTTTAGGTTGACGGCGCATCTGGGGGGTTTTGGGGTCCGCTTACTGGCCACATATGCCATATGTCGTACTACCTACCCCGGAGAGGCCCTTACTCAGATGCGCCGAATTCTAACGGCTTGGATAAGAACTCAAATGCGAATCAATCATTTGCATGACAAGTGACGTTGCCTTTTTTTCTTTCTTTCTAGTTTCACGTGGTAAGCGTATTGATGCGAAACAGCTGTCGGTATTAGCTAGGCGCATTGCCGCGCAGCTGTGCCTCTTGGAGCACAAGCCAAATGCTAACGCGTCCCCAGAAATAGAAAGAATATTCTGGTTGTGAGTGCCTCGTTGATCGAGCCAACAAGAGATGACGAAAAAAGAGCTTTGAAAGTTTGCGCGGCCCTTACGGCTGAGGGAAGCCTACGGAAGCCTACGGACGAAGGAGGAACCGAGGAGTACCTTTTTAGGTCGCCAAGCCCAAGGCACGAAGGAAAACAGCGAGTCCCACACGGAAGATCCGTGAGGAATGGAATGAGCTGCGAAAGACAAGATGGAAAACGATTCTCGAAACTGCGGGATCTGATCTCGAGGAATCCTTCCGTGTTTCGAGAGTTCGAAGAAAAAGGTGCGCTTCTTTTCTTTGGTTCGTCTCCCTCGCATCTTCCGAGGAGGAGGAACAGGCAAAATAGGAGCATCGGCTTCAAGCGACGTGGACTTGCGTCATACTGCGCCTAAAGCTGACGACCGAGCCGAGGGATCCCACGATACATTCGATCCGAGTCTCTTGGCAAGGCGTAAGGCTGGCGAGAGGGATCGCAAATTTACCTAATAATGGAGTTGGTTGGATCGAGCGCTTTGTTCGTGAATCCGCCGACTTTCTCCCTCCCTCAGCTCCTATCGCCATCCTCGTTACGTAAGCACGAATACCTATTGCTGATGCCATACTTGACAACATGACGTGCGCTAAGTAAGCTAAAGGCTTGTTTGTTAGCTTGCCATGCCACCGGTAACTTGGACGTTCTATGAAAAGAACAACCGGCCGCGTTTCTGATGTTTTATTTTCAGAATATAGGCAAACAGCGCCGGTTGGTTAGATGGGCCCAATCAGAGACTTTCGCACTTTTTTTTTTTTTTTTTTTTTTTTTTGCTTGCCGCTCGCGCACGCGCCTAGCGGCAACACGCGTGGTCACCGGGCGTCTGAATGCGCCTCTTGGTTGGCGAAAGCGTCATGCGGCCGACGAGGTGACCCAGCGGCCCACATCTTTCACCGTCGTTCCGTGCTTGAGGTGCCTTAAGTAAATATCGGATAATTTAGCTGCTGCGACACAACAAACGCGCGTTGCACATGCGCGGCCGGGCGACGACGAAACGCTCGGCGGCGGAGCTTGGTTTGTATGAGCCGTGGTCGTGGCTGGGCGTGGGATAGCACGGCGAAAGCACAGCCACGATAGGATGGGGGATGGAAGGATGGAGCGACTGCGCTACGCCTCGACGCATGATTTGCTGGATACCGGGTACCACAGCGGCGGGAATTTGGCATCCGTAGGAAGCGAGAGAATTCCAAGGTTAGCAAACGCGAGGGATTATCGTGCTCATTTGCTTTCTCTGCGGTGAGTCGACCTTCTGGGGCCGCCACCATGAGTAATCTTATAAACTCGATAGCAACACTACTCGCGCCGTATCTCTCTTGTGGTTCTTGTGGAAACTGTTATGTCCCATTCGCGTATTCCAACGTCTTCACTTGGGTTTCGAAAGTTCCGCATATGGAAGGCTGTTTCGCCTAAGCACGATATATCACCGGGAAAGGGATCTGCCATGCGCGGATTCTCGCCAACTCCTAATAAATCAGGAGGCATGAGACCAACAGTTCCTCTGACTGTTATGGACTCATCGTTTTCAATCCTCTTGCTCAGACTAAGGTCACTCTGGAGGCTTCGCTTTGATGAGATTGTTCTATAAATTGAGTTAAATCGTGGCCACAAGATTCTAAGGAGACGACCTTACTGCTGGTTTGAGGTCTCGATGTGCAAATTTGTTTCTATTCATGAATCGCAGGCCTTGTAGGACCTGCCATGTAATGTCTTGGGCTTGCTCTTCTGGCAGTCGTCCATATTCAGCGAGATAGTGCTTTAGATCACCGTCTGCATGATACTCCATAGCGATAAATAGCGCTTCAGATGCTTCTAACCAGCCATAGAACTTGACAAAGAAGTGCTCAAACTATACTCGGCAACACGTCAGCTATACTCTTCGACCTCGAATAATTTACTCGCCTTTTCTTGGGGGAACTTCACCAAAGCCTCCAACTCGCAAATCCAAAACCCTTTCTTGCTCCACTGCTGCTGCTTAGATATTTTCAGCTCTTACTGCACTGGATTGATAATCCATCTGGTTTTCCTTATCGCTTCGTTCTAACCGCCTTGACCCCCTTTTTGAGAAGACCCCCTTTTTTGTCAACTTTTACACCAAAACTGCTACCTTCTTGACCGCAAATAAAGATGGAAGGCTCTCTTTCGACTATAATACACCTCCCGAACCTTGAAACTGTCACTCACTACGTTAGCTACTATGTTATATAGAACATGTATGTTTGTCTCTTTGGGTTGCGTTAAGGTAGCAACCGCTTACTAATCAAGAGTATATTCGGCAACGTCTACTCGACATATTAGTACTATTATGAGGGATAACTGGAACTTTCACCATTTTATTCCTGAATTTATTTCTACTTTTGTACAGAAAATATATACTTCGCCGACTTTGTAATCTTGACCCCTGATATTATTAGTTGCTTATATATTTGAGGTCATGTGCCAACTCATACCCACGTCATCATATCTCGATAAACTTCCTCCAACTCCATACCCAACTCGAGAATCCCATCTCCAAATCGGATTCCCAATGTCTCTCAAGCAATATAAACATCTGAATCCATTGTCAGCCATAGATTAAGACCATATATTCACCTTTCTTCGCCGAGATGGCATCATCGATTTCTGGATACATAACTCAGCTTCATGATTTTATCATAAATCCCGAGCTGCGGCCGGGTCTTCATCCCATACCCGGAAGCCAGCCTCTCACCTTAAGCGCAGCTGTCCTACCGCCGTTAGTATACTACGTTGCTCTGCTTCTTCTTGCTCCGCCGCCGCCTCCATTCATCAACTCCTTCTATGTCAAGACAATTCGCAATATCCTTGCTTTAACTGCTGGGATTCTTTTCTTTCGTCTGCCCCTCGCGTATCACGTCCCTCAGAGTATCGGCCTCACCTACCAACTCGGTCTCGTCGGCCTCTACGGCGGATGTAGAGTGATGGATGTTTTCTTCATCAGCCCCTATTGCTTCCACCATATCCCTAGGCGCGTGGTGTACGTGCACGAACCACGGGTCCAAACACCAGGTCTAGACGAACTCGGAACAAGGAAAGAATGGTCCGATGGAGGAGTCCAGGAGCCGTATTTCCATCAAGAAAATAAAAACGTAGCAAATACCGAGAACACTGCCGTCAAAGCAACACAGGTCGATGTCTCCCCGGGATCTAACACCACACAAACCGCCAAAGGTAGGCGTTCTAGCCTCCCGAGTAGCCTCGGCGTCGTGGCTCGCAGGATATCCGACTCCATCCCCGACGCCGCGTGCGACTCCTATTTCGCGGTCCAGCGCTCGCTGCACGGCCCAGACCCGCAGCCGGTCCTCGAGACGGCCACCACGGAGTCCGGCTGGCCGCGGACGCTGCGGGACCGCGCGTCCTGGGCCCTCGAGCTCGAGCTCAGCATGCGCGGCGTCGGCTTCACCTGGACGACGGCCGACGTGCGTCACACGCGCAAGACCTGGCTGCCTGCCGTCGGCAACCGCATCCACAGCATCCTCGTGCACGTGCTGCCCATCCTTCTGGTCAGCTGGCTCGTCATCCGCTCTATCTACGTGCGGTACCTCGCCACGGCCGGCGAAGACGGCAGCGAGGAGCGCGACGCATTCGACGAGCGGCTGCCGGCGGCGGCGCAGCTCCTGCTCACGGGCGCGCTGGGCGCGTTCCTGATGGCGGCCTTCTCGCTGGGCCACTCGCTCTTCGCGATCGCGCTGAGCCCGCTGGCGCCGGGCCCGCTGGCCTTCTTCCCGCCGCTGTACAGCGCGCGCATCTGGGACGTGGCCGGCGTGCGCCGGTTCTGGTCGTGGGGCTGGCACCGGCTGTTCACCCGGCTGTTCCTCGTCTACGGCGTGTGGCCCGGCGAGTGGGCGGAGCGCCGGCTGACGGGGAAGGGCGCGCACGAGCCGGCCGACGTGGGGAAGGTGCTCGGCGGGTTTCTGTCCAGCGCGTTCGTGCATGCGTTCTCGGTTCGGGGCGTGCTGGGCGGCGACTGGAGCAGCGCGGCGGGGGAGGCCAAGTTTTTTGCGCTCAACGGCCTTGCTGTCGTGGTCGAGGGCGCGGTGGCGAGGGCGGTGCGGAACTCGAGGAAGAAGAGGGGTGGCAGTGAAAGAATGTGGTATGACGGTTGGGTTGGGAGGGTATGGTGGATTGCGGTCGTATTGGGTTCGGGGAGAAACTTCACCAGGGGCTGGGTCAAGTCTGGCCTGGTCCGGGAGACTGCGTTTATCTATTGATATCGGGACTTGCTAACGGTCCATTGAGATGATATGGTATGCATACCTAAGGTATATTTAAATATCAACTACTTCTATGGTTGGATCATTGGAAAAAATATCCTCAAATTTGAATAAAGTGAGTGTGTATTTATGAGTACATGTGGATAGAGAGCAAAGTTTACATATCATTAAACAATCGTATTTATTTTTAAGAAACACGTTGGACTCCTTGTTGGCATATGCTCCATTCTGACGCCCTAGCCCCTCTCTGGAATTCCTGAATGATACCTCATATATGACACGGTGCCGAGTAGAGGATAAAGACAGCAATATCGTGTGCTACTGTCTGAAGACAGGAGGCGGACCTGTCATGCCAACCTCGTACCGTACTGGATCAGGTCAACGGGATAACCGAATGGAACTGCGAATATTTCACAACGTTCCGTCGAGAAAGGTCTTGGCACGTTTATCGGACCAACTAGGATTCTAAATTAGACTGACGGATCAGAGGCACGAGCCTGGTCTAAGCTCAGGGGTAAATGACATACTACTTGTGAAACTCTTTGTAGGTCGAGCTATTTTTCTTGATAAAGAAAGCAGTGATCACCAGCCAGTCACTTTCAGTTGCGGTTTCAATTGCTGACACCATCGAGTAGGTGTCAAGTCGAGGTTGCTAGTATAGAGAATGACCTGAATTATAGAATCTGCAAGAATGTTGGGTCCTGAGACGGGAAGGAGACTTGCTTTATATCTCCTCGTCCTCGTCTACCTCAGCCACCCAGGTGGGTATGCAGTACCGGATAGAATCTAATCACGTAGGTAGGCTCGGGATAGTAATCTGTTCTTAACTTGTCGCTATATTTTGCGGTATAGAGCGTACCTCTACTGTCGTACGAATTTCTGGCTTAAGACTTGTTACCTTTGAAAGGTCAGGTACCCTGAGACCATACAATACACTTTTATACCTCGAAATAATAGAAGAGCTATTACCGAGACGTCTGAAAGTAAACTGAATCATAGAGTACCTAGCTCTCTATAATTGGAACAAATTCCTCTCTACCTTAGGTGTCAAGCAGAGCCACTCGCATAACAGGTTGGCATGTCTGCCTCCAGCCATCGCACCATAGCAACCGGGTCCATCTCGGGTTGCCCGGCGCCAACTTAAAGGTTATAAGGCATAATAAAACTGCAGTTCTTCAACCATTCCCCGCAACATAGGACGCATCTTGGGTGACCTAGTGGCTAGAACAAACTCCCACGAGGTAATCATATGCTGTACCGCTAGTAGCGTGATTTGTCAGTACGATTATCCAATGCGGGTTTTTCGTAGGTCGAGGATTCAAACCCCTCGACTGAGCTTTTTTTGTCACCTTTTTCTTTTTTCTCTTTTCGTTTTCCATCATGATGCATATAATAATCAATTCTAGTTTACCTTTCTCGTTTTTATATTGCTTTCCAACTTTAATGATTATATTTTGATTTTTGATGTATGGATCAGAAAGTCACTTAGACAAGCTCTAGAGAATTGTCATAGCACACCGGAAACTTTGTTTATACGAGGCATGTATACACCTCATTGTTAGATTAATTCCACAGACGGAATCCATCGGATCTATCGTTTCTATCTGGTAAACGGGTTTCATAAGGAAACTGTACGAGGTCGGCGTCATTAGGTAATTTAGAAACATCGGATATCGGATAAATATTAATCTTTCGTGTACCTAACTTAGGAGGTACCTAGGTACCTCCGTAGGTACGTTGCCCCCTATCTATGGACTTCACCACTTCAAGTCGTTAGAGTCAACGCGCTACCACGGCCGAAATGTTATTGAGCCAGCTGCCCATTGAGATCTTGAAAGAGATATTCTCTCATTTCAACAGTCGAGATGAGCGTGCATATGCACTTTGCGCCCTCGCTCTTACTTGCCGCCGCGTATCTGACGTGGCCTTTGATCTCCTCTACGCAGACATCAAACTCGTCATCTACGGGGAAAAGGACTTCAAACGCATTACTCTCCTTAATAGAAGCTGCCGGGAAAATAGGTCTCTCGTAGATCGCATTCTGTGCGCATGTATTCGCTTGTTTTTTGGCGATGCTGCCGGAGCTTGTAATGAGTTCCTAAGCCACCTGGCCGGGTCAACATCTCTGACGAAATTGATATCAGACTTTAGCGGCAAATGGAAAGCCCTGCCGGCTCTATACCACTATCGTGAGGGGAGCTTTTCTCGGGTGCGAAACCTGACGATTTGGCTCCAAAATGTAGGAGGAAAGGAAGGGTATCTGCCCGCGGAGGAGGTGACTAGGCTTTGCGAACTACCGAGCTTAGAGATATTCACAACGCATGCACCTATTGCCGGATTCGGAACGATGAGCAGACCGACAGCGATGCTCGTCAATTTAAAACACCTGAATTTCTGCGCCAGCCATCCCCTCTCTATATCGTTACTAGAATCGCTATTTCCGAGGACCCCGAATCTGAAATGCCTGCAGCTCAACGTGCCCGGCGCAGCCACCCAACAACATCGCATGATGTCCGACAGCACGTCAATGCAGGGCTGCGACCTAGACGAGCCGCTGCGTCCTGCCTTCTACGGGGAATTGCTTGCTCCCGTGGCCTCCAGCCTCAGGGATTTGGGAATAGATACCGCCATTGTCAAATTTCCATCTCACGACGGATCTAAGATCGATTTGTCACGCTTCACAAACTTGATAGCGCTCGGGCTCGGCGCTCCACTTTTATTCGGCACGGGAAAGACGACAGCGAGCTGCGGGTGGTCCCTAGATATCTGGAAATGCCTGCCGCCGCGGGTCGAAAGGCTTTATTTGCCACTCGACGACGACCAGGGTTTATTCTGGTCATCGGGCGACATGAGGATGCACGCGCGGTCGCGCACGTTTGGGGAGCTGTGGCAACAAAGACTTGTTACGGACCATGTCGATTGGCTAATTGGGCTTCTAGACAGGAAGCGCGAGAACGACGCTTCTCTCAAGACCATCACGATTGCCGAGGAACCCATAATAGACAGAGACCAGAACTGGAAGATTGTGCAGTGGCATATGACGGAGCATCTGAAAGCTGCAGCGAGGGCGGCAGGCGTGGAGCTTGTCATCAAGATTCGCGTGCCTCGCATGTTTGAATCTCCCGAGTTTGAGGTGTGCGAGGAGACGTGGTTGTGGGGCGCAGCCGGAACGATTTCATATGAGGAAGAGGGTGACGATGAAGATCTAGAGCAAGAAATAGAGGAATAATCGGGGTTTGATATCGAGAACCATAATTAATTACCCCTGAAGGCTAAGGGTTCGGGGACATTTAACGATAGGGGTAGGCATCAACAATGTGACCGGTGGGTGCGTAACATATAGGATTGAGGATAACTCATATTCTCAACATATGAACAGGCATTTCCTTGAATCTGACGTCAAGGCCACTCTGATCTTTGTATTTACCTGCTTTGTGTGCATTGTGTCAGCCTTCGTACCTTTCTCTTTCACGCAGCATATTATTAAGTACGGCCCAATCAACCGGTTCTACGCTATAGCAGCTGTCAAGAAAACATACGCCAGGTAAATGAAATCGAACATTTCACCTTATCTTAAAAATAATTTCGAAAATACCACCGCGAAATTCTAACCCATCGACGTAGCCTGGTTGCTTAATATTGCCTCTTTATCCTTTCGACCCCGAAACGCATTAGTAACTGCCCACCTCAAAAATACACTAGATAGGATATCATGAAGTTTTCAACGACAGTCATCACATTGCTCTCGGCTGTCACAGGGAGCAGCGCGTGGCGGAGCTTCAAAGTGATCGAGTTTGAGTCGGACGACTGCACCGGAGGGGTGAACCACGCGAGCATAGGCTCGAGGCCAGAGTACTGGCAAATAAGAAGTAAGCCAGAGATCGAATGTCAACCATGAGATCAGTTTCTATGGCCAATGCCATCTTATCAGGCGTTCGGTATCAGAGAGAGCTAACGATGTCTTCCGACAGTGAACAATAAAACCAACAGCGTGTATACGTCGACTCCGAATGACGGCCTCTACACGTGGTACGGATACTCTGGTGCGACTGACCGCGGGTGTGATGGCGAGGTCGTGCGACGGCTGTATGGAGGATGCATAAGTCTGGAGATTGACAATAAAAAGATTCAGTGTTTACGGTGGTGTAGCAGTTGGCACGATGAATATTCGTGCGACGATATTGAGAAGGCCTAGTAGGGGAAGGGAGGGGATATCGAGCGGTCTAATATGTACTATTAATATGATATATCGGGCTCATTTGTATGATAGACAAACATTAATCCGATGACGATATTACTGTGGTTTTAACATTATCTTAATCAAAAATACTATGCTTAGGGATAAGGGATTTGGCGAGGTAGCGGTTTTAGGTCAAATGGTTCACCTTAGACTCGAGAACTCAGATAGCTTACCCTTACCATTCTTCTCATAGCCTGTGTTCCACTGGGTTATCAACATTATCTCAGCTTAGACACTTCATATTGAGGATATCTTAGACGCTACTCCAGAGGAATATGAGAGTTACTACTTCCCAGAGTGTCCTATGAGATCGATTAGAAGTACTGCCAGTTATCAAAACTCCATGGCCTAGAAATATCACCAAAGGCAATATGCTCTTCCTCCTTCATTCCTTACAGGCCGGTATCCTTATATATAGCCCAACTCTCTGAGGACTTCCTGCTCAAGAATGGAATTGTCCTCCTTCGTAAACGCAGGGATATCGCCGGCGCCGTCCTCTCGGACCCAGCCATGCCTAGCGTCCGGCGACATCCTGAGCCGCTCCCGCTTGATCCACTTTGCCCGAACACGCACACCGACGTTCTTTGGCCTCGTTAAGTCCTTCGACCGCGCGATAGCCCCCAGTGCTTTGATCAGCTTCTCGTGGATCTTCCCTTGGGGAAGCAGCGCCGCAGTTTGCTCTTTGAACAGCGAGTACCAGCTGAACCACAGGTTAGATGAGCCAAGGAGCGTATCTTTGAGCCCGAATTCGTAGGCAAAAGAGAAAAAGCCGGCCATCTCCCAGTCGATGATGGCAGCAACTTCGTACGATCCGCCGTCGCTATCGCCGACTCTCTTGACGAGGATGTTGCGGGGCTCCAGGTCGTTGTGACAGAAGACAGCATGATTCATGAGGTCATCGAGGTCGGAGTTGCTGAACTCGATAACGTCAATCTCGTCGGAGGCTGGCCGTACGGCGATTCCGTCACTCGTGTCGACAATCTCGCACGCATGCGACTGTGCCGCCTTCTCGCCAAGAAACGCCTCTAAAAGTTGCTTGATACCGGAATGGAAACCTGTGTCTGGGCCGCCCACGAGAGTATTGCTCGATGGCGGAGAGCTTGCATCCGTGCCACCATGCCACTGGAGGAACTGACGGGCATCGGGGCGATGGACGGGAAGCTTTTGGAGTTTTCCAATCGCACCAAGAACGGATTCCATCAATGACCGCTGGTTGCTCTGCTTGAGACCTCCCCAGACGTTTTCTAGAACAGTAGTTCCATCCAAGAAAAGTGTGATCGAGTATTCGAGCTGTCGGCCATGTGCGTCGGTGGTAGATCCCACCCCCAGCGTTGCCGGCACCAAATCGGGAGTATGGAGATGAGCCAGATGTTGCAACCCGGCCACCGCTACGAGACGACTTCCAGCAGTTTCTAGGCGAATGAGCAGGTCTGTGGAAAATCCCGGCCGAGGCTCGGTGGGAAGTAGGAGTCGGAACGTGCAAGTATCAAACGTGTTGGTGATGATTGTGCAGAGGTCCTCGGCGATGTCGGGAACGTCGGGAAATATATCGGACAGGACTCGCTGGTCTGGCGAAAGCATGTGATCGTCCATGGCTTAAGCTTGAAGGTGTATGAGTATGACTCCGGGCGAGTAAGGTCGCTACACAAATGTCATCTGATTGCAAACTACATATCACGATTGTGGGGGCAACCTGACATGTTCCGTTGCATTAGGTAACTGTAGGAGCTTCTTCACGTCCGGCCCACGCCAGGCTCGCCCCGGCTCAGGTTAAAGCAGCAACATCTCAGGAGCCTAGACGACGAGGGAACTCCTCAAAGTCCAGATCGATGTGTCATACTTGGCTCTTATCTTCGATTCACCCGATGGCAGAGAAGACCTACATGTCAATGGGCTACTAACCTGTATTTTAAAATAGATCTGTAAATACTTAACAAATGGTTGATTAAAGATTAGGAGGGCAGTACCATTGATTCAACATACTTACCGTTTTAGACTTGATGCAATACCAGGACTCATGTCTGAGTTTCCCTCTTGTATGAGTGGAGAAGGAGTAGTAGATAGAAGAAAGTAACGGATAACCCACCCGACTGACGACAAATTATACGTAATGAATTATTACAGCTTATAATACTAAGATACATCCTACGTCTCTGTGCCCTAAGTGTTTGTAATGCCAAAACCATGGTGCTATCGTGGTATCCCAACACCGTAATATTAGATGTTCTTTCAATATGGGCTTATAACCTACCACCGCGCATAAATCCAAATAATCGTCGTCACTCCACCGCCTCCTTCTCCTCTTCCAGCGTCTCTTCCGTAATAGTAGGGAGCGGCGCCTTGACGTGGACGTGAACGTGAACGTGGACGTGGCCGCGCTCGATGTCCTCCCGCAGGGCGTCGAGGCGGCTGGCGCCGGCGGCGCGGGGCCTCCAGGCGGGCGAGCCGGAGTCGAAGACGCCGTCCATCTCCTCGAGGGCGACGCCGCTGGTCTCGTGGGCGCACAGGGACACGTGGACGCACGCGGCGGCGTTGAGGGCCGCGAAGAGCAGGTACGTCTTCCAGCCAGCCGTCCGCAGCAGCGGCGGCACGCCGAGCGCCAGCGCCGCGTTCCACAGCCAGTTCGACGCCGTGCTGACGCTCACCCCCGTCGCCCGCACCCGCGACGGGAACATCTCCGCCGTGTACGTCCACGACGTCGGCCCCCACGTCGTCGCGAACGTGCCCACGAAGAGATACGAGCAGGCTACTATGGCCGACGATGCCGGCTTGTTGTCCGCCACGATCCACGTGATGTTGCTGCTGCCCCGGCCATCGTTCGGCTGGCCGTACATGGCTTGTAGAATCCCTACTCTATTGGTTAGTGAGTGGAATTGGATTCGTCTTAGGTGAGGTTGGTATCTACCCGAGATGGACAGAAGCAGCATCATGAAGAAAGAGCCGAAAATCAACACGGGTCGACGTCCGATCTTGTCTAGATACATGATGGCGGGTAATGTCAGCACGACGTTAATCACGTACTGAATCGAGGCGGTCGCGAGGGGAGATCCGACTCGTGCCTCTTCCACTACAGGCAATCAAAGTCAATACATGCTATTCGGAAATAATGTGAGCCATGAGAATGTCGTGGATGGTGTTGGCTAACTCCATCACGGAATAACGTGGGACACTTACTGATGTAAATAATATAATACATCATGATGTTAACTCCGCTTAGCTGCCATGCCATCATTTCGATTCAGTGGAAAGTTTCCATGTGCTATGTCCGTTGAGGAAAAACGCACCTGGGACCACATCTGCACACTCACGCCTAGGACGACTCGCTTGAAGATGCGGGGTTGGACGAGGGCGCGGAAACCATACAAGGCCTCTTCCTTCTCAAACCGCAGCGCCTCCTCGATTTCCTTGTACTCGGCAAGGACCTTCGGATGGTTCATGTCGCCGCGACCGTGGAGGAGTGCCAGAACCCGAATAGCCTCGTTCCATCGGTCCTTCGACGCAAGCCACCTCGGACTATAGGGGAAGAAGAAAAGACCGACGAAGAGCACGAGGGCCGGGATCATCTGAATAGCCCAGGGGATCCGAAAGGCGGCTTCGGGCTGACTGGGGTCCTCAGGTCCCCCGCCGACCTGCGCCGCGCCGTACTGGATGAAGTACTGGATCAGTATACCCCACGTGATGGCCCATTGCTGCAGAGAGACGACTCGGCCCCGGATCTCCGAAGGCGCGATCTCAGACTGGTAGATGGGGACAATCGTCGAGGCGATACCGACGCAGAGGCCAGCGATGACCCGACCGGCGCAGAGCATTGCCACATTCTGAGCCGCACATTGGATACTAGATAGGTAGGTACGTTAGCTCAATCTTTCCGGAACCAGGTCATAACGCGCATGTAATACAAGACTTAAAGAGCACAACTCGGAGATGCCTTACACCGAGCCGATGATCCAGAGCACACACGCGATTTGGAGAGCGACTCTGCGAGAAAGGCTGTCGGCGATGAAGGAGCTCGCGAGTGACCCTATATCATGCCTAGTATTAGTCTCTGCAACGCCCCCCTTGAAGGGATTTGGGTAACCCTAACCAACGAATGAGCCGGCAGGCATAGACGCGGTAATTCCGCCCTGATGATACGACACGGGGTAGTCGAAGTATCGCTTGTATGCGTTAGTGCCTATGACGCCGCTCATGGAGCTGATATCGAAGCCAAATAGCCCGCCGCCTCGATTTCGAGTAGTTGCAAATCAGTAACTGTGGCCGACATCCGACAATTCGGGGTAGAACTCGCCGACTTACCAATGGCAGCGAAGCCGCATATAAAGTAGACATTACTAGCTTGGTACATAGCAATAGATGATATGTGTTGGCGGTGTCTGTCTTCCTAAGGAAGAGATGTATGCTAGACCTATGATGGGTATTGGTGAAGAAAGACAAGAAACCCCGACCAGCTTCCGCTTTATTGGGGTTTGTGTCGCGAAAATGAAGACTATATACCTAAGGTTCCCGTGAGATAACAGAGACACAATCACACCGAGGCCCTTTAATAGCGGAAGTTTGCCTGCTACACGGCCTAGTCACACACTACCCAATAGTCCCCGTGTGGTCACGGACACGACGCATCTGCGAAGGCCGTAGGATCTCCCTTAGGAACCATGGGATGACCAGACCAATCCCCAGGTTCGCTTGTACCCGAGACACGGCTATCTGGGTAGCGAGATAAGGAGACTTGTAATAAACGCACCTAGGAAGTACTCAAGGAGAATGACGTGTACGTACCTACATGTCAAGGCCGCAAGGCTTAGGCTGCAAGACGGGATCTAAACGACCATCTCAAGCCTGTGGGCCTACCGGTAGCCGTATCTACCTTTCGATCGCAAGCATCCACCCGGTCTATTTATACATAGGATATAAGATGATGGACTCGAAGAGTCTGAGTCGGTACCTTGCAGCCCACATGGCCCGAAATGTGGCCACCCGCTGTCGACACTCAGACGTAGGTACCTAGGTAGGTACGTAATTAGTACGTCGGCCGCCTCGGTGAAGGTGGCGTATTGTAAATTCGGTTGACTCGGCGTATGAGGCTTAACACCCCAAACTGCTTTTATGATTGGGTGTGGCATACTCTTCGGATGAAGCCGTATTTGTATTTCGTCGCAAGTATATATGCGCGTCGATAAGAGTTGCTATGGTCAGGGCCCGACAGGCCGGATAGTATCCACTTCCCAGAGTACCTAGGAGGTAGGTAGATCTAGCTCGCGAACAGCTCGGGCTAAGAGAATCCAGGGGTAAAAGTAGTGAGCTGGCCTGATTCATCCACACCTCGAATGCGATGCAGAGGACCAGAAAAAACAACATAAATTCATGTCGGTAGCCTGCATATCTCAGGTGTGAAAGTGCCTTGTTTCGGGTTGCACCACGTCTGTCAACCTGAGACCTGCAATCGCCCTCGACCTCGATCTTCGGGATATGTGCGAGGACACAGTCCAATATTTATAATTCAAATGCCAACACGGTCGCTAAGACGGTAAAGGTTGTTCAATTCTCGAGGTCTTTTTGTCTCCTCCCCGAAGCCAGGCACGCGGCGTAGCATCCGGTGAGAAAATGAGCGAGGTCAAAAACGTTACAAACGTGATTAACCTCCCCGACACGAACTAACACCACACTCTAGGAGTGGGTGAAAGTTGCTTCCAACAAAGCATATGGCCTATAAATCGTTAGTATGAACTCAACAGTGTATTGCCGCAGCCACATGTTTCCGAGGCTGGAGTTTGTTCGAACCAGCGCGTTTTTAACCTTAGGTAGGTAGTCAGCAGATATCAGTCACGTCAGATCTCTCCACTAGAGAATGGTTTCATGTAAAGTATAGAAAATGCGAGTTCTGAATTTCCCCTTGCCACTTGGCGATGACCACCTAGAATGGTCGCTGCACTAGAGCAAGGGGAGAGGAAATGCGACGCGAAAATTGGGCAGCGGCATGGAATATGTCGGCCAAGTTTCGTGTCCTATCATACAGGCATTCCTCTTCTGATGAGTGATTCGTACTGGAAATCTAGACACCTAGAAGGGGAAAGGGGAAAAAATGTTGAATAAAAGAAATTGGTATCTTCGTGCAGTCCTTTGCGGTCCGAAAACGCCGTGTCCATGGTGCAAAGAGCCGCCGGATCTAGTGCCGAAATATAGCCTTCATCAAAACGCCGGTAAAAGCCTCCTTATAAGCCTGTGATCCGCAACGAAGGGTAGCCTAGTATGTCAGAACGATCTCGAATGCAAGTCGAGCGGTGACCCAGTTGCCAACACTTTGCTGGCTAGGGCTACCACATACTGTACTTCGGTGACACATATTCAGGTAAGCCTTGCGCCGCTAGACGCTCCAAATAGTTTCGCTGGTCTACGAAGCACGAGTAGCTACCTGCAAACAATGGAGCTAGGATAGTTTGGTCTGAGTCGTCTAGAACCCCTTGCGCCAGCTTTGCCATTCGGTCTCGAAGAGTCTTGTGCGCTCTTGAAAAGCTTTCCAGAATGGTTGGGGTATTCCTAGATCCTCCGGCAATATCGTTCTCGGGATTGTTCGGGTCCAGGATGGATAGTCGATCGAAGTTGCGATAACCAACACTGCTGACGTCGTTCTATGTCCCTGGATTAGCATGTATCGTAGAGACAGTTGTGTACTACTCACCTTGGGGACCAGACCAGGCGGGTTCATGCGAATGGCCACCGTCTCGTACTGGAAATGATTGCCGTAGTAGTCGAAAAACTCCATTAGAAGCTCGCCAAGATGAAGTTCAGGGTTCATGGAGTAGCTTTGAACCTGGGGCATCTGGTTGAGTAGATTGACAACCAGGCAGATAATAGAGAAACCGCCAATCCCGCCATTCACTGGCTCATTCAGACCTCGCATGAGAAGGAACTGTTTGATGACAGCTACCAGAATGGGCATCACGGGGTATTTCTCTTTCCACTCCAGAAATGTCCCGACGGCATTGGCGCCATCTAGCTTCTCAAATGAAATATCCACCTTCAACCCAGTCTCGTTATCGGTATATTTGATCAGAGGAACCTTCGCATTGGCTATAACTTCGACCTCGCCCCTGTAGGCAGCGTTGTAGTAGGTCAAATGCGACCTTAGAGCATATAGGTGATTCTTCTTGCCGTATTTCGGAACCTTATAACGGGTAAAGCTATCCGAGCAGATAGCAATGTCCATATCACCAGTGGGGAGATACAACCCAGACATATACGATCCGAATGGAAAGACACTAGCGTCCGGCCACTTCTTCTTGATGAGTTTCGCGAGGTTCTTTACCATCATTTCGCGGACGTGCTGCTCAAAACTTCGGGGTCGGACCCATTCGTAGAAATCCATGATTTCCTTGTGTAGACTGGGGTATATTAGCAAGAGCCATAATAGAGAAGCCGAGTGCAGGTCGAATGATATGCTTACCGCGTGGCCACAGACAGTGTTGCCGAATGGTCGACTACTGCCCAGGGACAGGGATTCTCATCATCACTAGCCTTCCATAGCCAGACAACTCCTCCATCAGCGCGCATCTTGCTCGCTGGTTTCAATGATGTGTGGGGTAGCTTGATTGCATCGTCGAAAGTGCGCTTTCGACTACCAAATGAGGTAGAAGCTGTCAGATCAACTGGATTGTTCTTGGTACCTGACGCAGCTGAGTTGCTCCCTAAGTGGTCTGTGTTTTCAGTCCTCTGTTGATTAGTTGAAACGGGAGGTTTGGGTGGAAGAGTTGAGGCTCCACTTAGCGATGTCGGTACTTTGTTGGATGTAGCTTGCCGAGCACTTGTCTCGGCAGCTGCGCCATTTGGCAACATTCGCGACTTCTGCTTCGCACCACCCTTCGCGTTATCATCATCGCTAAAATCGCAGGAAATGAAGTCTAACCCCTCAATCGGCACCGCCGGGTTTTTAGCTTCTGCTCCTACGCGTGCCTTGCGAATTAGATGAACCATGTTTTTCTTTTTACGCGTACTCTCGTCGGGAGGGGGGAGTGCCGTGTACGGATCTGGATTCGACCATCTCGGCACCTCTTGTTCTGCATTCGTCGGTACAGTAGCTGACGTGCGCGCGCGCTTGGTTGCAGGCTCAGCTACTTCCGAGTCAGAACCCTCCGAGATATCCATTTCAGTCTCGTCACTATCAGAAAGCTCATCGGCGTCTCTATAGGTTACTCGTGCTGTTGTGTCTCCTAGCATTAGCTCCGGGTGGTCATCGTAGTTCTTGACCAGAAGAGGCCGGTCGGAGGTCTTGTCTTTCTTCTTAGCCCGCCGTTGTGGTTGGGCCCTATCACGGCGCGGTCGGCGTTCTTGTCGCTCTTCCTGGATTTGCCTCCGCTCCTCGTTACGGCGTGGGCCATCGCGAACGGGAGCATATTTAGAACGTCTCCGATGTGACGCGTTCCGTTCATCGCCGTAACTGTATGCACCATGAGTATTGGAAGCTCGTTTCTGATGATAGTATGGCTCATACTCTCTTGAGGCTTGCTGCTCTCGTTCTGAAGGCCGGTACGAGTCGATGCCCGAGGGCCGGTCTACACGGAAGGTGAAATCACCCTGAGGAGGTCGGTAATTATCTCGGTCGCGATGATCTCCATTGTCTCGGTGGCGGTCATCTGAGTGACCTTGGCGCAAAGCAGAATAAGGACCGCGGAACTGATATACGTCTCGGTAGTCCGATTGATGGCCGTTCCATTGCGGCGGCTGCGGCGGTTGCGGCTGCGATGGGGGCGGTGGGACTCCAGGAGGTCCTCTCTGCGACGAAGAGAATTCAGCGTGGCCCTTATGGGTATAATTATGTTGATCGCCGCCTGACGACGACGTATAAGTATTCCTATACATCTTGGATGGACTCCGGGTGTAGCTGACCTCTCGACACAAGCTGATGAAAGGTGAGGTGTGAAGAAAAACTAAAATTCACGGATGCGACAAAGTCAAGGTTCGGGATCCAAATGTGGTCGTGCTAATTGGAACGCACTTTCGCAATTGGTCTAGCTTTGTCGGCTCGGCTTCGGGGGATTAGTACCTTAGGTGGGCTAGATTACGTAACCCACTTAGCTCTCCATGCGCCAAAATTCAGGACCCTATCTGCTACAAAATTCACCGCTAAGCCGCTATTTGTAGTGGCCTCAGGCTCTCTTCCTACCTAAGGTACAACAACTGTCCTCATATCGCAATAACCGCCATCTGACCACCACGTATGTATTCCAACTCACCGTCTTGCGAAGGCATGCGTCACATCAAAATAGAGACGAACATAGGCAGCTTTTATTACAGCCAAACATCATAGAAAGTATTAAACATCTATTCGACTCGGTCCGGCTAAGTATCCCCTCCTGAATTCAATCATGTGGGCGGCAAGCCCATTTTCCAAGAGGTTCCAATCTACATTGTATGCACATGATTTGAGCATCATGTAAGCAAGGCAGATATAAAGCGTCGAATACCGACCCCGTGGGGAATGAAGTGACAAGGGGACGGTACAGCAATATGTCGCCTCGTCTATGGTTGGGCTGTTCTGCCATCTCCCACTGGCTGCTTAATTTCCCTATATTGTCACGGACCAGTAGGTGCCGTCCCCCCTAATTGGTCTTGCGATGCTCTATCTATAAGTGAGCTCGCGTTCCTCAGTTGGTACAGCACCTCGTCGTGTTGACCCCAGTCACCCCGAACGCCAGCTAGAGCAATCATGAAGGTTCAATCGATCATCCTCGGCCTCGCCGCCCTAGCGACCGGCCACACTATCTTCCAGAAGGTGTCGGTGAACGGCGTTGATCAGGGCCAGCTCAAGGGCGTTCGTGCCCCCGATAGCGACTACCCCATCCAGAATGTCAACGATGCTGCGTTTGCTTGCAACAAGGATATTAAGCATACCGACAGCACCGTGATCACCGTGCCGGCGGGTGCCAAAGTCGGTGCATGGTGGGGCCACGTTATTGGTGGTGCGCAGACGGCCAACGACCCCGACAATCCTATCGCAAAGAGTCACAAGGGTTAGTTTAGAGTGGTCAAGCCTTTCAACTAGGTAGGGTTAGCTAATCCATCAGGCCCTGCCATGGTATACCTTGCCAAGGTCGACAATGCCGCGACTGCGCAGACGACCGGCCTCAAGTGGTTCAAGGTCGCCGAAGATGGACTAAGCAACGGGCAGTGGGGAGTCGATAAGATGATCGCCAACAACGGCTGGCAATACTTCACTATGCCTACCTGCATCGCCCCAGGTGATTACCTCATGCGTGTTGAGCTCATTGCGCTCCACGGTGCGCAAATGCAAGGCCAGGCACAATTTTACATGGAATGCGCACAGTAAGACATCCCCTTCCTATTTCTATGTCCCAGTATCTAACAGGTGACAGAATTCGTATCACTGGGTCCGGAACGAACACCGGCTCGAACTTTGTTAGTTTCCCCGGTGCCTACTCGGCTAACGACCCTGGTATTCTGGTTTCTATCTACGACAACACTGGCAGCCCATACATGGGAGGCAAGCCGTACACCATTCCAGGTCCCCGGCCCCTGACTTGTTAGTTGCCCTCCAAGGAACAATGAGGGCCGTCTGTTGTTTGTGGTGTTTTGGTGCTCTGTGTCGTCAGTCGAGGCTCTTCTTGGGTGGGCCTCGAGGCCAGAATACTGTTTGGCCAATGAATATATGGAACTTGCCAGGTACCTGTTACTATGCCATGGTCATATCTTAGGCATTAGTAACGCCGGTATAAAACACTAAGCAACAGCAAGGCATTGCCTCCGACTAAGCAAGAGCTTGCCGAATACGTAAGGTACATAACGTTTTCTATTTGATTCGTGTATATTTCATTGATTTGAATAAGGAAAAGGTGCTGAATCTTGAAAGAAAATGCCACACAATAATTTTCCGCCACAGGTTCGTCGTAATTCATTACTCAAGTGGTGTCAAAGGTATCTTATCTGCCGCGTGATTTGCCTGGCGTATGATACAATCTTTCATCCGTATCACAGCCTTCCCGGTTAGTGAAAATATTTCTGATGGATCTCAACTCATGTGTTCCTCAAACTGCATCGCTCTTAACTGCCCGAACAAATTTCAGGACGCCATTTTCATTCTCCCTAAACTCAACATAGACACTTTTGGCGAGTCTCTCTAAGTAATCAGGATCAGCTTTTGTATATGGTGACTGCATATCCAAGTCATTCTCCTGGAGGCCGTGGAATAAAAGCGCCAGCGCAGAAGATCGGAATAAAGGTTGATGCCAGGTGGCCATTATTGAGATGACTAGCAACAAGAGTGTCAAAAACGCCTCCGCAATTGGTACCGCAATCCAGGGCCACTCGACGTGCCAGTAGGTCTCTTGGTAGAAGGCCTGGCCAGGGAATAAGAGGGCCTCTTGGTTATCTCCCGGAGAAGAGCTTCGGATCTGGTTGGTGAGGGTTTCCTCGAGATTCCTGGTGAAGTTCGCTAGGTCTGCGTAGTAGAGGAACTCGCCGAATTTGGTATCGGATTCGAATTGCTCGTCGTCGGTCAAAGGCGAATGTAGCTCGCGGCTGAGCAGCTCGTTTACAAAGATCCAGAGACCATTATACAAAGATACGGAGATATTGAACAGGGTTTGCGCTGAATCTGCTTCGTATGAGTCGTACTTAAACATCCCAGCCCCAACTATGCTTCCAGCCTCGGACGCAGTGAACGGATGGTAATAGAGCGGCTCGGAAGTGTACGGAGCCTCCTTTATTCCGGCGGGCGACGCGATGACCTTGTCATATGTCCTAAGACACCAGTTTATTTCGATCGAAAAGAAAAGTTGCTGGATATTGTAGGGATCGCTTGCGTTGTCTTTTCCAACGCCGTTTATGATAGTTCCATTATAAGCCTCTTTCAGCGACCCAATGGAATGGAATAGTGTTGTGCCCCCATTATTCATGTTCACGTCCATAGTGATATTACTTCCCTCTGGAAAACTGTAGCTGTAAAATGTGTTGTTAAGTCGTGTCTCCTTAACGTCGTTCGTGACGTTGCTAAATTTTGCACAAACAGCTAGAGTACGGAATCGCTCCCAGGTGCATTGGGTTGCCGGCTCGCGACACTCAATATTGACCTCCGGAACAGAGCCAACTAGCCCATTAGCAAGAGCTGTCTGGAGTTCCAAGATATGAGGATTTGGATCCCGAGGACCTAGTGGACAGTCAGATAGGGCTGAAAATTAATGCAGAGAATAGGGTACTGTCCATACCTCCGTATCCTTGAATCGACGAAGACCAGATGGCCTTAGAGGTATAGTTCTCAGCTCTACCGATTTGGACGGTAGCGTTTGCTAATGGTGCTTCCCTGTTTCTTGGCTCGAGGATTTGCTGCACACTGGGTTCTATGCCCAGTGCTACAAGGGTAACGATAGCTAGTGCCCATGCTGCAACGGCCTTGAGACGCCAGGAACAGAGTAGGAGGAATGATCCCCAAGGACCTCGACTAGCATCGTCGTAGAGTTGAAGGTGATCGAGAGCGTGCGGTCGGCGCTGGAAATGGGACCATTTCGCTTGACTGATGCATGATGCGATGGGTATCAGCATAGCAGCCTTCGCGATGGTAGTGAGAACTGATATTAAGGAGTTGGGTCGGATGGCGTATGGCCACAGCTCTATCGGTTGATTTTCGACCATCTGCAGAACTTTGATGACCAGGCCAACACATACGACACACAAGATAATCGCCCCTATTTCCCACCACCACCACCAATTGGAAAATAAGTTGAAACGGCTGGATTTCGAGGGCAATTTAGTCTTCTCGGAAGCTTGTGCTGGTCTTGTTTCGTCTAGGGTTTCTGGAATTGGGATACTTTGGATATTTGAAGAAGTCGGAGAGCGATCCATGTGATCCGTAGCCGTATCGTGGCCTCCTGAGCCGCTTTCTATACTATCTCTTGGGGATATAGGCATATAGGCGTTATTACTTGCCTGGAACGCCCTTAGATCGAAGTCTAGCGGTGGAGTTCCATCAGATTCTGAAGGCATATTGGCAGAAGTATGAGTATTCCAAGCTGGATTATAGATATCGGGATCACTGGGGTAGGACATCGTAATAAGAATAGAATTGAAAATAAGTTTATCTCAAATGAAGTAATGAGCATGTCTTCAGGAGATTGATTGTTGTGATAATAGAGACTGAGGAAGACTTCAAATACTCCATGGCTTTGGTACTCAGTGAGCTCCTTGTACGCCCCGTGGGGGCTGATGCTAAACATGGCAGAGACACCGGCCCCATACAGAGGCTGCAAATGCAATGTTACATGATAATGTCGTGGATTAATTTTGTTCACTACTCCCAGAGATGCATTTGCTTTCTTGGATGCCTTAGCTACCGCAAATCATCGTATAATTGGTAGGTCTGACTTATTATTAGACTTGGACTGTGTGGTTGTATCGGCCCTCGCATTTCGGTGATTTCGGTGTCACATTCCACAACAGAGACACTCAGCCACGCCCTACCGAATGTTAATGAACGTACAAGCCGACCAATGGTCAAATCAACACAATCCAATTTATTACCTAACGCCCAATTCGTGGGCTTCAAGCCCCTCATTCTGGTTTCTAGGCTGCCATCGTAGGACATGGATCCCATCAAGCAGGAGATTTTACTAGAACTATTTCTAGCATCGGCTTCGCAATCCCAGTGCAGCAATTTCCCCTTTTGTAGTAAGTATCATGGGTTTCAAATCGAGGCGCAGGACTTCATATTCCATACCTCTTCGTTTGCCTCTATCACCATCAGCGTTGTACTCTTAGTTGGTCTACGCTGTGTGGAATATACTTCTAAAAGGGGGCCCCTTTTCAAGAGGCACGGCACTAGGAACCCTGTCGATATGCAAGTTCCCGCCCGCTAGTTCTTCCAGGGCAGGGGTCAGATGTGGGGGAATTTGCTATAGCCATCAGAATGGCGTCGCGTCAGGCTTTCATTGTGACCTTTATCATATATATATATATATATATATCCCACGACTCGATACAGAATTGCTTGATAGATATGAAATATCTACCTAGGTATGTATAAATGGTACACGATCGAACACAACGTAAGCTTGGCTGGGAAGATGGCTTTATTTCCAACGACGCCATTCTGTTGATAGAGGAGAAATTCTTATATGCAACTATACGATATTCCCTAAATATCGAACTCCACCTGTAATCTTGGAACTCCGCCTGCTTGGGTTGGATGACGCTATCCCGAGACCCATCCGTTCAAGTTCAACGATACCGGAGGCATTGGATCCTCATCCCATCCGCCCCCGAAACAACCTCCGTTTGAAGTCGCAAGGAAATATTATTTGATATTACGAAACTATATCTGACAACGATTAACCGCTTGATATTATTTTCATCGGATTGTCGTCATGGCCAAAGACCAGAAGGACGAGGAGATCATCGCATTAGCCAAGACCCTTCGAGGGGTTCCTTGGTGCGAAGAATACGAACGCATGATCTCCGGCATGCTGTGAGTGGCTTCACCCTGTTGCCCCCCTCAGCAGGCCGATCCGAGACCAATCTGATAGGTACAACCCAATGCACCCGAAACTGTTGGAAGCTCGCCACAAAGCCCGATGTGCCGCCCACAAGTACAACAATCTTGATCCAAACACCGGTGACTTCGAACATGTCGCCGAGGTACGGGCCAACATGCTTACCGAGATTCTTGGTCGCGTCGGTCGCGGGACGTTCATTGAGGCCCCGATCCTCCCCGATTACGGATGCAATGTTATCATTGGCGAAAACTGCTTCATGAACTTCAAGTGCGCATCCTCGCCATCATCCTCTGTGCCTTAGGACTAACGCCTTCATCCAGCCTCACCATCCTTGACACCAGTCTGGTCATCATTGGCGACCGCGTTCAGATGGGACCTAACGTGAGCATCTACAGCGCCGGCCATGAGACCAGTGTGCTTTCGAGGATAAAGTTTGTTGAATTTGGCCATCCTATCAGGGTCGAAGACGATTGCTGGATCGGAGGCGGCGTCACAATTCTTCCCGGCGTTACTATCGGGCGCGGATGCACGGTTGGTGCCGGCTCGGTTGTCACCAAGAGCCTCCCACCGTATTCGGTCGCCATAGGTTCACCAGCGAAGGTTATCAAGACGCTACCTACTGTCGAGCAAGAACTAGCAGACCCCAAGAACCTATACCGAGAAATGCCAGATCGCACCTAAAAAGATGCATTAGACGAATAGACTAGCTTTATAAGTGTCATTTCCTATCTTTTTATAGAACCATTCTGTGCTTAGCGCTGCGTGAGGCATGATCAAATGAGAGGGCATTGAACATGACTCCCGAGGAACTGGCCGTGACTAGGGGTGGCTCTTTAGCCGAATAACGTCAGTAGGGTGCTTCACTGAATACAATTTGCGTAATTAATCATCGTCAGGCTGACATCAAAATATGGTAGAAGCCCCTGCTCCTGGGGTTCAAATCCTGAGCTTGGACGCCAGTAACCGTAGAGGCTCAAATCATCTCGTCTTTCTTAGTCCAATTTGATGGCATTAGTACTTGGGGTTGTGGAGGTTTTACTCTACGTGTGAGGTCGGCCGTCTACGTGCCTCGTAGAGGTGTTGAACTTATTCCGCATTTCATAACCCCAAACACATTTGTTAGGCACTGTAGGACTTCTTCTTTCTAGTGTTTGGCCCCCTATCGTCATAGCCAACTAGCGGCTTGACAGATGCTGTGCGCGGTAAACCGGAATCACGCCGTAGTTAGCCGTCAATCAATGAGTATTTATCAAATGAGAGATGCAACGGATGCTACGAATTCAACAAATGGCAACTAAACCAATACACCTGAAATCAATCGATCAATAGCTAATATTCCTACAATGGGCGAAAGGTGGTATTTACCACAACAGCAATTTCATTGTAATATTGGGAAAGCTGCGGATCTTAGGTCAAGGATGTCAACACACTGCCAATATCGGATCCAACCAGGAAGACTGGAGTCGATGTTTTGGTCTGGTCCCTTTACGGATGAACACGAAGAGTCTCCTCGAAGCCTAAAGGGGGGATCACCAAAAGTAAGTCACGCTGAAATATATTCGCCCAGAAGTGTATACTAACATGAGACTAGTTTGAGATCATCTTCAAAACGATGAATCAACCCACATATCGTGGGACAACATAGAGAAAAAGAAATATGTGTTGAGGGCTTGGTTGGGAACAAGGCGAAGCGATCGGTTTTTATGTAATTTTACTTAAGAGATCGAGTTCCTTGCGCAACAATACTGATTTCTTTCCCCCTCGGTGCCTCTCTCATACCACTCGACGAAGGTGGTGCTTCTACCCCCAAACCAGATAAGTCAGATAGTACTCGCAGCGCTGTGATTCAGGCCACTAGACTGTGAATACCTCCAGTTGACAGCTTGCTTGCTCTTTCTATATTTTTCTTCAGGAGTCTCAGGCGCCACCGGATTCCGGACGCTGGAGGGCTCGTAGCTTTGCATAAAAAGCCAAACTTTACTCAGCTGAGTGTGTTTACCCGACTTATCACTCTATTCGTTTACTGCGGCGGCAAGTTTTGTTCACGGAATTCTTTCAAATTCCGTTCGTACTCGGAGTCCTCCTCCTCTTCCCACTCTTCCTCTTCGGGGGGCTGGCATCCACTGGACATCCCAACGCCGATGCTCCCAGGCCGTAACCGGAGGCGTCACCTTTGCCACTGTCCGGGCCAATGATTCCCTTGCCAGCGGTCTTCTGGCCGAGGCTTCTTCCCACTCTGGAGGGGGCCCGATATATTTACTCTGCCAGCGGCGAAAACTGAAAAATACCGCCTGGTCGCCCTCGCTTCCCGCCGTCGCCGTCTGCTGTTCCGGCTGCCAGACGCCGCTGTCAACGCAGGCCCACATCGTCCAAAAGTGCATGGTCTGAGGTGGCCAACGGCAGCGGAGTTTCTTGCAGCCTTCGGGCAGGAAATCGGCGAACGTGTCACGCAAGGGTGTGGCCCACGGGCTGGTCCACAAGTCGCCCGTGTACGGTATTGTGAAAGCGGTGAGCGTTAAGCGGCCCTTGAGATCAATCTGAACCCAGGAGTTGGAATTCCACTGGATGTTGAGGAGTCGCGAGGGGCCGACGAAGATGAAGCGTTTTCCGCGTCACTCAGGGACAGACCCCGTAGTGACGCGCCAGACGTGACGGAGGCTTGCACATCGTTCTCGGGCAGACCTCGCAGAAATTCGTCACAGACGGAAGAGTCCTGGAAATGCCTTAATGATTCCGCCGTCTCCCAAACTGATTTTGTACTACGGGTCAGCAAAATGTAGTAAGCCCCCTAACCTCCCAAATGACCTGGGGGAAGGGCTCGGCCTGCATAACTCACGGACGATCAAGACAGCCTGCTCAGGATCTTCTACCATCATCCCCAGCCAGACCTTCTCGCAGCCTGCCACGCCTACAAGGGGACCACGATGCGTATTTGCGTACCATGTTAGCCAATCCTGCCCACGCGGCAGGTGGAATCGCGTCCAACTTGTTCACTTGAAAGGCAGCCGGAGCTTGGAGGGTGAAGTCATTTTAGCGCGAGCCATGATGGAGATGACGTTGCTTGTAGTAAAAATAAACCTATCGTCGATCGCCCAATCGGCAACTTTAATGCTTAAGGGGCTGAATGACCCCTGCCGAATGGCCCCTGCTATCTGCTCATCCAGTAAGGGCTTACCTATACTTAGACGGCTTAGCTTCCACGATTGTTGATAAAAGTAGAAGCTACTATATCAACCAATTTCCGTCACAACGCCTCATACGTAACATCTGAAATCCTTCAGTCTCACTGTATGCCAGTGTGAATATTTACTAAGCACAAGTCCCCAAAGATTAGAGACTGTGGTGACTTTCGAGGTAATATGAAGCTGAGATACCATCGAATCTCACGTATATTAAAAGCCATCTAAATGCAACCTCAGGGGCTTGGCGGAAATTGCTGATGTCAGCATAATGCCATAATATCAGATTCAGGGGCACCGTGCAACAGAGCCTCACATGTCATCTCATATGGTTGATTTCTTTGGAATTAATTTCAGCCCCAGCCTACAAAACTCGGCAGCATCCTTATAGCTTCCCTTCCGTCTATTTCTCTTGTTTAAGAGCTGATCTACGGTATACCGGTGAAGGAACTAAGATCATTCGCCGATCTTTTTTATCGCGATGCTCTCTAGACCATTCATAACAGCATTCCTGGCTCTAGCTGGTGCTAGGATTGCTAAATCTATACGTAAGATACACGTTAGTCAACGTTGAAGAAAATCATTAACCGTCTCGGCAGCTCTCGAGGACAGGGGCGATTCCACACGGCCTACCAGGCGTTGGCTTCCGAGTGTTGACAAGATACGCGGCGTTAACCTTGGATCACACTTCGTCATAGAGCCATGGATGGCATCCGATGAATGGACTAGCAGTAAGTAACACCCTTGAGGATGCTCGGAAACAGTACCTACCTCTCCGATACTCAATGCTTCATTTTGATACACTGAAAACGTCCATTGCATCTCTTGTGCCAAGAAATGGTAGCTGACATAGGCCGTTCAGTGGGATGTGGAAGCGCCAACGACGAGTGGCAATGCGTAAAGGCACTGGCACAAGACGCAGCAGACGCGGCATTCAAGAAGCACTGGGATTCGTGGACTACGAAAGACGACATCTCGCAGATCAAGAGCCTGGGTCTCAACACCGTCCGCATCCCCGTCGGCTTCTGGATCAAAGAAGATCTAGTATACGGCAACGAGTACTATCCGCGAGGCGGTCTCGAATACCTCGATCGGCTCGTCGGCTGGTGTGCTGATGCCGGGATCTACGTGATCATGGACCTCCACGGCGGCCCGGGCGTTCAGATCCCGGACCAGCAGTACACAGGGCATAGTGTCAGCTATCCCGGCTTCTACACCCAGGAAAACTACGAGCGTGCGTGCAATTTCCTCGAATGGATGGCCGAGAGGATTCACACGAACAGCAGCTACCGTACCGTCGGGACGCTGCAAGTCATGAACGAGCCTGTCCACGCAAGCGACTACGGCTCCCTCGCAGCGGATATGATAGCCAACTTCTACCCTGCCGCCTGGAATCGTATCCGAAGCCGAGAGGACAAGCTGGGAGTCAGTTCCAGCGACCGCTTACACATTCAGATGATGGTATGTCTTCAATGAGCTCACGCAAGGGAGTCGCATGTATAGGTACTAATGCCAGCTACAGGGCACGGCTTGGGGCTCAGGCGATCCTAGCAGCCACCTCCACGACACCACATTCGCGCTGTACGACGACCACCGGTACTACAAGTGGGACGGGTCGGTAACGACGACCAAGGAGGGCTACATCGCGGCGGCGTGCAAGGACAACCGAGGGGACAGCAGCACGATCGTGGGCGAGTGGTCGCTCGCCGTCGCGGACTCGGTGCAGTCGAGCGACGAGTTCCAGATCGCCAACCGGCCCGACCAGGTCGAGTGGTACCGGCAGTTCTGGGCGGCGCAGGCGCAGGCGTTCGAGAAGTCGGGCGGCTGGGTGTTCTGGGCTTGGAAGTGCAACTGGATCGGCGGCGTGGACGAGTGGCGCTGGTGCTACAAGTCGGCCGTCGCCGCTGGCGCCATTCCCAAGGATGCTTCGAGCGCGGCGAGCATCAGCCCCTGTTAGCCTGCCTCGCTCGCGTCAGCGACGGTAAGGGGTACGTGCCTTAGCTTCGATCCTTTATGTAGGTACTTCGGTTTGGATATAATAAGCCCGAGTTTGTTTTTGTCTCTTTAATTCTTCCACCTTGGCTTGGTACATTGTATATATTGTGTTTATTATTGATATCTTGATTGAGTTTCTATATTAGTAAACGCCCCTATTTTTCCCTATGTACAGTGAAAATATCTTGTACGGTCTATTGTGTCGGAACCTCATTGTTGAGCCTGGGCTACACCTATTGATCTACTACAGGAGTCTTTGTCTTTACACATTCACATTGTTTTCTAATGTTAAAGGCCAAACACAAGGAAACTCACACAACAGTCAAAGAGAAAATGATCTTCTTAAATATACCACCTGCCACGCGCAATTTCCAATGCATTCTGGTCATTTATCAGCCATCTTCGTGAATCTTAACTCAGCATTCACGAGCCTACTGAGTAGCATCTATACGAAGCACGTCTTAGTAGCTCGATATCCAAGCTAAGTCAAGTGAGTTGAAGATTCCTGGCTTTAAGATATCTATATCTATGAGAATCTAGTACTGTACTACACACTTCAGACAAAATGTGTCTAGGAACTCTTACTCACCACATGCATCACGATGTGCGGACACCCATGATAGTCGACCCCGACGTCGAGCACCCAACCATCTACGCCAATCCCCAGCACACAAGCTACCACCGATGCGAGATACAACTCCCGGAGTCCTTAGAGGGGTTGCTGATTGGCGACTGCGTAGTATGCCCGGACCACAGCTGCTGTATAGCCATCGGCAAGATTGACATGTGCGACTACTTTCGGAAGTATTTCTGCAACACGGCAGGAGAGTATACGGGCGATGAGCCCGACGGATGTAAGTATCTCGTACTCGAGCACCGGCACAAGCGACTCGACTACCTCGGGGTCCCCCACGAATTCCTTCCGAAAGTATGCTGCCCTTCTACGTGGCGCGCGGAGATAAACGAGTTACATCGCGATTGGGCGCAGTGGTTCGGCCGCGATAATGCAGAATTCCAGCACTGGAGAAAGCAGGAAGATTGGGACGAAGGGTTTTACAGCGCGTGCGAGAAGCTGTACACGCGGGCGCTGGACGCCGAAATCCACCACCTAGTGTATATCGACCTGTTTAACTTGTGCTCGGCAGAAGACCCTCGGGTGGTCACTGCAGAGGAAAACTGGCGACTTGCAAAAGGGATGGTCGCAGACCAGCAAGACGAAATCTTCTCTCTGCTCGACCTCTCGGAGGACTCGCGCTGCAAATATCCGATAAGCCACAGCCCTGAAGATGCCGGCTCTGAATATACTGACTCTAAAGGTACCGACCCTGAAAGTAGCTTTGACAGTACTAACTCCGAGTGCCTACGGGAGATTGCAAAGAAGGCGATGAGGCAGCAGTGACCGCTATCGCCTTCTTGACGAAGAGCCATAAATAGCACCGAGGGCAGAGGAGTACGATGGGGCTTCGATCTAGGTAAAAAGTGCTTAGGACTTTTAAGCATACGAAGTAGAGCATAGTCAAAGTCGAATAGTTGCGAGGGCAAAATTGGGAGCAGGTCTAATCTACTACTCGAAAAGAAGTCAGGGTATCATTAGGGGTACGTAGGGTGGTTCGTACTTAGAGGTAGCAAAGACTGCAAATAGGTATACCGTATTCTCGGTAGTATACCTACCATAATGCCAAAATTCAAATTAGTCGTGCTTACCATTGATTAGAAATTGAATCCTGCTCACTGAGGTTATGGTGTGGTAGATTGAGACGGTCGTCTTTTGAACACCTCCAGAGGTTGATTGGATATGAGCTTGATGATATGATCCTACCGTGCCAATGACAGCTATTACGGTACCTGATAGATTCAGACAGGCCAATGCCGACGCCAATAGTCAACATCAAAGCTAATACCAGTGTATTATGCTCATGGCCATGGAGAATGTATAAAGCCGCAACTATAGCGTTAGAATATGTACGAGGAATAATAGCGAGTCGTTTGGATTGTACGCTTTTTCATAAAGAGGATTGAATATGATTGATAGCTTGGTGGAGGTCTGTAAGGCAGAATACTGATATTATTTTCAGATATTATCCGGATTGTTATGCTGGCTTATAGAGCAGCTTACCCCTGACCGTACATCATGTACTTCGGGAGTCCATCTCGTCTGACATTAATTGATCGTACCAGGTTTTAATTGAATTGATGCCATGTCGCAGGGGTAAGGCGTGCTCGGAACCAACATTCGTCGGTAAACGGTACGGCATAAATAATATATATTGGACCCTGTGCCGTGGGCCGTAGAAGCGACTTCGTATAACTTGTTTTGATGTTGCTTTAGCCTTCAGATCTGATGCACCTCTCATGTCCTCCAATTCGTTGGGGGCTGGATAAATGAACGACCTGCAGAAATATCCAATATGCGGCTCCCGGTTTCGTGTCTAGATCTCGAAATCTGTTACGTACAAATTTCGTTATTCTTGTTCAACATCACACCACAGTGACTAGGCGCGCGTAAATGGAAGAATTCGGTTCTCTTGGATCGTTGGACAGGGACCTGTATTGCTTCGCTCCTCATCGGCACCACGGATTTTGCCGCTCTACGTGGCGAACTCAGCCAAGGACGTCCTACCATGGTAGTACAAACAATATGGATGAAGGACGATCATTCTTGAGACTGCTGGGCAGTTGGGATATTCCGAAAGCGATGGTATGAGATGGATTGAGCCCTTGACTCGAGACAGAATCCAATTGCTGTATATACAAACGAATTAGCGGCGTGATCGGCTGGTCTTTGCTGGTGGGGAGAAAAAGAAGCTTAAAACTGGCAGCTGTGATCGTCAGGTCCCAATCCGTTGCTGTGTCTAGTCGAAGATGTTGATGTGCTACACCGTATTTCTCACTCGTAGAAGAACTGGCATCATCAAACATTTGACCAACGTGTTAGATGAAACGTGGCTTTCTGCTCCTTCAAAACTAAAGAGCTTCCCAGTCAATAACTGGGGGGATCGATTCCGATAAAGACGATGTCGAAATTGCGTAGAAGCACGCAAAGTCAGGGGCGAGGTAATAAGAACCAATAAGGCCACGAGCCGCACCATCTTCACTGAAACAGACACTTTATATTCCTCAGCACGCTGTCGTTTGAGAACACCGACACTAGAGAATCCTTATTTGGCTTCCGGGAGAAGCATCCGTTAATACTCATCGACGTCTCCTTAGTCATCCAATAGGAAACCCTCATGGATATTTCCAGCGAGGGGCGGTATTTTGGCGGGTAGAATTCACCGAAAGATATTGAGCTGTTTCATTAAAAGTGCCAAAATTGGCAGGCTGTGAGCTGGGTTGCCTGTAAACATCGACGTCATACCGCGAGAGTGCCGGCCTGTGAGCTATATCGCGGGCATCATGGAGACTGCTCGAAAGTGGAAGAATATGGGAAATCGTATGGAGGTTGAGAATTCGGCGAAGCACGCAATTTCGATCGACGATCGACATGAAAAGCGCAAACCAGTGCATTGAAAAAAGCATAAATAGACCAGTTCGGCCCATCGACGGATCCTTTTCGTCTCTGCTCATCAGTAGCAGCAACAGATTCCATATCATTCAGATCTTCCGTCTTTAGCTCCCTCAGCCTCGACAGCCCGCCCTGCTTCAACTCATCTTCAAGATGAAGGCTACACTGTTCACCCTCTTTGCCGTTGGCGGCTTCCTCGCTACCAGCATCGCCAGCCCCGTTGCTGTCGAGACTAGCGTCGAGAAGCGCCAGGATATTGACGGCATCGAGACGAGCCTCGAGATGCTGTTCACTCAGATCCAGGAGCAGACCGGAAAGATCAGTAAGTAAACCTGGGAAGAGACCAACGGTGGCGCGGGATCTAACCAAAATGCTAGACGCGACCCTGACTCCGGTCGCTGACGCCGCTCCGGAAGCGGACGCCCAGGTGGTAGCCGATGAAATCGCGCCTCAACTAGAAGTCATTGCGGACCTCCTGGATAAATCTGCCACCATTGGCAAGCGTGCCATCCTCGAGGGCCGCTATGTCAAGGAGGATATCTTCAAGACCGTCTCTATCATCCTGTACGAGTTGCTCGGTACCGTCAAGTTTATCCTCATCAAGCTTGGCCTCGGTAAGATGAACCTACCATTAGTTAGCTCCGCCAAGACAATGAACTAACAAGTGAGGGTGCTAGGCCCCGTCTTGTTCCACCTGGTCCCCCTGATCCTTGCTCTTGTCAAGACTCTCAAGGCTCTTGACAAGGTCGTCGATGGTCTTCTCATCGCTGTCAAGTTTATCGCGGATGATCTTCTCAAGGCCGTCGGTCTGGGCCTTCTTGGTCTCCTCTAAGTACTTGTGTGAGCATGGCGCTTTGGATGCTGAGCACTCGTTGATGCTGGCGCTGATGTATATGCTTGGCGTCATAGGGAATTGTTATATTCATTTCTATTATCTTACTCCTTATCTCCGCGGATCTGGCGCAAGCAATAGCAGTTCGATATTGCCAAACAGAGGGAGCAGGCGTATCTTTTAGTCGATGAGTAGTGAATGAAATATTATGACATTCGATCGTCTCAATGCACCTCGTGATTAATATTCCGAACTTTAGTCACTAGCTAAGATGAGTGGACAATACAGGCAAAAGCTCCGAAGGAAAAATAGAAGCTTTGCCGAAGTGAAGTCGAAGCGCAGAAAACGGCAGATGGAAGGGTTGAGTTAGTGGGGTTGCGATCCGACAGGGATGCCGTAGATCACACAGGACCGACGCTCCTGATTGGCCGGCAACTATAGTGAAACCCGGTTTCCCCTGATAAGGGATCGTCGTTGAGGCTCTTTGCCTTACCCAGGGTCGACGCCCTGCGGCTGACCAATTGAGCAAGGAGACTGGTCGCAGCCAAGGAGGGTCTTCGGGGCCAAAATGGAACGACCCGGTTGAGTGTCAAACCGAAAACTATCAGATATGAGACGATAGATTCATAAACCGGAGCCTTGGCGCCTGACAGTTTGGTTCCTCGGCTCGACCTGACGTTTCTCGGCGCCTGTGCCGACGATGATAAGAAGCGCGACAGATCCCCGTTTCAACATGATCGACGTTCTTTCCGCTTACATCTCACTTTCACTTTCTTTGATATCGTCATCCTTCTGGGAAGGGGTTTTTCTTCGTTTACATCTTCGCCTGTTCATTCGTTCTCGGCTGGTACTTGACTTCCCTTCTCTGTCGATCGTTCCGTCTTGCATATATCGATTACTCCGCCCTGCACCCTGTCGGCATTAATACCTTTTATTAATAACGTACCCGCTACATTAAGAAAATGCGCGCCTCGCTATCCATCGCCGCAGCGCTCATCGGAGCCGCCGCCGCGGCGCCCAAGATCCCCTTCGTGTCGACCACCGACACGATCCCCGGCGCGCCGGTGGTCTCTACGCGACAGAGCGCCCCGCAAGCGTGCTTCCTCATCGGCGACGAGACGTTGCCGGCGGAGACCGCCGACATCGCCGCGGACCTCGCTTCGACCGTGACGTGCGACAAGGCCGTGACGACGATTGCCAAGGTGCCGGATACCATCTCGGGCTCGACGACCTTCTCGTCCATCGACTTCAGCCAGTCGAGCCAGACGCCCCTCCAGTTCGCGCTGTCCAAGTTTGCGACCGCCGAGCCGCTCTCCGACAACAACCTCGCCGCCTTCCAGGACATGCTGAACGTCTACCAGGCCACCGAGGCCGGCATCCGCAGCGTTGGAGGCTCGCTCGCCATCAAGGTGCCCAAGTTCCTCCTCGAGATGCAGGTCAGCCGTATCCAGACGGCGCAGGGCAACCCGCCCGCGGCCGCCGGCCAACAGGTTGACCATCTGCGCGATAAGGTTCTGAAGAACGCACCTAAGGAGGCTCAGAATCTGCTTGACCAGGTCACAAAACTGGCAACGCAACTGAGCTAAAGGAGTTGGCGATGGGATGTCTGCATTGAAGGGAAACTCGCATATATGATATGATCGCGATACCAATTGCGAGCTGTCAAACCAAGATACGATGAATGTGGTTCATTAATAATGAGATATTTGTTATGAAGAGTGGTATTGCTCTCGACCCCATTTCCGTTTACCAACGCCCATATATGCAAGCCCATGTCTATCTGTGACCGTATACGCCAATTAGATATTCGGTGATAATAAATCGTATTTAACACATCTCTCGACCTATGCGAACATTGTCAATATCAATCTGGGCATAAGGATGAATTGGACTTACGTCTTGAATGCTAGCTTGCATGAATCTCCGTGCCTCCAACCCGGCCCAAACGAAGAACATGGAGAAATCGCCGCCCTTCATCATCTCAGCTCCGCTTTGCGCGCCCAATTGTCGAAGGATCGGCAACGAACTGCTTAGCAGATCGACATTGGGATCGAGGCTGCGACCAATGCCCTCTAAAAGTAAGATGCTGATGACGACATTTACAAAATCACCCTCTAGCCTTACGTGGTGCTGCCTGACCATGTCAAGGACCCGTTGCAAAATATCGCCAATCTTGACATTGCCCAGGGCTAGTGTAGAGCTCTTCACGTTCAAGACGAGATGTTGCATTTTCAAGGCAAACACTTCCTTGTCAATAACTGCGTCGGGCTGTCGACAGCGTTCGCACATGAGGTGCCCGGCTTTGTACCCATCAAACTCGGCGACGGCACGGAAAAGGTCTAGAAAATTGCGACGATTTATAGCGTTAAGTTCTGTCACGAGCCCAGTGTCTATGAAGATCAGCTGTGGTCTAAAACCTTCCTCGTCAATCTTCTTCAGTTCCGCCTCCCAAGCTGCAGGGTCTTTCCGCCTGCGATAGGGTCGAAGGCGAGCAAGCACTTGCTCCGTAACGTCAGCCTGCTTCTCGGGATGCAGCTTGTGGCCGTTCGGCGAATTGCGTAGACTAAGATCTGGTTGGTACGCTTGGTAGAAGCGTACCATGATGTTTCCAGGATGCAAGTCGGCATGTACAAAGTTGTCGATGAGTAGCATGCGCAAGAAAGCGTCAAGACCTTCTTGAGAAATGTCTCTCTGGAAAACTCCCCCGCCGTTCTCTAGGAAATCCGATAGGGGTATGCCCTGCGCGAACTCTTCGATCAAGACTTCTCGAGTCGTGAACTCTAGATACGGGAAAGGGAACCAGGCCGTTGTACGGTCCTTGAAATTCCTTCGGAACTTGGCTAGGTTAGCGGCTTCGATACGCAGATCAAGCTGCAGTCTCATCATCTCGCCAAACTGCGCGACCTCATCCGGTAACGATAACCATTCGATGGTGGGTATCAAATTTAGTACGGAAGCGAAAAAGTGCATGATGCGAAGGTCGCGCCGGACTATTCGTTCAACTCGTGGGTGTAGCACCTTAATGGCTACATAGGAAGAAGGGACTCGTTTCGGCATGCTCTTCAGCACAGTGTCCACTTTCCGACGAACATTCCGTCGAAGATTGCTGCGAGTCTCTAAGACGTCGACATCACCCGGAGCTGCAAGGTCCGGCTTCAACTTCGCCTTGTATACTTGTGCAATAGCACCCACACCTAAGGGCGTCTCGTCGAACTCTTCGAAAATATCTTCAAATCGCCGCCCATCAAATGCCTTTTGGACTATGCGCATCGTTGCTTCTAGGGAATGCGCAGGAGCGTGAGAGTGTAACTTGGACATGATCTCGCACATTTCGGTAGGGAATATGTCTGTCCTCGAGGCAGCCCATTGGCCAAGCTGGTGAGCGTATATATCAGTTTTCTGGAAACACGATTGTGGTAGAACGGTTGGCCTACCTTGATAAAAGCTGGCCCAGCTGCTTCCATGCTTTTTACTAAGAAGTTATACCACCATAGTGTACCACTTCTCTCATTGTCGCGATTCGGCTGTCGACTCCCAACCCATATGGTCGGAACCGAGATGATGACGGGTACAAATATGAAGACCAACTCAATGAACCTCGCGCCAGTACACAAAGGCTCCCAGAAATACACGTCTAAAAACAGTAATATCTTGTGTCCGAAACGGTATAGGCCTTTTTCGTCTTTGCTGACAGTTTTCTTCAGCTCTGCTCTTGAGGCTTGGAGCATGCGGCCCTCGGCCGTCTGTTCCGTGTCTCCATCATCTTTCTCGGATAAGTCAACGAAGACAGCAGTTCCGAGGGCGGCACCTGCTGTGGCCTTAAGTATTCTGCCATTGAAATGATGATTATGTCGGGGCGGAAGACCAAAACCTCGGGACCTAAATGTCGAATGCCATCGTCCGGGGCTCGCAGCGTTCTTGGTGGCCCGGGACAAGCCTCGGCGAGCGCAAGACCGGGCAAATAAGATGACCGGCCTCATCTCTACAGGATATTACTGTAAGAACTGGTGTGCGTCGATTAGCATGGTGGGCAACCCCTTGCAACATGAATCAGTCCGCAGTGTTGTCGTAGATGAGAGTTTAGTCCATTGATAGAAGTGTTGTGCAGCTTAGCAGTGGTAAAGCTGAGAATGCGCCGAGTGACGTAGGATATTAGGATATTGGGATATTTGATGGACCCAAACAACGGTCAACTCCGGCGATCTTATCGATACAGGCATAGCGGCAACCTTATAACTGTACTACGACGTACCAAGCCTTAGTGGATCTCCCTTATGGCCGACCCCATTTCCATGTGCATGTGCAACTGACTCAGCCTTTTCAACTGAGCGCGGCAAATAAAAAAAAAGTGAATGGATTGAAGATAACTTTCGCAACACAACCAACTCGTCAACCAATTCTAACTTCTTGTCTCCTTCGCTACTCCTCATTATCCTGTAGTGCCCTATAATACTTTTTTTCTTTCCTATTCGCCAAAGCCATATCAGAAGTATGGGTTGGTTCTGGGCAGATGGGCCTCAGCCCAAAGTTCAATCGCAACCTTTGTCGCATCACACTCTTTTTCAGGACAGAGCGCGACCACCCCCTGTAAGTATCCATGGAACCCGAGCGCTACGATCATCTCCTAACTGTGATAATAACAATCAGCCGGGATGTCCGATGCACAAACACCAGAAGTCGGCCGATGCGATGACTTCTCCTTCGGGTGCCTGTCCCGTGAAGCATACCCCGCCCATCTCCGAACAGCCCTCCGGATGTCCTGTACCCCACGGTGCCAACGCCTATTCAAGGGAACAGAGAAAAGAGTGGAAGGAAGAATGCAGGGGAAAGAAGGATGAAACACATTCTACGCTGTCGAGACTGAACCCTCTCAATTATATGTTCCGGGACCTATCACAAACGCCCGCTCCAGATCAGACCCAAGCACTCCCCACCTCGCGCGAACCCTCAACCATTCCCAGGGGCGATGGTGACGGCAACTGGGAATATCCGTCTCCGCAGCAGATGTACAATGCTCTCCTACGAAAAGGCTATACAGACACCGATGTCACCGCCGTCGAGAGCATGGTCAGTGTACACAATTTTCTAAACGAGGGTGCGTGGGCCGAGATCATGGATTGGGAGAAGCGATTTTCCGGTGGTCTCTACAGGGGCTGGCGCGTATGCAGTCATGGCGAACAGAACTTTGATACTATGGTGAAGAAATACGGCTACCAGAAAGAGGTAGAGGATCTAAGTCCCAGCCTCGTCAGATTCCAAGGTCGGCCGAAGGACATGACACCAAAGGCCGCCATGTTCCAAGTCATGGGTTGGCTATATCCCGGAGCCTTTGGGTAAGACGAATCATTGTGGTCAATGCGGCATCGTACTAACATCTTCATAGCACCGAGCCACCTTTTGATCGACACGATTGGTATGTCTCGAGAGACATCAACGGACAGAAGAGAGAAGTCCGCTACGTTATTGACTACTACTCCGGGCCTCCTGAGCCTACGGGCGAACCGGTATTCTACCTCGACGTCCGACCAGCTATGACGCCAACTGGCGCAGCCGAGAGAGCCGTACGATGGGGTTGCGATGTCTGGTGGAGAGCAATAGGTGGCGATACCCGTGAGCTCCAGAAGCAGAATAAGTTCAAGTAAGGACACGAATGTGAAAAGAAACCATAGCTATGAATAGCATCGATTCGGCGCGGAGTTTGGGTTTACCTTGTGGGATGTACCATTACGGGAAGGTTCAGCATACCTGAGGGTTCTTTGCGACGCGTTATGACCCTCGAAATTCAGGAAGAGCTCCGGATATTCTGTATTATAATCCGGCTTCTGACATCTCCTCTTTACCAAAGAAAGAGTTCAATGATCCACGTTTCTGTATATTCTTCTAGACGCCGAGCTGCGAAGCAACTGATCTTCGAAGACCAATTCAAAGGAATAGATACTACCAACCCCGCTCAGTCGCATCCGCGCGTTATAAGGCAAGCCGTTACCTAAACACCGGGTAAATGGCTACGATTCTCAAATGCCGCGTCTTAGAAACTTCTATTCAAATCGGGCCAAATCTAGATCAATTTAATAACGAACAATAGCTACATGGCCAACAGCTTTCTTTTAACATCAATCCCGAAGCATTGGATCGGCAATTCCCCCACAGATTCATTTATACCTACGTACCAGATATTTTAAGATTCGCGTAACGTGTTCAAATCCTGACGAGATCCCTCCAACGTGTCCAATTGCGGATATGGTAACCCATCATGTGAATCTTTCATTGACTGTCATCCTATAAATCATAGCATCTCCCTTCTTGAATCTGTAGTCCTGGCTAACCATCGCATCCACCATCACACATATCACTGGAGCTAGTCCAGTTAAGTCGCATTCGACGATCCTAAGTTCCAGCTAGCTACAGCCACTCAAAGGGTGCGCACGTCAATACCTATTATAGATCTCTGCTATTAATAGCCCGGGCTATCTCTGCTATTTGTATGTGGACATGTAAGTGTTCCTGCACGCCCCCCCAAGACCCATCGCAGGGTTACATATCACAGTGAGGCTCCATAGGGAGGCACATGAGCGTGTAATATTAACCAACCAGACCGAATTGGTGTCTCTGCATGTCCGCCTATCTGACCAGCCAACAACAACACACCTCGCTTCCAATGCTACAGCTACTATCTCGCAATCCGCCGAATTGGAGTTTTGAGGGACTGCTGGGAAACTATAAAGTGACGACGTTAGACGAATTCTGGATCGGAATCTTGGCTCTAGAGACGGTCTTGATCACAGGTGTCCTAGGTCTGCGAGCTTTGGATGCGATAGGTCGGACGGCGCGGAAATCCAGAAGCTGGAGTCGGTCGTACATCGCACACCAATAGCAGCAGTCTATAGAAACATTTAAATCGAGAATGCGCCCCTCCTATTACTGGAGTTTGCGTGGTGACTGTTGACGCGAGAAGCAAAAATTTGGACGCTCGGGGAATTGAACCCCGGACCTTCAGCATACACTTCGTCATAGTGCGAAGCAGACGTCATACCCCTATTTCGATGTTAGTACTTCGTGAATTAACGAACAAGCGTAGCGAGGTAAACAAACCTAGACCAAGCGCCCATTGCGAACGATGCAAGACCGGGAATTGCCGTAGTGTGTTCTATCATGGTTAATAAGCTAGCATATTAGAGCGGCAGTTTTAATGCGGGTGGTCCGGAATATTCCGCCTGGGATTCCTCGCCGCGGAAAAATCAGACAGCTTAAATAGTGCTCTCATCTTAGCCCCTATTCGGGCTAACAAGCTTAACCCCTATCCAGAGGACCAAAGCTTGAGCTATTCTATAGAGTTCAACTATTCTAGATTTCCCCTTTCCATGGTACATTGAACAAGCTTGGACTATCATTAATATGTAAAAGGGACCTTTTTAGCGGTCTATATGCAGCTAGCTATCCAAATTTAGGTGCTGTAGCATTAGGGCTGTCTTCAACTAACGTAGTAGCCAATGTGATCTCATATTTCTTCACGGGGATTATCTTCACGGGCCCGTTAAGATGAACTAGTGATGATTTTGACTAATGCTTTCAGAGGAGTGATAATGCCTCGATAATAATAATCTGCCTTACTGTGAAACTGACCGAGAAATCAAGACTATTTCAAGAAATTGATAGCATCCAGCTGCTTCGGGTCACCCACGCCCAGGCTGACATCTTTCAACTCATCCAGATCTTTCTTGGTGTCTTGGAGGTCTTTGGCAATCATGCCCCAAGCATCAGATCCCAAAGGGACGCGGATCGGAATTCGCTTTCCGCGACTTACAACATGGTATATAGCCGAGGCCATGGCACTTGGCTCTGCCCATGTACTGCGGTTTTGCTCACTCAACATGTAAGCCAATAGAACATTTGTAGGATAACTAGGATCGGCATAAGCCGGGTGTCTCTTGGTCATATGTTTCAACGAAGAGGTCGCGTAGTTGGTTTTAACACCGCCTGGTTCGATATTGCATAGATGAACTGGCATTGTATTAGTTTGAAAATCGCTACGGTGGCACCATGCAAAGATGCCATGTAAGAGAAAAAAAAACCAGAATATTAGATGCAGGTGGACTTACTATTCCATGCAACGGGTAGCTCCTTTGCCACAGCTTCCGTCCAACCTTCCATGGCGAATTTACTGGCGTGGTAAAAGGAACTAGCTGGATAACCCGACCAACCGCCCATAGAGCTCATGTTGACAATTACGCCACCCTGTTGACCGCTCTTGGGATTCTGATCCCTCATGATTCCAATGGCTCTCTTGGTGACGTCTACCATACCCCAGAAGTTCGTGTCCATGACAGCCCGAGATTCTTCATCGCCGGCGCCTTCAGCATCGCCAACAAGAGTGTAGCCGGCATTGTTGACGACGACATCAATGCGACCGAACTTCTCTAGCGTAGCTTGAAGCGCGGTCTCAATTGCAGGGATAGAAGTGACATCCAACTCTAGCTTAAGAACGCGGTCACTAGCTGGAATGCTCGATAAAGCAGATAGCTTCCGTGCGGTTGCGACAAGACGGTTCGAGGACTGGGCGATGAGCTGGGCCAAAGATTGACCGATTCCAGAGGAGCAGCCGGTAACTAGATATCGGATTAGTTAGCATTTGTACGAATAAAGGGAAAATAGGGAACCAAGGTTGTTAAGAAATCACTCACTGAACCAGACAGCGTCTGAGGGTAGGTGGTATGGATTGGGTTCTGGGTGGTCCATCGTAGGTGCAGTCGTTTGGGTGGGCGACAATTAAATACAAGCGACACTCAAGAGTAACTATGTCTGTTGAATTCTACGATTTTCAAGTCGGAATTCGCTGCGTTATATGTGAATAAAAACATACCTCTGTGGTTTTTTCGCGATACACAAGGCTGCACCAAGTACCTAAACCAACCTAGCACACTTAGCTCCGACAGTGACGTGCTTGACAAAGGGAGGCTGCATTAAGGGGTTGGTGCGAGCCTCAAAGCATCATGTAAGAAAGTATCATGCAAGGCCCCGGATATTTCATCTTAAGTCCGCATCTTGCCCGAGATGATGCATTAGCACCAGAGGCACTGCATTCACGAAAGGCACATTGCATACCGACCGAGAATGCATCTCTTTACGCAATGAATACCTTACCATAGCGGAAATAGGGGGGTTAGGAAAACGCATTTTCTAGTAAGTTTGCGTTTGTTGAATTTTTGCGTTTATATACAAATCTTACTTGAATATAAGGTTTAATAGAGCGCGCTTTATTATGCATATACATATATGTAATAATTATCCCTGGTAGTTAAATGGCGTAACGCGTAAATCTATATAACCGTATATTTGTATAACCATAAATTTGCTAAAAGCCTGGTTCGAATCCTCAACATTACAATAATTACAACAATTAGAAGCCATTATTTTGAATTTTTCAAAAAACAGGCCCATACAAACGCGTTTATGTGCAACGGACGGTTACTATAGAAAAAACGGTTTGTTGCGTTGAAAACGATTTTCCAAAACCCCCCCTCTCCCGGTATGGTAGGTAACGAGCTTAAAAATTGTCTGGGTACGTTACACAGGGGCGGCGTATGAATCTTGTTCCACACCAGCTTTATACCTCTTAGACAGTGTGTGCGTATTAAATCCAAAGATTGATTATTAAATATACTAAGCTCAATGCAAAGTAATAAATAACTTATCAACTAATTAGTTTCTATTTCATAGAAGATTGAGTGGTTCCTACAAAGCAGCCCGGAGGAGAAAGCTTGATCGCTAGGGTATTAGGTATCGGTGTGATTTATTATAAAATATCTTTTATATTCCTACCTAGGTAGGTAGCTATTGCATTCAAAGGGTTAATATTTATAGCCTGGCCAACAAGATCGCTTAACTAGGCGGTCTCGTAGGTGGACTCTACTATGGCGATGGTCACAATCTTAACCTGTAGGTTAGGTATTGTAAATACCTAGGCACTTTGATATGACAATCCATAACGAAATCTAGGTTCGGGTTTGTGCTCCCACTTGCAGCTCACTTATCAAAAGTAAGATTAAGATACTGTAGACGTACACGTTGGTATTGGCTATAATTCACTGTGTTGTGTACTACACTCTGAAACATGAGTTATCTGGGTGATGGATGCGAACTTAATATGTATAGGGGTAGGTAGTCTATCAAGGTAGGTACCTACTAGTTATGTGAACTAATGACACTTCATTTGCCCTTATGTTAGTACCTAATTTAGAATAGGATCTGGAGTGAAGTTCGTGGCGTAGGCTGATTTGGATGTGTCTTTGTGAGTAAGAGAGCCTGGAAATGTACATCTGAGTAACTTGAGTAATTGCTTCTGAGGCTCCAGATTAAAGGGGAAGCAACTAACTTTTCATTAATGATGCTTAAAAAAGCGAATGTGCCCCTCCAGTAGTGAGGGTTCTCAAATACACCTACAAAGCCACACCTTTCATCTCCATACCTTCAGTCTAGGGGTAAGTGTGAGGCCACACCTGCCCAGAGGGTTAGGTTAATGGATTTTGTGTCCCACAACTTGCATTTTTATTTTCTCTCTTACTTTTTCTCTCTTTTCCACGCATCACCAAAGCCTCACCACTGTGTCTGCTACATCCTTTTCTACCACAAAGAACTTTCGGTAAAGAAGAATTGACAATCTATTGATTTAATTGTACATCTGCTAGCGATGCAACACTAAACTTGGCCTGGCGGTGAGACTAGTGACCAAAAGATAAGTTCATTTCCTACGCGGGCTCATACCTTATTGTTGCCACTGGTCGGGGAGGTGATTGGTTGGAAGCAACAGCCATGACCGCCTTACCCGGCACTAAGCTCCGGGTAGGCCAGCATCCTGTCGACCCCGACGGCGGCAATACCAGGACCCTGACCCAAGCGGTCAGACTCCGCCGGCCGTGGTTCATGCCGGACCGCGCGGAGGTGGTGGTCTCCTCCCAGGCGGAGGTGCCTTCGTGGCCTATGGCTGTCCGAGAACCTGGCCCTGAGAGGGGCCACCACTCTCCAAGGTCCCCTGGACCTCTTGTCCAGTACCACGGTCCCTGCCGATGGTGTCACGGGCCTACGGGCCCCTTACGTAACCATGTTACGTAAGCGGAGCTAGGTATAAAACCTAACGGAGTGCGCCAAGGGCGCGCGTTTTCCAGCCGACGCTAGTGTCACCACTGGGACAGAAACCTGGCCAGGGGGCGCAGTCATACCCTCCGAGTCATACCCTCAGGAACCATCTTCCCTCCTGGAACCATCATCCCCTCTGGAACGGCTATCCCAGGGGCACCATACTCGGTGGTGAGCTTCGGCTCACCGGGCGTGTCCTGCTCTCGGAGGGTACCACGTTCCCGCCCATGACAGAAATATCGAGCTTTGCGACGATCCCGGCGGCTCCACTGTAGAGGTGGGAGTGTGGGTGTAGGTGTCAGGGTCTAGTGTTAGGGTCTAGTGTCAGGATGTAGTGTCAGGATGTAGTGTTAGGGTGTTTGGGTGGTGTGTTGTTTTTATTTTTAATTTTAATAATTAATAGATCTGCTTTCACCAAGTAATTCCTTTGGCCGTTGTAAAGCCATCTGAGGCCTAACATGGCAACTCTAAACGAGCATCTTGCAAAGCTGATGACCTTGATATTGCCTCTAGATACCTAGGTAGTTCCGTATCTAATTCTTCCTCGATGCTTGCCCATCATAGAGCTTTGCGACCAATCCCGGCGACAATTCTCCCATGATGTATCACAACGCCCTGCTCTGTCTCTTTCACGGCCTTCGAGAATAAGTCGATCCATCCCTCCGCTGTCATCGGCGCCTGTGGTACCTTCTTTTGGGATGGGAATAATACATGCAGTTCCTCCAAAACCATCAAGTAATCTTCAGTCCAGGCCTTAAGGTCCTGCTTTCTGGAGTTGTAGATCCGAAGCTGGACATCTTCAAGGCCGTGTTCCTCGAGATGGCGGTCCAGAACCTCGAGCCAATCCCCTTTAAGGCCCCGAGCCCTAGCACCTGTCATCATTATGTTCAGGATGGTGTCGCAGGCAGTCTTGCATATCTCCGGGGATGGAGACTCTGCTAAGAATCTATCGCTTCGGACGTCCTCCCATTGTAGCCACCCGCCAGGCTTCAAAAGGGCTATTGCCATAGACAACAGGGGCGTGACATCCGAATTGACGATGATGCTGGTGAAGCCTTTGATGTGAACGACATCGTAGACGCCGACCATCTCAGAAGGGACTGGCTTGGCAAGCACATCGAGCTTCTTGAGGGATACGGCCTCTGGGAGGTAGGCAGAGGCCGGAAAGTTGATTGGGTTGATATCATACCCATCCAGCTGAGCTGAGATTCTCTTCTTAGAGAGCTCAGTGTCTAGGTCGATCAGCCACATGCCATTGCCGCACCCAAGGTCGGCAATCTTCAAGTTCTGGGACCCGACGACAGAACTCTCGATACGAGGGTCTAAAAGATGACCGACGGTGTGTTGATAGAGTAAATGTTGTAAATGCAATCGTGCCGAGGTCCTGAAATTTCTATGGGGTGCGGTCCAGTATGCGGACGCGTCGTAGTCTTGGGCATCAGTAGAAGTAGCCATTGCTAGAGTACGAGATGGTGGGATAAAACTGAGCTTGCTAGTAGCTATGGCTGAGTGTCAAGCTGTTGAATGGGTAGGTAGGTACCTAAAAGGCGGAAAACGACTTCAACTTATGACAAAATACATGTTGTTGAAGTAGAACGCAGGTTATGAGTGTCATAATTATTGTATCAGACTATATAAAAGGCCACAAGTGCCCAGCCACCTGGTTACCAGCTATCTATTCCAACACATGGATGTAGATCCTCCAGACTATATAAAAGGCCACAAGTGTGGGGCGTAGCCTAGCCACCTGGTTACCAGCTATCTATCCCAACACATGGATGTAGATCCTTCAGCTCAAGTCATCGAGCCGGTTTACTACGGGCCCGGTCGTAATGAAAGGTGACATTGCGCGTATATATTGAAAACCCAATACACTTTAAAGTTTACCAACAAGAGACGAGGCAGATTTCATATATTAAGCTGTAAGCTGAAGGATGGAAATTATGCAGTTGGTTTACTGAAGCTGGAATTACCCCGCAGGTGAGGTTTTACCAACCAACATATGACCGTATAACTACCTACCGACGTGACGTAACCAACAACTACAAAATATTATGACACAGTACGAGCGATCTGGACGAAAGGGCCATGGAAAAATAAACTTACCCATATAACACCACAACACCCGATTGGCATAAGTCATCACCTTTGTGGACCAAAGCGACGCGGTGTTGGGCCTGGGACGATTCAACACACGAGTACAGTTTCGAGCTGAAGGGATCCACAACAGCTCTCGATGTGCGTTCCGTAGCCGACTTCAGTCAGCTGCGGCCTGTGAGCTGGGCCGACTCCCGTAGCTCTGCTGGTACAGAAGCTGCTATTGCATCATTCGCGTCTCGCGTTTTAGGACATGGTACAGGTCCCTCAAGGATATTTGGACTGTCCCCACGCCCTTTTCTCCTTGGGTTTGACGTTTCTCGCGAAGCGCCGCCTGGTCTCGGGAAGCTGCCGGCTATGGGCAAGGCCTACTTCCTACCAAGAATAGCCGAGGCGGCCAGGAAGATAGGCTTCGAGGTCATATGCGCCAGTATTCGCCAGCTCCCCGACATATCATACCGGCCTAAAATCCTCTCCTCCTTGCGTATGCTCGAGGAATATCTTGCGTCGAAACCGAAGGACTAGGTAAATTTCGCGCGATATTTGGCCACTGACTTTCTTTTGCCGGACAAGGCCTACCTCAAGATCTACCTACGTTGCCCCAGGAGAGAACCGAGATTTCTAAGGGTGACCCCCCTTTTTTATGTGCGGAGTGGGGCATGCCAGCAATCTTGTAGCAGGACGGACACCGAATGAGCGATCTTCGTTAAGGGGTTAAACCATCACCGAACTTCGAAGGAGCAACATAGAACACCAGAAACAGTTAGAATTTGATGCATGAGACTGCGCTAAAGATTGAGTGTTCCCGTAGGAATTCATGTTCTTCTCTGCCCGAGTGAACGGCTCAGATAGCTTTGCGGGCCTGCACTACTCTACTTCTCCGGCGAGACCGAGCTACATATTTATTAACGCAACGAAATATATACGATACCACAAGAGCTAAAATGGGATGTGCTCTCATCCGTGCCAAGTGAATTGGATTTGTATTAAGTGTAGCAGCCCATATCGAAACTTAGTAGTCTAGTATACCACTCAATAGACAAACATGATATTTTAACCACGAGCATGACTATTCGATATTTATACAATTATCTGTCAACCTTTTCACACTCAATTTACAACAAGAAAAATACCTGCTATCCTGATCTGACACCAACGAGATGCTTCAAGGGCATCACATCCCCAGAACAATCTTCACGTCGCCAATACTTATGTGTCGCTTTGGCTTGATTGGTCAGCTTGACAGGACTGACTAGCTTCAGTATATCTATAGGAATAACTGTATCGTTCATTCTCGGGACTCGGATCTTGCCTCCGTCCAGCGACTCCATATCACAAAACTCAGTATCTCACTCATAGCAAAATGCTGGCCAGGACACAAGGTCTTGGCCCTACCAAAGGCCGGGAACGCCTCCGGGTGGATCTCTCTCTCTCTCCTTTTTCTTCTCGGGAAATATACGACTCGACCTTGTATCGAACATGGGATAGCAGTTCGACATCGGCGAAGGTCTGAAGGATGATCCAAAACGTTGACGTGGTTGCATTGACGATACCGGCAAAGAGGAAATAGAGCTCAGTGCGCGCTATGTCGCGAATTGCCTAGCCGTGCTTGAGAGCCAGTGAAACCTTTTCTCGTATGAGTTTCGAGTCGGTCTCGTGTGTGCCATCTTCCAGGTAATCCGCCAAAGCTTTCACCAGTCTTTCTGAATGCCTTGCGCGCTGTGATTGAAGGGACGATGTTCATGAGGAGTGTCCCAAGGTCATGGTCAAAGTCCCAGAGCGCCTGTTCGACTTAGTTAAGGGGTTGTTTGGTCCGTAAAGGTACTTCGCGGTTGACACAATAGCCAAGTGTCGAACCAATTCTAGCAAGTCAACCACTTTTGATGCTTCTGGGAGTGACTCGAGCGATTCCATATATGAAGTTACTTGGCTCTACATATCCTGGGTTGCATCGCGTGTGACTTCACTAAGATACTTTCCGGGGCCAAACCACAAATATACCATGTTCTGAATATTAGCAATGAATCCTCTCTCCTCCCCTGATCCCGAGTCGAAGTTCTTACTTGTGATCTGCTTGTGAGTCCTATCCAAGCCCAGGATCCCCTGTTACCTCAGGGATGACCGGTGTAAAAGAGAGGACTTTGGAAGCTCGCTGGACCGCAGCCGCAAGTGAGGGGTTTGTCACGATACATATGCGTGAGTTTAGTACAGGGAGAGTGAGGATAGGGGTCTGCCTATTCCGAAGCCCGATGGACTTCACGTATCGTCCTCCATAGAGTTCCATACCGACCAGGTGCCCGGCAAGGGATCGTAGAAGCGATTATTGGTGTCTCCCGTGGATCTAGCTTCCGAGAAGACATCTAGTAAACGCCCGAGTATAGAGTGATAACCCCGACAATCACCCACATCGGGTAGAATACAGTCAAATACCATCATGTACGATATGTCAGAACAACTGCTCCTTCAGTTCTTGGTTGGATTTGAACGGTTTAAGCTGGATCTATGTCCTTGCGTGCTCCGAAATAAGACAGTTGGATATTGTATGGTACCCCTAGACTGCATCGGAATTCGATGCGCGTTCAGCCTCACTAAGGCTTCACGATGCTAAGAGGCATTGTAATTGGTCGTTGCTTTGTCTTAATCAGCTTTGTACGGGTTGCAGAAAATGAGATCATCCGGTCTGCTGTGGGGATCGATCGTGTTCGGTAAGGGGTATTGAGGAATGAGAACCTGGATAGATATGACCCTTTTGGAGACCCAATACAAGCTCTTGAGTATCTTACGAGGATAACATAAGTTTGTTAAAGGTGTGGGAACCGCAGAGACCCCGAAAATCGTGTGAGAGCCTTGTTTTCGTTTCCCTGAATTGTTTTGCGTCTAGATAGCTCGCGACTCACCATATTATTTGATCTGTGCCGCCCTCCAACAGCTAACGGACAATAATTACCTAGACAATGGGATATCTTTCTGACCATCTTAGTACCAACCAAGGAGGCAGTTGGGACTATCTTACGTTATCTTTGCATTTCCTGGGGGCTAAAAATAGCCTATTGCCGTGCTGTGGATTCTAGCTCTGGCATATGTACCTCAGGTAGGCGATAGTCTATGCATGTTGGTTGGGTGGCAACCTCATGCTAACATGTTGTTTCTGCTATCACTTCGCAAGGTTGATATGCAGGCTGCAACGTGTTTGCAGAAGTCTGGCTTGATATCGCATTTCTAAAAAAAGATCGTTGGTCAGCAAGGCCAGAGTACAACAGATATCCACGACGAATGGCTAGCTGTCAAAAGCGGTTGGCTGCCCATGCATAACATGGACCGAAATCCACAGAAGGAGTTGGTCATGACCGAACCAAGCTTGCGCAAGCAATATGACCACCAAACATGATAGGGCAGAGGCATATACTTCGTGCCTCTCGAATGACCGTTGAAGCCAATACCAATCGCGTGCTTCTCGATGTAGCATTGTACACCCTGTACACACTTTTGACCTTGTTATGAGGTACGTCGTCCTTACATGCCGAGGCTAACAACCAACACCACATGACATCAATAGCATTTAACCGGGTTGCAAGTTGTCAACCCATTTGGGTGCGTCTGGTAATGGCACATGCATATCGCGTTAATTAGCAAAAAAAACTGCGATCTATTTCCAGCTCTTTGCCCAAATATCATAATAGTACTCGTGTCAACATTTTTTACATTAACCAATTTCTCTGTATAGTACCAGTATCAATAGTGTCTTGATTCCCAGCCTCGCTTGGTTCCGTTCTGCACTTCAAATTGTGAACCATGAACTGTCACATCGTCCAGCTCATAATATCCTTCAGGAGTGCGTACTTTGTGCGGAGTGGAACCGATCGTTCGAAGCATCGTTCTTTGAGGCAGCTTGGTTTCTGAATCGTGTGAAGATGCAGCATTATCACTTTTACCAAAGAACATGCCCCTTCGGAGGCGATTTCGCATACTTTCAACCATGTTTGATCCGGTAAAATGGTGTTTAATGAACTTAGCGAAGGAGGGCATGCATGATACAATAATGAAGACGTTGTTTTCGACGATCCTGGAAAATCGAAGTAAGCTTCAGTTTCACCCCGATGCCATATGGCACTTTAAGATGGATGTGAGTATTATAGTTTCTACTAGAGGAAAATAACTGACATTGAGATCTGGAAGTTGGCCTGCTGCCATGCCTGATCCTTTACACCAAAGAGCTGCGCGCGGTAGTAAAGTGCCACGGCGCTTGCGGCAACTCCGCTGGATGATCAATTAGTCTGACTTGGGACCAGAGGCCTCAGTGGGAAGTCATTACTTACGCAGATGCTGTTAGGAAGATTAGAAACACTTGTATCTTTTTTGACAAGCTAAGGTTGAGCTTCGCAAGGATTGGTAACGGTAAGACAACGATGTATAAATCGAGCAAGATAGATGCCGCGCCTGTAGCAACGCCGTACGGTGCAAGTATACTTGTTTGGTATTGTGTGGATATCATGAGCATATCCTCCCAGGTTTCGCTGGGTCGTGGTGTTTGGTAGATTGTGGCTATAGGGATGCTCGGAATGTAAATAATGAAGTCAAACGCCAGACCAATCCAAATGGCAATACGAGTCCGGTTTGAAACCGAGAAAATCTGCAAATACATGAGGAGGATGGCGGCTTTGCAAAAACCGGTAAATCCAGACAACGCCGTGACGAGGTAGACAATCTGTTTCTTAGCATTCGAACAAATGGGATCAAGACAGTTGTCATCCGACTTACCTTCATATACTCTCCTGTAAACCAGCAGGCGGGTATATCCCACTGGTGGCGCGCGGAACGAGACTCTGTGGCCACATAGAATCAGCACCGTGACGGGTATCGCGGCTCCCAGATTGCATATGCGGAACTAGGAAGAAGAGAGCAATGAGATGCACATACGGGACAAGATCATGCAAGTAAAGCCTATATCCCAAAGGATTCCAAACATGATAAAATCTGTAATCGTGTTGTCAGCTTCAGCTACATAGAATACGTGACAACGGTATTTTGAAGACAGATTGTGGCCCCAGGTACGCCAGAAATATCGAGATGGACAGGCGTAGCAGTGGAGGACTCATTCTGTTGCAACGACCGAAAGGCGCAAAGACTACTCACAGTCTGCAATTTGCAGTGTCTGTCTATTGACCCATACCCTGATTATCACGAACAGCGATGCCCATACCATCACAATGGTACCGACCGCAACCATAGTGGGACCCAGCGTGTATGGATTGATTAGATTGTACGTTTCGCCCTCTGGAGGCTCACCAGCCGGCACGGAACAAAGGTCGACACCCGGGGGGAGTGAGGCCATCCTGTTTGCTGAAAAGTATATGAGTGAGCAGGAAAAGCGTGGGACAAGGTCTCTCACGAATGTGCGTCGTCAACGAGGAGGGAGATTGGGGAAAGTTGAGAGGTCTTTCGATGAATTGAGGAACGAGAAACACCAAGCTGATTCAAGTCTAAGAGATTTTGCCAAGACTACCTAATGTATGTCTACTACTGTAATGGTTCTTTCTGCGGCTTTGTGGAATAGTGTGATGGAAGGTAGTTGTTGGTAACTAATACCCCAGAATGTCAGTTCCAATGCAGCAAAGCGGTGTCAGCCTGCTGCAACCCTGCATACTCGACACTACCTCTCCACACCATCTTCCGCTTCCCTTGGTCTCCCGCTTCGGCACTCACCTCCGACTGTGCCGCCCCCTTGAAGTACAAGCCCTTGAGGTCCATGTCAATCATTGGCCCTATGCCCAGTGGTGCTGCTACGACGTCTCTGGCCGATCGGCTAGGGGTGCGGTACATGCCACTGGGCTGAAGCCATGACAGCATCCCAGCCACCCATGGCATGATAACGCTTACGAAAGAGTACATAGGGTGCTGTCTCGAGATTCGATCAACGCCTAAGATGGAGATATTGTTAAGCAAAGGATTGCGGTTAAGACGGTCCTGCAGTTCACCTCTAAAAATAGAAAGTTAGCCATGAAGCATTACATTGTTGCTCGTTTAGCAGACTTGCATCATCATGGCAACTCAGGGCTTCGAGGCCCCGTAGCGGCGGAGGACCGCATGTACCGGAGGGCTTCCATCATTCGAACTCCAAGTTCCCTTGGCTAGTGGTTCAATGCTGTCCACAAGGATAGTCATCCATTTCTCGTCATCAAACTGTCCACCCATTGAGCCCTTATTGAATTTGTTGTGAGGGCTAGATTGTGATATCTATTAGTAGAGAACTCACTCATGAGTGTGGCTCCCAAGTACCACTATTCGGCCATTCTCTCCATCCATACTTCCTAACATTAGCAGAGTCAAAAGCCACTGACTCAGGTAATTGACCGTCCAAGTTGTGTCTAGACCTCCTTCCACCCAGGTCTGCTTCCCAAATTCCAGGTAACGGGGATGTCTCCCTTAGCCACCCGTTCGTTGATATTGGCAGCCAAGGCGCGAACGCTGTCGAGTTTCTCCAGGTCCAACTCCACAAGTTCATGAGGATGATAGTATGCTCTCCGTCCCTGCTGAAGAGCGCGCGTAAGCGCCGTCGCCTGTGAAGGATTCCGGACAGCGTAGATGCCGGTAGCCAGATGTGGCGAGGAAGCGACCTCTGCCGCCTGCAGCCCCTGTAACCACAATCGCCCCGATTGGCATAGAGGGGGTCATCGAATGAAATAAAAGAAGGGTAATGAGGACCAATCAAATATAGTGCGCATCCGCCGGGGTGGGGAGCGATAAGAGTGTGCTCTAGAAGATCAGACAGAAGAACGTAGACAAGTCAGGGGGAAGAGTTCAATTCCTGTCGGGTCACCGAACCAAAGTACCAACACGCACGGCTGTACCCGTTCTTTAATTGGTTGTCCAATATATGGTACGCAATAAATCTTGATACGACATAGATCCAACTTGTGGCGCCCCAATGCAACCGTTGGTGCAAAATGCCCTCAGCCTGCTGGTAGAATGGGCGATAGCCTAGAAACCGCGGTGCCCTGTATGTGAAGCCAACTGGTAATATCGAAGTTGCCGTAGTTGTAACATTGAGTTTCCTTTGCTTTTCTTTTGGGCAATTGTCTATGTGCTTGATGATAACTGCGTGATCTCCAAATGAGAGCTGTCTTCACGCACATACTCACTGAATAAATCGAATCAATCAATTTTCTGTCCATTCCTCAATAGTCCTACAAGGCCCGCGGCATCACATATCGCAGTGGGGTGACAGGTTGCGGTACAATGGAGGTCGACAGCTTGATGGCCGCCATCGGTTTCCCACTGCAGGGAATGGCTCTCTGGACCTTCTTGTGGGTTTGGCCGAAGCTGAACATTCATTATCAAGATACTGTGCTTGCTCTTGCAGCGTTTATCTCCTTTCGTTACGCCTGGGTGGTGACTAGATACCGAATAGCACGACGTCGTTTCCACAACAGTGATCAAGTTGTGGAACAAGTGCCGCCGACGTATCCGTCTCTTATACCATTCCTTGGCAATGCGATCACCATGGCCTTGGATACAACACTTTTCACTCGAGTGGCAACGTAAGTAATCAATCCAGTGGGCCTTCGTGGAAAGGACTGGCGCCGGAGATTGATACATTCTCAGATTCTACAAAGGCGAGTCTACCTCAACACGCGTTTCGATGTTGGGATCAGCAGTATATTTCTTTCAAGATCGCAGTACAGTTCTTCAACTACTGCGGATGCGTAGTTCCCTGACCCCGCTCACAGTACGGTTTATATTTCCGGCGAAGACGCTTTTCGGAATGCCTGAGGTCTGTGGCTTAGATGCTTATCGTATTGACAACTCCGGTCCCTTCAAGAAACCGCACCCAGGGAGTAACGTACTTCAGCAAGATCGCATCGATCACCTCCACCATCACGAGTTCAGAAACGCCTTTCTAGGTCCGGGACTGGGCCCCACGACAGCACGTTTTCGCCGATCTATCAAGGTACGCATGGGCAGATCGATAGCCAGTGCCTGCGAATGGGTAGAACTGGATGATCTATTCGTTTTTGCCAGTAGGGTAGTCAGTGCGGCTGTAATAGAGGCTATCTTCGGCTCATATCTCTTACGACTACACCCGGATTTTGTCACCAATCTATGGGCATACGACAATGGAACTCCATGGTTACTACGCATGGTCCCACGCTGGCTTAATCCGCAACCATACAGGGCCCAGAAGAGAGTGCTTGAACAAATTCAAGAATGGTATATACATGCGCGTCAAGACAGCGGGGAATATGATATTCTTGGAGACGAGCACGGTGATCCTTTTTGGGGCTCAGCAATTGTAAAACGTTTGCAGAACGCCTTAGTGGATAGTGGAAAGCAGAGTGATGAAGCTATGTCAGCTCATGATCTGGGCTGGATTTGGGGGTCAGTATAACAGTCCCCCTTATTTGTCCCCTTACATATGTGCATGAACTGATTTCGACTCTGTGTATACAGGGCAACAACTAGCCCCGCGAGTGCCGCTGCTCTTGCGATATTTCACATCTACAGTGACCCTGAGCTCCTAGTCCGCGTTCGAGCAGAGCTCAAAGAACAGTTGCCTCACCTCTCTTCATTCGACAAGTTAGACTCGAAGCAACTCAGAAGTCTACCACTACTCTCATCGATATACGCCGAGACGATGCGGCTGTATTCCAATGTTTTCCTTATGGTTGCAAGCCCGCCAGATACAGACGTATCTCTGGGAAAATGGAAGTTCCCGCGACGCAGCTTTGGTCTGATTAGCTCATCGCTTGCACATACGGACGACAACTTCTGGAACACGAAGGATGACTCACATCCCATTGACACATTCTGGGCAGATCGGTTCCTGGTCTATCCGGGTGATCCTACTAGTGGGCCTATCAAGCCTGAGATCCGGGCTGCCATGACGAGCGAGCGACTGCAACAACAACGAGTTGAAGAAGGGAGTAAAGGATCGCCTTATTTCTCTACGAAGAACCTAGAGGGCTCATATATGCCTTTCGGAGGTAAGTCCAAATGCCCTATTAGCTGCAAGTGCTGACACAGCCCTGGTAGGTGGAAGCGGCAAATGCCCGGGACGGTTCCTGGCTAAGGACGTGATCATGCTAACGTGCGCTCTGCTGGTAAGTGAGTACGATGTTAAGATCTCGGACGAGCCTTTGGAGTACAAGCTAGATATGGACCCATGGAAGTTTGGACTGGGTATGGGACAGCCAAGGTTCCCAATAGCTGCACGAATTAGAAGGAGGTTTTCAACAACAAGAGGGCACCCCATTTAGCCTCCCTTAGATGGCATCTTGGATGACCCCTTGGCTACTTACGTGGTCCTATGTGTGGTAGTGGTGTAATTCCCAGATAGCCCCTATGATGACTAATAGAGCTGGATGACTAATAGAACTGGATGACTCATATCAAGCCCCTTTTTATCTGTAGAATAACCCCTTAAAAGTCGGGCATACCGTGACACGTCTACTCACCGAGAGCAAAAGCCATCCTGAATAGGCCCCTTTAGTGTGTATTGTATGATACCACCAATCAACCTAACATACATTCGCTTACGAAGAGCAGGTTAATGCAAGTCGCCAGTCATGAGATTTCAGCCCGGCACTAATCCCGGCCGCTTTTAGCTTCCGCCTTTGGGTGATGAGAACCCAGGGTATGGGAAAAGTCATCCGTCGATGACCACCTTAGACTGACCTCTTGTTGGGTTTTAAATTGAATGTGACGGTACTTTCGACCTGCTGCGCCTTGTGTTGCATGGTCTTATGCAGCCATGAAAACTCTGAGCCAACACTTGAGGGGATCCTAAACGGTTGGTGTGCCGTGGGGGTCATCATATAGTACGTCTTCTTCCTGGTGCGCAGAATCTTCGCCAATCTTTACCGAATAGACCCCAATGTGACCCCTTTGGTCAGCATAATTACCTTCCAACATGTCAAGATAGAAGCAGCGTACGATGCCCTCTCGTCCAATATTAATAGTGAGTTTATTTTTTCATCGACCTAAGCCTCTCTTGTTAAGGACCTGCCAGGGAAAGTCAAGACCCATGTAGCCCATATGCTACAATTTTATTAGCTACCAAAGCTCCAACGTAACTTACCAATTCCATCGCGTCTTCGTATCACCAGATCCATGTCCCCCGCAGGTTTCATGACAGACAACATATCTGTTGTATCGCGTGGTGGCAACCCCCCAATGACTTGAGAATCAAACGTGTAAATAAACATGGCTGTGAAAGCCAAGATCTCATCACAGGCTAGATGACGACCGGGACAGAGGGTACTACCCCCTCCAAACGTTCTGTAAGCGGACGGGTGTATCTGCTTATCCTTATTCTGGAGAGGTCGATTTACGTCGAAGACGGCCGCATTCTGACCCCAGATGTTGGGGTCAGTGTGGATTGCTGTGGCCGCAATTTGAACTAGAGCACCTTTCTTGAGCAAGTACTCGTTGTTTATAAGGATGTCCTCGTTTACTACCATCGTGCTTATCGACGAAGAGACATATCGCAAAACCTCTTCCAACGTCAATCGAAGGGTTGGGCAATGTTCGCGTACCATAGCAGCATCAAGAACAACCCTTGGTGGTTCCAGCTCACCGCTTCCAGAATGGGCGGTCGGATTCAATGCTATGACTTTAGATACTTCGTTGCCTACCGTGGTGAGTAGTTCTGGCCTTTGAAGTATGTGTGCAATGGTCCAGAACGCAACAGGTACGGTATTGATGACGAATGCTACGTAAACGGCAAAGAAATACCGAGCGATGTACTCGGTATCTCGGCCGTGACGCCTAGCCAGGCTGGCAGTCTGGCGCAAGAGGTCACACAGCAATATGTCCGAACTAGCATTTTCGTAACGCTGTACGAGATCCTTGAATGCAAGAACTAGAGACCTTCGTGCTTCCGTCGGCCCTGGTGACGTCAAGGAGGGAAATGGTGACATCGTGAGGCCCTTGAGCCCTCGGTCAAACTGCCTTTTGGTCTAGATAAGCCAAAGCTCATAGCAAATGTAGAATTGGTGATGAGTCTTACCAGAATCTGTCCAGAAAAGTCGGGCTTCTTGTTAGGGGGTTATTCGTCCCAAATATGCCATCGGCGGTCGACAGTGGCAGAATCGTCTGCAGCCAGTCTTGGAGATGAATGGTTTCTGGGCCCTCCACGGCCAGACTCTCGAGTCTTCCGGCGGCGCTACTCATAATATCGCGGTATATATCATTCATGGAGGCCATGCCCCGCTCCAACATACTGTGTTCTGTCACTTTTGTATCTTGCCTCAAAGAGCCATGTGATAGTAACTGCAGGTCGTCGTCGCAGAAGGCGAATAGCTTCTTGAATATCATCGTCAGAAATGGTGGATTGCTATCGATAATCTTTGGTCGTCTATATATCTGAGAGACGAGAGTTGGAGAGTTGACGACATAGACCTTCTGAGAAGCTAGCAGTACTGTGAGGATGGGCAAGTCGTTATGCTCTCTGCAGCCATGAATTTAGTAGTGGTCTTCCAATGCGTATGTCTCGTGAAAGGAACAGACCTTAGAATCCTGTAATATGAGACACCGAACCGAATCAACCCCAATAAGTGCCCAAGAAAAGGTATTCTAGATCGCACAATAGGAGGCTCAGCATGATCATGCATGTAGAGCTTCACCTCGAGGAATCTCAACAGACCATAGAGGAGCAAGGAATAGGCAGAATAGGCAAATACATCCATGGCTGCACTAGCGTAACAAGAGAGGAAGTTTGTCGTTGAGAACATTGACCGAGTCCTTTAGTTAATGTCGTAAGGATTCTTTGTTGCTGTTGAAATAACTTATTAGTATGGCTTAGATTCTACCAAGATCTTGAATGTAACTTATCTAACAACTCTGTAATTCCCTGCCCCATGCAGAGCTACCAGAATGGGGTGGGTGCTTACTCTAAGCTACAGATGGTGAGAACGGGGCGGCTACGACCAACAGTACCACTACTTACAAGGTCTGGCAGATATGCAGTCGGCCCGTCACCCCTGCCTCACAAACTAAAGGGGAACTTCAACACGATTGTAACACACTTAGCGGCGTAGATATGCACGTAGCACCAACAACTCTCCTGGGAAGAGTTCATCCTGGCAAATTGGCAAATATAGAATCCTGCCTGAGCTAATACGTGCTTAGAGTAGACATTAGGTAAACCACCAAGACTCCGAACCCCCCAGCATTCCTAAAACAGAGAAAGGGAATCTGGATAGGTCATTTGGCGTCGTGAAATCCTTTCCTAGACCGTCCTCACTTTTGCTTCTCGAATTCCTCGTTATGACTGACGGAGTGGCGAGATGTTGAACGCTTTCCTGCTGGTAGCTTTACCGCTACTTGTTGTACTTGTCTATGAGAAGCTACGATATAAAAGGCTTGTGCAATATGCAAACTTCCCGCAGCCACCAACCTCTCTTCTTCTGGGTCACCTCAAGGTTTTCGATAAGTTTGCTAAGCATGGACATTCAGACCGTCATCCAGGTAATTCTTCGGCGTGCAGGGGACAGATAGGGTTATCATCTGACACTACTAGATACCACATTCTCCGAGATGCACAAGAGTATTGGGTGTCCGCCGCTGATGTTGATTGATTTCCGACCGATGGTTTCACAGCCTATGGTATTTGTTACGAACTATGGAATCGCTGAGCAGTTATCGAGATCGTCCAAGCTCTTCCCAACGAGTGTCTCTAAATCAAAGATGGGTCATCTAAGGCATCTTACGGGACCAACATCTATTGTTAATGTAGATGGTGACAACTGGAAGGCCCTTCGGAAAAGATTCAACCCAGGCTTTGCTCCAGAGCATCTGATGACTCTTATTCCGCGCCTGTTGGACAAAATAATGATCTTCACCAAACATCTTGATACCTTTGCGAAAACAAAGAGTAAATTCTCGTTGATGTCTCTCATTGGAAACCTCACTTTTGATGTCATAGGTGTGGTAGTGATGGACGTCGACCTAAAGGCGCAACACCTGGACTCGTCACAGCAAGGTCAACTTTTTCAATTATATACAAGACTTAGCGGTACCTACTGGGATGAAAAGGCCAACTTACCCTTGTGGATAGCCCCTGGGGTGGAGATAAAACGCCGCCGCCTTGAGAAACAGATTGACGCTATCATCAAGTCCATGATTCGAGAAAAGTACGCTGAAAACCAAGCGCGGAGGTCTGACAACAAGGAGTCGCGCAGCATCCTTTCTCTTAGCCTACACGGCACCAAGGCCCTTTCTCGGGAACTGGTAGATGTGACATGCGACCAAGTCAAGACTTTTCTCCTAGCTGGCCATGACACTCTCAGTCCCACGCTCGCGTTCGTATTCTATGAGTTGTCACGCACTCCACGTGCCCTCGCAGCTGTACGTGCGGAGCTTGATGATCTTTTGGGCACCAACCCGGAACCGGAGGCCGTGCGAGCCAGACTTTTGCTCCCAGACGGCCCGGATCTCATCAACCGTATGCCATATATGGCTGCTGTTCTGAAAGAGACCCTAAGGCTACACCCGCCGGCCGGCACTGTGAGATATTCTGAACCAGGGACCGGCCTTACTGTCCACACGCCTGCCGGTGAAGAATATTGTCTCGACGGTCTGGCGATCTACAATTGTCCCAGCATTATCCATCGGGATCCGATTGTGTATGGAGAAACCGCCGATCAGTTCGTTCCAGAGCGCTGGCTTGACGACCATGCAGACAATGGCTTTGGAAGCGTTCCAACCGGCGCTTGGAGGCCATTTGAACGGGGGCCTCGAAACTGCATTGGTCAGGAATTTGCGAACATTGAGGCGCGCGCGATCATCGCACTTGTTATTCGGAGGTTCGTCTTCACCAAGGTTGGCCTTGGCCGCCTCGACTTGGACGATGACGGCCGGCCAATACTGGGAAAGGAAGGCCAATATCAAGTTGATTCAGAGGTTTATAAAGTGAGTATCATATAGAGCCTTACCGAAAGCGAGAGTGTAATTAAGAATACTAATATAGGTTCTTACAGGTTAGACAAATTACGCAAAAGCCCGCTGATGGGATGATGGTCACAGTCCAGGTCTTGCCTTGAAAAGGCATAACGTGGAACTGGGCAGTTCAGATCACCTACCTACCTAGGGCACTTGTAATTTCTATATACCGTGACACAACCTTAGCAGAGTTTAGTTATAATCTGATATACAATGTAATGCATGAGATACCTAGGCCTGCATGTTTTCATTGCTCTCTTTGCCGTCTGAGACTTGTATCTAGAGAACTAGAAGCTGTCATAGCACGTATCGAAGGATAGGGGAGAAACGACGAATACTCACTTTTGTTGGGCCCGCTAGAAAAGACCCTGGGAAAGGGGGATTGAGCATGCAAACGTTAGGTACCTAGGTACTTATGCCCTAAGCCCGGTAAGACATCTAGAGTGTTCAGATAAGGGGCTATGTGCATTTACTCGTAAGCATAATGCGATAATAACTTGCAGAGGTGTACCTTACATCTATGCGATCTGGCAGACTGGTTCCTGTTCCAGATACCGCAGGCGATCTTTCTGCGGCATGTTTTTGGGTCATGGCCGAATGCTTGGCATCGAAAGCACTGTGTTCTCAGGCAATAGAGACTGTAGAAAGAGAAATGGACGGCTGTATATGTGATTTATTTCGAGATGTCATAAGGAGCTAAGCAACGAGGAATCACCTAACTGCTAACTACTCCAGCCAATTGTCATGACAGGTATAGTCATACGTAGGCCGCTAAGTCCAGGGTGTCTATGGCTAAGGGCCTGCCTGACATTAGCAGTAGGTAGTGAGTGATAGGTAATAGTGATAGGTTGCCTAGAGAAAGGTCGCTTTCCTGGGCCAAGTAAATAGAACACGAGACTATACGAATGGCTGTCACTATATGTGTTACAACGGGATTTAGATAAGACAGGATTGAGAGCACCGAAATACGAATGTTAAGATACGAATCTAGCTGCCAAATAAGGGCTACACAGTCGATGAAGCCCTTTGCCTTCTAAACCCAACACAAGGCCGCATCCGGTCCAGCATTTCTCTTCTCCTGCCCCAAAAATGTCCCCGTAACAGCTGGCGGTTCCTCTACTTCTTGCTTGGTACGCAGTACTGGCATCGGTCGTGTTCGCAATCACGATTGCCACACCACTCTTGGCTGTGGGGGGACTCCGTGTCGCATTGGCAGCTATAGGATACATGAGTTAGCCCTTTCTACCTGAGTATATCAAGTCTACCTAGAGAAATGGAAAGAGTATTTCGACAGAGTATTTAGATACTGATGCGAAAATGAAGTTGGTACTTACCACTTCCAATAGCCCCTCTGTGGGTGCGTGCTATCAGATGGGTCGAAACCGATGTTCATTTCGGACTGGCCACCTGAAGTGTGGCCTTCGGTTGCTGTGTGCTTGCTCGGCATAGTGGACATGATTATCGAAGCTGATCTCGAGTAAAATGGGTGTAGATATTGTTGTAATAGAGTCCGTAAGAGTCTAGGATTGTGTTACGCTTTGATTGAAGTGGTTTGCTTTATCTTCATTGGGGTATGAAGGCAACTACAGGATATAGGAACAGGAATCAATCGTTTATATACCTAGGTACCTAAGGTAAATCTTGGAAGCTGAGCAACTGCCGAGGCCGGCCCTGAGATGTTACAAACACAGCTGTGTTGTCGCACGAAGAACGAGGAGACTTAGAGTAGTGACTCCCTACCAGCTCCGGGTTTGCAGAGAAGCCGAGAATGTGATAGGTCTGGAGACCAATCTAGGTGGACAAGAACCAAGGCGTTAAAGGCATCGTCGACGACTTTTCATCGCATAGATAAGATACATATCATGAGATTATGTGGACAAATATGGAATCCATGACTCCTGGTCCAACTCGATTATTTTTACATACTCCGCTATCGCAGGTATTTTAGATGATGGACTTTAGCTTTTATAAGACCTTTCTTTATAGCTTAAGCACTATAGGCACTTGCCACAATAACTCTCCGTAAACTCCGGGCATGGAGACCTAGGCGCCGTCGAGACTGTCGGGGTCGGAGTGCTGCGCGGGGCCCCTCTCTATTATCTTGCTCTCGGCTGCGGCGTCGTATGCGATTCTGGCTACTATACTTGTCCTTGCTCCCGAGGCGGAGCTCTAAAAATGCTCTTTGCACTTCTAAGACGTTGTCACTTCTATTGACCATTTCGAGCGTCGCGTCTCATCCGCCGAAGCTCCGCAAGCTCTCGTAAAATGAAGGGTCGGTTTGCCCCAGGCCTGGAAAGAAGGGCCCTTGCAGGATGACGTGGCGGAAGCAACACTGGTATATAGGCGTTTACCTACCAGCGATGTCAAAGACCCAGCCGTCGAGGACGATCAATCATTTCTTGCGCAATGCGGAGATTATTTTGTTTGTCTACAGGGAACCCATACCAGTTAGGCGTGATGAGTTTGCTTGTAAAAAGACATGAGTATTTTTTATATAGGTACCTTCTATTTATATTTGTGTCCCATTTTATCCGTCGTCTATATGTACTTCGTTTTCGTAATAACGGGCAAGACCAGCTTTCCACGACCATTTTCGAAAGCGATGAAAAACTCTCCAATAAGTGAGTGAAGACCCTTCTCGGTCGCAGCCTCCACCCACTCCCTTATACCGATCTCCTGCAACGGTCCTCCGGCTAAGCCTTCTAGGAATCGCCCCAGGTCCCGGTGCGGAACTTTCGCATCGCTGCAATGGTTCACGAAACGGACGCGCGTCTCCCGCTCCCTTTGCGTTGGAATCCCCGAGCTTTGGCTCGCCCGGGACTCGAAAATCTTCGCGACCATGTCGCTTGCCACGTCCCCTACGGCGACGAAATCCCAGACGCCGGTCACGAATCTCTCTTCGATCCGCGGCAGCGCGCGCAGTATGAGCGAGTACTTGGTCAGCATGCCCACCACGTCCAGCTCAGACGCGTCCTCGCCCGCTACGTGGGCCAAGCGGTGCACGTAGGCGGGCAGTCCCGCGTCCGCGGCGATCTTCTCCAGCAGCGTCTCGCTGGCCCACTTGCTCGCCGCGTAGCCGTCGACCGAGTCCAGCAGGCTGGTGCCCGCGGCGGGCACGGCCGGGACTTCGGCGAGCGGGTTCTCGGCGCCGTGGCCGGTGACCTTGGCCACGGACGCTGTGGATATGTAATGTACGGGCACTCGTCGCGGTATGGCCATCTCGCAGAGCCTGCGCGTGGACAGGACGTTTGTCCGGCGGAGGGACGAGTAGGTCTTCAGCAGCGAAACGTCGGCGCCGTTGTGGATGATGGCGTCGGCGTGCTCGACCAGAGAGGCGAAGTCGGCGTCAGAGAGTCCGAGATTGATATCTGAGAGGTCGCCGGCATACTCGATAACCTTTTCGTCCTGCAGCGGTAGTCGGCGCGGCTCCCCGTCACTGCTCGGTCGAATTGCTATGCAATACACCTGCGCTACTCTCTCGTGTTGGACAAGCTGCCGCAGCAAGTGCCTGCCAATGAATCCGGTAGCTCCGGTCAGCACAATAATGAGACCCCGGGTGTCGTCTGGAGGTCCTTCCCGAGAAATGGGGAGGTTCGATCGTGGCTGAGGAAGTCCGTCGAGCATGGTAGCAATTTCGAGATCCCAGTCCAACACCTGCTGAGCACCCCCGGCCCTCAAGAACGCTTCCGTCGTTTGAGTATCGGGGCTTTCGGTCTCATTTGCTTGGATAAAGCTTTCGACAAGAGCAGACATGGCGCTCAGGGTACTGGATCGAAATAGATCCGGCATGGGGATTGCTACCCTAAAGTGTACCCGGAGATGTGATTTCAGCTTAATCATGAGTATTGAGCTCCCACCTACTTCGAAGAAATCGGATGATGGTCGAATCTCCAATATCTTAGAACTACTGCCGGCAATAGGAAGTATCTGATCAGCAAATACTTCTTCCCATATCTCCTTCATAGCACGTTCTCCCGGACTAAAGGTTGGCGCCAGCCCTCCGTTCGTTGTCGACTCCTCCATGAGGTCCGAGATAGACAGTTGATCGATAGCGGACCGGTCAATCTTCCCGTTGGCAGTAGTCGGCATACGTGGGATGGAGATGATGAATCTCGGCTTCATATACGGAGGTAGTGGGACATTGGCCCGAAGCCTGTCCAGGAACTCGGATTTGTCGCCGACGAAATTAATTTCGAACACAACGAACGCTACCAACGTCCCCGAAGATTGACTGGGGCGCCAGGAAACAGCAGCACTGCAAATCGCATCGTTAGATAGACGTAGGATGGTGTTGGTGATCTCATCCAGCTCGACGCGAAATCCATTGATCTTGACTTGGCTACTGCTACCAATCCGTCCAAGCACCTTGAGGGTCCCATCAGGCAATAGCATTCCCATATCTCCTGAACGGTAGATGCGGACGCTCTCTGTTGGTAGTCCGGCTGGCTCTCTTCTTACGAAGCTGTATTCCGACTCTGCTGGTCGCCCGACATAGCCGAGACCAACACCTGGTCCCGAGATGCAGATTTCTCCCGGAAAGCCGACAGGGAGGGCATTCATATTGGCATCAACAATCTCGATCCCGTAGTTGGGCGAGGGAAGGAGCCAGTCGCAATCAACGTCCCCTACGTCGCTCGGTTCTCGGTACGGTACCATGCCTCTTGCGCAAGCCAGGGTGATCTCGGCAGGACCGTACACATTGACCAGTTCCAAGTTCTCGCAGTCCAGTTTACGGAAGGCTTTGATTAGATTGGGCCGCAAGGTCTCTCCTCCTGACATGGCGTAACGCCAAGAGGAAGTTTTCGTTAGGATGTGGTGACCGTAGTTCAATAATACCGAGGACTCCGACGGCACAAAGTGTGTCAGAGTGACTTTGTGTCTGACCATGGTATTTGCAATATGTACCGGATCGCCGCGTCCCTCTTTGCCTACTACGACAACCGTACCTCCATTGCACAGCGCGAGGAATATCTGGTCCAACATGAGATCAAACCCCAGTGGGCTCTGCTGTAGTGTTGTCTCCCGCCCGAGACGGAGAAACATCGTCGTTCCGTAAATTTGATTCATCAAGCCTTCGTGCGACAGCATAACGCCTTTGGGGACGCCAGTAGAACCGCTCGTAAATAAGATCATGGCAGGATGGTCCTCGTGCCGATGTGTACCATTTCCCTTCGTTAGATATGAACCTTGATCGCTGTTTTGATGTCCGTGCACATGAATGCCAGGGTACGCCTCGTCTATATTAACAACACAAATACCATCTGTACCCGCCAATATCTCACGAGCCATACTCGATGTCGAGCTGTGGCAAAGAAGGACTTGAGGCCGACATTGCTCGACAATGGCACGGATGCGCAGATGATGGTTTAGCGTGTCGAGGGGGATCCATGTCAGGCCCATCCCGAGAATAGCAAGAATGCAACTAACAGTATCGGCTACGGGATCCAGAAGCATTGCCACGCGAGACCCGTGAACAAGCGGCTGCGAAACACCGTGCAAGAGAAATGCTATCTGGGACGTTCGCTTGATTACCTGTGAATACGTGAACGCATGGCCTTGCTCGTCTATAATCGCGGTAGAGTCGGGGAAACTGGCGGCAATCTCATTAACGCGGTCTGCAAGAGTTCCTCTCCATTTGACATCAAGATTCATGCCGCGTCCAAGGTCCAGAGCTTGCTCGAGGTCTATTGCGTTAGATAGGGGACAGCTCGCTACAAGGATAGAAGGATCGTGGGCGAGCGCCTCGAGAGCACGCATATACCACTTGTGCAAAAGCGCCACTTCGGACGCCTTATACAAGCCATGTTGCGCGATGAGGGATAGAAAGGTCCAGTCCGACATAGCACCAACGTTTAGCATCAGATCATACGGATGGCCTCCCGGTACACCCCCATCCCAGATTATCTTTCCGTCTCGGCCGAAGACAGTCTCGTCGAACGGCGATCTGCTGTAGTTGATGGCGACTTGGAATAATGGATGATGGCTTGACGATCTCGAAAGCTCCAACTCGCCGAGGACCGCGTCGAAAGGCGCACGAGAATGGGCCATGGCAGCTACAACGGCATCCCGAGCACGTCTTGCAATCGTATTGAACGATTCGGAATACGAAAGCTGCATCCTGACCGGCAGCATGTTGAGAAAGTGCCCGATGGTACCCATATCCGCTTCCTCGCGTCGATTTGCGTCTACAACCCCGATAGCGAGGTCGCCGACGTTCAGGCACCGAGAGAGGAATGTGACGAAACTGGCCAGGTAGAAATGCATTGGGGTGACGTCGATCTTGGAAGCAGCTCGCTCCACAAGCCTTGTTATGTCTTTCGACATCTTCACATTCGAGATGTGGACGTTGTATTTTGGACTGGCGGGTCGGGTATTGTTAGTCTTGCTGAATGGGAAGAGCGGCAGCGGTTGCGGTATGGTTTTGTAGATGGCCCTCCAATAAGTTAGGTCAGATTGGAGATTGTGATCATGTGTAAAGATGCCCAACTGCTTTTTTGCCATTTCGATGGATTGTCGTGGCTGAGGTGCGACTCGCATGCTGTGCTCTCCGTCCGAGTAAGCCACCGCGAGGTCGGTTATGAACAATTTCCAGCTGAGCCCATCCAACGCAATATGATGGTGAGTGAACAATATGGAATGTCGTGTCGGCGAATGCGAGATGATCAACACTTTCATAACGGCTCCATTCTCGATGTCAAATCTGAAATCCTTGACGCCATCGATGGCACTCTGCATATCGACACCCTCCTCGGCCGCCCACTGCTCGACTGCGATGTGCGGGTTGCTTAAGACGGCTTGTACGAGGCTGGAAGTAGTCGTATCGGTGAAGTACGCGCTTCGAAGCCCCTCGTGTCGCTTTCCAACGATTTGGAGAGACTCTTTCAGTCGTGACACATTCAACCGACCGTGAAATGTCCCGTAGTAAGCAATATTATAGGCGTTATTTTGGAGGTACTCGTGTAAGAAGTACAGCTGTGCTTGAGAGTGGGACATGGGACCAACTCTCTCATACTCAGAGACAGCCTTCTGCTGTTCTCCGTTCTGATCCTGGGTGGATTGCGCTGCAGGCGTCTGGTGAGCATCCTCTGGGTTTATAGTGTGATGGCTTCTTCCGGCTTGTGTAATGACTCGCCCCTCAAGCATTGGTGGAATGGGCTCGGAATGGGAGTCAGAGTCGTTTATTACCTCTTTGCTAGCTTTGGAGTCGTTGGGCCGATCGTTGTCCCACGCTTTCAATGAGTCCGAGAGCTGACCCAGGACTTCACCACATATTTCAAGCAAAGATGAGCCGTTAAGAAACAAGAGGACGGGAACGTTAACCTCCAGTGTCTTCAGAAGCCAAGAGCGAATTTCTACGGCAACTAAGGAGTCAAACCCCATGCTGAGTAATGCTAAATCCTCATCTATGCTCTCGCCTATGATGCCGAGGGCCGATCCGATTCGTTGACCGATCGCTTCTTTTAAGATCGTTAACGCCTTTTCTCGGTCGCTGGCTTCTTTCAGTGTTACTTGGACGTTTTGCGCCGAGCCCGATTTGTTGCGTTGCGGATGTGAGGTGTTCTTTCCGTCGCGCTTCAGGCGACAATACGCGAACATAGGTAGTTCTCGCCACGGTGTATCAACCTCCGTGCCAAGACCAGCAATGAGTTGTGCACTCGACCCAGGGCCAGGGCGACCTGAGAGAACCGCTTGAGAAAATATCTGATGAAATTCGGACTCAGGAATAGTCATCAAGTCTTCTTGGCGGAACTTGGCCTCGAGCGTCGCTTCTTTTGGCCCGTGTATGTAGCCTAGCCCAAGCATCATGCCCAGGTGCAGCGTCGACGCGGCCAGGCCTCTGTTGCGCCTTTTCTCGGCGAGAGTGGACATGAACAGATTCGCAGCATTGTAGCTCGACTGACCAGGCTTGCCGTAGATGCTGGCCATTGACGAAAATAAAACGAAGAAGTCTAAGGGTGTGGAGAAGAAGAGGTCGTCAAGGTTTTGGCTACCCGCGACCTTGGGCTTGAAGACATCCTTGAGGTCATCAAGTGACAAGCCGTCAAAGGGGTGATCACGCACAACTAAAGCGCCGTTTGCTACGCCTCCAATGGGGGGCATCGTCGAAGCAATCTCTTGGTGGACACTCACAAGATTGTCCATGTCGGAAACATCGAGGGAGAAGATACGGACCGTTGCAGCTTTACTTTTAAGATGCAGAATCATCTCCGGTGATACCACTGGATTCCGAGAGGCAAGCGCAAAGTGTCGGGCACCGTGATTGATCATCCACTCGCAGAGGGATAACCCAACTTCACCGGTCAGTCCAACAAGGAAATACGTCTTATGAGGACCAAAGAGTTGGTCATCCGTTGCGGGTGATGCTGGGATACGGATAGATCCAACATCGGCCCAGGATACCACGTTCGTAGCAATTGTAGTCTTCTGTTGATAGGTATGCAGTTGATCCGCTTTGATGATCTTATTCTGTGCCGAAAGTCGAAAATCATGCAGGAAATTGGGTTCAGCAAAATACTTGGACAATACTGTTGAGATCCTAGATGTCTCGATGGACAGCGAGAACGGCTCATGTACCGAGACATTATGAATGCCAGACCGGCAATCAAGCTCATGCCAGGGGAAGTTCAAGGCGAAATCTATAGCACTAGTAGTTCTGGTGCTTGTTCCCATGTTTATAAAACGCTTCATTGACCGAGGTATCAATGATTTGATAGCACGTCTGGGGCTTCTTGGATGAACGTGAATTGCTTTTGGCATAAACCCCGTCTTAGCGGCCACACTATCCGTGGTCAGGAAGATGGGAGTGCCTATACGATCGGCCACGAGAGATAGAGCCTTACATGTCCCGGGATCTGCGTTGTGAATCCAGACTGTTCCGGTGCTATCTGACAGTAAACTTTCGCAAATCAGGATGAGCAAGATCAAAGAGAGTAACTCATCAGGATCTATGTCTTGCGGCCAACTGGGGGCGCAAGTATCGTCCACTTTGGTAACCATTCCACCGCACTCTGAGAAGGTTGACAGTATGTACCGTTTCTCATTGGCTAGATACGCAATGCACACATGAAACGGCTCGTCCTGATCGGGGCATTTAAGTTTTACAAGCGAAGACGAGAGAATCGTGAGACCGTCCGGTGTATTTGGCCCGGAGATGGCGAGGGGGAAGCCTTTTTGGAAAGAGGGAGAGCAAGGAGGTAAGTCAAGGGGGAGCGTCGTCAGGATCTCTCGTCTTGAACAGTTCAAACGATCGTTCAGGCTACCATGTGGACGCACTCTGGGGATAAGAGTAATGCCATGGCTAACAGAGACTTCTGTCTCGTTCGACCAAAGAATGCCGTCGGAATCAGGCAAATCGAGGACCATCATCCGCAAAAGCATCTCGGCGAGCATAGTAGCGTCTGCGTATCTGTTGCGAGGCTCGAAGTTCTCGAAATCAACAAATTTGGCCCGAAGATGAGGTAGTTCTCTGAGTGCGGTGCGACCGATACCGACTGATATGATTGCGTAAGGGTCGTCATGGCGGCTACCGCGGGTAACCCATAGGACATATTGAGCCTCACGGAAGAGAGTCTGCATGCCCGAGATCCTGGCCTGGTGCATGCTTCTGAAGGTGGGCTCTTCCAGATCGCATAGACAGATCACGGCGGTCCCCTGCTCCAAAAGAATGTTTGAAGCATCACCCAGGTCTCCTATGATGTCCACCTCTCGAGCAAACGAACGCAAGATAGATTTCATCTTGCTTGCCATTTGAGATACTACTAGAGTGCGCCCGCCAACGATGAGCAACTTCTTGATGGCGATCATGCCATCGCTTGCAGTCAAAGGATCTCTCAATGCAAGGATCTGGCTGTCTACTGCTTGGCTCACCATGACAGATAAACCGTGTGCGGAATTGCTCTCAAAGTCTCTAAATGCGACGTCGACACCGGAAAATAAGGCATCGCGTAGGTTGTCTTCCCATTGAGTCTCTGTGATAATTGGGCACTGCTTCTGGTCCAACCGCCAGCTTGGCAAGAGCGGAAGCTGAAAAAGGTTACGTAGCGCAGTCGGATTGGTCATCTCAAGTATGATCAAATAGCCTCCAGGTCGTAGGAGCTGCCGACAATGCTTCAAGGCGTCATTGACAGACTGGGTAGTGCTGAGAATACGTACAGCCATGACGAGATCATAGGCATGCGCCGCGAAGCCCTGTTCGATTGGTGGTCGCTCTATGTCGAGGACTTGGAATGCCAAGGTTGGCGCGTGCGCAGCGAAGCGAGCCTGAGCTGCGGAGAAACCCATGGCAGTGCGGTCAGTAAAGGAATACTCCTCAAAATTGGATCCCAGATGCTGTAGAAATAGACTGGTGTAGTCTCCAGTGCCAGCTGCAAGTTCGAGAATCCTCATCCCAGGATATCGATGTACGAGATGATCGACGATGGTCCCCAGGTGGTTCTTGATCTCAGTAGCCCCTAAGCCCTCGGTGTGAATTTGCTCGATAATTCTGTCCGTTTGGGGACCCTTGGTTACGAGCTCACAGCTACGCAGTACGTTGGGAAGCCGGGAACCTACGTACTCGACAAGCTCAAAATCAACCTGACGAGACGATTCGTCGCCTTCCAGAGTACCTGTTAACTTGTGATTTTTTGATTGTCGGTCATGAAGGTTGCTGGAATCTAATAGTGGTCGACTCTCGCGCTCGGCTAACTCCGAGGCAAGTCCCAAAAGGTGTGGGATATACCATCCAGATGATACCATCTCATGATACTTAGCCCGATCAAAGAACTTGTATAGAAAGGAAAACGCCACTTTCTCACAGACTTCGGGCGACCTGTCTCCATGATTCTGTCCCTCATCCGAACCAGCGATGGAAAATAGGTCTTGCTTCCAGACAGTTTGCCAAAACACGGTCCGATCATTTGCTGAGCTTGGCACTTCAAGCGAGGAAAGAACCATTCCCTGTATCTGCACAACAGCTTGACCATCGACTGCACAGAACACATCGATATCGCCACAGATCTCTCGCGCGGAGGACTCTGTCACAAAACAGTCTGCGATGAGCCTTGAGTCCGTGCGGGTGTTCATTTGACGGCAAGCGCCTACGTCGAGCCGAACGCGCCGGCAGCTCTTTGGAAGGTATGTTGTCCAGACTCGCCCGTCACCTGGATACGAAAACGCCGCGTACAGCCCCTGAAATACACTATCCAGCGTGCCCGGATGAATCACGTAATAACCGGCGATTGCTGGCGTCGTCATTACCGTGGCAATATCGAGTCGTCTCTTGAGCGATTCCAGTATAAAGGGACCAGAATACTGGAGGCCGATCTTGTCCATCCAGTGATAGAAACGATCCGTAGCAACGTTCGTCATCGGGAGACTGGGAACTATTCTGCTCGGTAGAAGATCTTCTTCCTCCGTGCCAAGCAGTATCAGGATTTGGCCAGTTACGACCTCTTTGTTGACGTCAGGAGACGCCGTATCTGCATTGCTGTAGCGACATGAGAAACCGATGGTTCTGCCTGCTTCGGTCTCTTCAACTCTTGAAAGGAGAAAATTGAGTTCAATCCTAGAAGAAGACGCTTCAAATGCAATCCCATTGTGAATGATGAGGTCTTGTAATTCGATCATCCGGACGGGTCGAGCATTTCCAATGGTACGAAGGGCAGCATCTATGGCCGCCACTATGTAGGCCGAAGCGGGAAGCAAAGCCTGGTTTTGGAATCGGTGAGACTGAAGCCAATCGACATCATCTAGACAAAGGATGTTACGCCAGCGCCATTCGTTGTCCGCCCACGAGACCGGGTACCCAAGCAGGTCGTGGTGCTCGGTCTCGCGAGTTCGCCAAAGATACGATTTCTTGGATTCTCTGATCATTGGTCGCCCATGATCCCACGGATAAGGGGCTAGATCCTTGTAGGGTCGAGGCATCGTCCAGTTGGTTCTATCACAAGCCTTTCCGAATCCTGCGAAGTCGACGACCACAGTCCGCGAGTCGGCGTGGCACCAAATGGTGCCGAGCGCATTCGAAAAAGTCTCAAGTGAATCTTTATTTCTCTCCATAAGTCCTACATAGGGCAGATCATCACCCAAGAATCCTCGAATGATTTCAGTCGTGGGAGCTCTGAGGGCTGGGTGCGGCCCGATCTCGAGCGTAAGATCGAAGGTGTTCTCTTGGAGAGCAGCAATGACTGCCTGTGAGAACAATACAGGCCTAGCCAAGTTCTCAGCCCAGTATGAGCCGTCCAAGGACGCGGGCGAGATCATGCTGTGGCCGTCTTTTGGACTGTATACTGTCGAATACCAGTTGCATGCGCCTTGAGAGCGGTTTCTCGTCGATTTGATCCCGAGATCATTGAGAGAAGTGCGGTACGGCTCTTGGACAGAGCACATATGATGCGAATGGTATGCTGTATCGGTTCGTAGCACCTTAGAAAACACCTTCTTCTTGTCCAGAACACCTTTAGCATGTTCAACAGCTTCGACATCTCCAGATAAAGTTGTGCTGGACATGGAATTCTCGGCTGCCACGACCAGCTTTCCTGCAAAGCACTGCTGCTGGCAAAATCGCCGTGCTTCCTCTGGTGCCATCCCTACAGCCATCATCTTACCAGAATCTTTTGTAATGATCTGATTACAATGGTATCCTCGGAGGTACGCGATAGTGATTGCGTCCGAAGCAGTGAGGAACCCTGCCGCGTACGCTGCGGCAATTTCGCCGGAAGAGTGGCCGATAACGGCGGTAAACGATATTCCGCATGCCTGTAGTAGGTCTACCAGCGCTATCTGGACGGCCGTGCAGAGTGGCTGCGAGATTTCGGCAGCTGATATGGCAATCGCGTTGTCTCGGTGCAACAACGCATCAACAAGGGACCAGTTTGGGCCACCAGGCAGGGCATGGAGATTCGAGTCGAGTTCCTCAAAAGTACCCCTAAAGGAAGTCGAGTTTTGAAATAGACTTGCCCCCATCAACGCCCATTGAGCACCTTGTCCCGTGAATATGCCCAACACGCGGACATTAGGGACTGTCAACGAGCTTACAGTTACTTGAAACTCGTCAATGCTTCCGATGACCGATTCCAGCTTGGCGATAAGCTGCTCTCTGCTGGTGGCTGACACAGAGACGCGATGTTTGAGCATTGTCCGGCGAGCTTGCAAAGTCCAAGCCAACCGCGAAAGATCAACAGTGGTCTGGCCTTCGAGAAACTCTAATAAAGAGATGGCCGCAGACTGAAGTGCTGTCTTCGAGTTGGCAGACAGGACAAAAGGCCCCCAGGCAGTAGAGGAAGAAGGAGTATATGGGTAAAAGCTTTGACATTCCCAGCTTTCGACAATAGCATGGGCATTTGTTCCTAGGTAGTGACAGTCAGCGTCCGTGCAAATAGTATTAGTCAGGGAGTCCATACCACCGAATCCAAAACTGTTGACACTTGCTCTCCTAGGTGCGCCTTGGGGAAGCTGAGGCCAACTCTCTGGGCCCACGGGGACTTTCAGACGATGGTAATACGGCTCTATGCTTGGGTTGAGACGGTCAAAGTGTAGGTTGGGCGGTATGAGGCCATATCGCACTGCAAGAGAAGCTTTAAGAAGTGAAGCCAATCCAGCTGCTCCCTCTGTATGACCGATCACTGTCTTGATCGAACCAACATAGAGTTTCTTCCTCTCTTCGGTGCAGCACTCTTCCGTGCTATCGTCGTTGCGGCCTGACTGGTAATGATCCGGGAAAAATGCCATGCTAATGCCTTGAGCCTCCTTTGGATCGCCAGCTTGTGTCCCTGAGACATATGTCAGCTACCCGTTGTTGTTTTTTGAGGAATAATACTGCCTTTACCTGTCCCATGAGCCTCGAAATATTGACAACGCTCTTCCTCCTTGAGGCAGTCAAGCCCACCTTTTTTATATGTGGTCCTGATCAGCTCGGCTTGGGCCTCCGAGCTTGGAACGGTGAGACCCGATGACTGGCCATCCTGATTGACGCCGGTGTTTCTGACGACCGTTTCTATATCATCGCCATCAGCAATTGCCAAGGTGAGCTTCTTAATTACGATGGCTGCAAAGCCCTCGCCTCGCGCATAGCCGTCGGCCCTCGTATCCCACATGTGACACTTGCCTGTCGGTGACAGCATACGGAGCTTTGAGATATTTCAGCATCTGTCCTGCGGGACTTGGGAATGGCAAGGTTGGTACTCACGCTTGACAATTGACTGAACGTTTCTGGACCGAAAACCAAGTTCACGCCAGCGACCACGGCCATATCGCATTCTCCCTGTCTTAATGACTGGACCGCTTGATGCAGCGCGACAAGACTGGATGAACAAGCGGTGTCGAGGTTCAACGATGGCCCCTTCCAGTCAAAGGCATACGATACGCGGTTGGCCAAAATCGAACGAGCTATCCCCGTTCCCGTATACGACGGATGGCAGTCAAAGTCACGAAGCAGGAGATCACGATAGTCGTCCGTCATCTGTCCGACAAATACGCCCGTCGATGACCCTTTCAGCTGTGACATGGAATAACCAGATGCCTCGATGGCTTCGTAGACTGTCTCCAAGAGGATCCGTTGTTGTGGGTCCATCGATTCGGCCTCTCTGATGCTGATGTTGAAAAAGTCATTGTCGAAGACCAAAGGATCATCTTCGAGAAGATACGCCTTTTTCGCGTTGCTCGTCTGTGTGTCACTGGTCAGAAAGTAAAACCCAAGAACTCTGCCCGTGATACTCACACCGGGATGCTCTGGGTTCGGGTGATAGAACGCATCTGGATTAAATCGACTAGATAGTATCTTCGACGAAAGATCAGTAGGATGTTTCAACAGCTCCCACAGCTTTCTGGGAGAATTGATACCGCCGGGAAGACGGCAGCTAGTACCAATGATGGCGATAGGCTCCTGCATGATGACTTGGGTACTTGTCCATCTCGTCATGTCTCGAGGATGGATAATACACTCGCGGAGCTGAAGTATATACAGTCTTCACCTACGGGTACGGCCCGGCCCGGCCCACCCACGGATACAGCCAACTCAGGAGCCATAAGCCGCCCCCAAGCTATCATCGCCACTCCGTCAACACCACTCCTTTTTCGGGTTAGTAAGCTAATAGGGTGCATGGTAATCGTGGAAGGGTAGATGTAAAAGGTGAAGTCGTTAAGTACAACAGTAGCAGGTACCTACCTTGTTTGGTTCGCGGCCCATATAGTGACTCTTTGGTGTCGTACCATCTTTTCTTTACTCTTGAAGGCGCAGCTGAAAACCCTGAAATTGCCACGATACAAAGCTGGGTTACATTACATTGTCAGTGCAAGCTGCCTGATGGGATTATCCTTTTTGTGGTGTCATGTGCACATTTCGCCCCTAGGACTCCTCATGCCGTGCGACGCGCAGGAGTACCTAAGGTAAGGGAGCTGTCGTGTTACACCAGATTGTGACAGCTCTGAAGCGGGGGCGGCGTTTGCTTTAGGTAATAAAGGATGGGCTACGAAATAGAAAAGGAGCCGAAATCTCCCCCTTTCTCCAACTCTGTCCACTATCAACAATTTCGAAGTTCGTTGCAAAGTCATCACTGAAAGAGAATCAACAAAGAGAATCAACACCATCATCATGGCTACTCACGTCAAGCTAACTGTTACCCATTACCGACGGCCCGAGCATACGCACGAGGCTTTCATGAAATGGATTATCGAAGAGCACCTCCCGCTCGCCATTCCGGTCTTCAAGAGATGCGGGGTCCTTAACTACTCGCTCGTAAGTTCTGTTCCGTAATCGACGCAACTAGATCACCGACCTTGAGATAGTTCGAGACTCCCTCTGCCATGAATGCGGAATTGAAGGCCAGTATGTCTGGGGGTCATAGAGGGGCGTGGCAGTATGCCGACTTCGATTGCTTCATCGAGTACACACTTAGCGACGTGAAGAACATTGGCGAGTTCCTCGCAGACCCCGACTGGGCCAAATCTATCGAGAACCAGGAGGACTGGGTGGATACTAGCAAGGCTTTGATGTCCATCGGGTACATCACACCTTACCTGCTGGAGTCGGGCGAGGCTGTGAATGTCCCGAACTTGTAGTTAGACACGTACCTACCGTAACGAGAATGGGGGGTTACGGAAAACACGTTTTCCAATAGGTTTACCTTTGTATGCAACTTCTGCTTAATCAAGCAGACTACCAGACGACCTCAGACTTGTTGTAGTGTGATACTTCACGATACCATGAGTCCCTGTCTGGTAGCGGCCTCAATACACAGCAATATAAGGTTCAATAACTCGCGCATTATTATGCATGTATGCAATTATCTCTCGTAGTTGAATAGTGTATCGCGTAAATCTGTGTGACCGCAAATTTGTGTAAAAGCTTAGGTTCGAATCCTCAACTTTGCTAATATCTAGGAGCCACTATTTTAAAAATTTGAAAAAAAAAAACCGGTCCATACAGACGCGTTTCTGTGAAACAGATGATTACCATAGAAAAACGGTTTGGTGGGTTGAAAACGCGTATTCACAACCAGGCTAGGTACAAAGGTAAGTCAAACCGCCTCAGACAGCTTCGTTGGAGGGTATCAAGGCCGCGTAGGTATGCATCATGTGGTCCAGCCACTACGGGCGGTATGTGAGCAAGATCAGGCTCCGGCGGTATGTTTAAAATAGATAAATAAGTACAGGTTTGTCAGTATATAGCATGCATTTCCAGGTTCTGACGTCGTACTGCTATCTCACCTAAGGGAGTCTTAATTGAAGCCATCCCTGCTGTATTAGAATCGGGCGATGCGTGGCGTGACTTCGTCAAACCAACAAGAGGACAGCAGTCCAATAGAAACATAAACCACCAACGCCGCTACATCGATATGTACAGTACCTATCTCCTACCTACCTAGGTACAATACAGTACAAATCCGGGTGTTCCACGGTCCATTCCAGGTGCATCGAGGTGACTGGCCTGTTACGTATCGCGCATAAAGGAGGTTTCACCGCCCTCTCAATGTTCTGAACATCGTACCTGGCTGGCAGCACCGTCTCGATTTATTACTCGCAACTTTCAATTGTGATTCCGCATCGGCGCATCGCCCACGATGTCAACTCACGAAGTCCCCGTCCTTTTGCGTCTCATTCCTATCATGTCATCCACTTCGTCCCTGTGGTATGCTTGGGATCAGTATGAACAGAATACCCTCTTTCGCAAGGCTGAATTGAAGACACTCAGCAATCAGTTGCTGCCACGATACTTCACCTCTTTCTTCGCTCGTGGGGCACCGCGGGTGCTTGCGCTTCTCGCCACCACGGCGGTTTCTTGCGGCGCCATCTTGCGATCCTCCGGCGACATGTCGGCCAGTGCTGCGAAGCCGTGGTACATCGCAGGTATGTGTTTCAGCTCCTCGCAAGTGAGACAGCATGATAACGCGAGCGGGTAGGACTTTCTCTTGCCGTTGCGCACTTGGCATGGGCCCCTTTGATCATCCCGCCAGTGAAGGCCATCGAAAAGGACGCAAAAGGCCAAAACGTTGCTCACCTCGAGCACTGGCTGAGATTGCATGTGTGGCGAAGCTTGACAGTAGACTTGGGAGCTTGGTTGTGTTGCATCGTAGCTACTGTTGTGTCACTTTCGTGATGATGAGAAGGGTTTTGGAACATCGCCGCAGCCACAGACATGTATGACTCAGGAGAAACCTGGTAGTTTATGAAATACTTTGAGCTGCTCGATAAGGGCATACCCCCAGGGCTGCCTCCTAGGTAGCAGTTAATTGACCGGGCTTGCCAGCCCTGCCCCTTATGCCAAGTTATCTGTTAAGGAACCTCTGATTCTAAGGCACGGGCCATATGCAGCCAAGAACAGCTTATTCTGCTCGAATAGATGAATAGATGAAATAGTGGGAATGATCTTCTCGACCCCATAGAAAATACTAATGTTGATTGGTAGAGGTAAGAGCTCGGGATGAATGCCGGCCGGCCACTAGCTCATGACGTGCAGCCGTAGACATTCCTGAAGGGTTGGTCTTTGTACAATACATGCGGGCGACTATCAGAATAGATATCAGTTTACAGGGGGGTAACCTAGTTGTCAAAAAAGATCAAAGGGCGGCAGCGCTTATACGACGTAAGGGCTCGACGTAAGGGCTCAGCACAAACAATATTAATATATAACAGATCATATACACAGAACGTTCTAAAAGTCGGGAACAACGCGAACCGGGGGTGTTGGTGCAAATCCCGCCGTCATTGCACGTATCACTTCCGCGTTGTTACTGGGAATCGCAGCACTGAAGATTGATAGATTGGTTAGTATTGGGTTTCTGCAATGATGATTTCGAGTTAGCTACGGTAGCAAATGGTGCTGCAAGGTTCTAGATAATTGAAGTTACTTTATAGGGGACATGCGCTATAGCACGCTACCGGACCAAAGGTTTTGCCTCGCCAATAATTCTAGTCGCCATGGTTATTTTGGATCCTAGAGTAGAGCTCTACCAGTTTTGTCATGATGGTGTACTCTATTACTAGGCTGCGAAAATGAGGTTTTATTTTATTCCAAATCATGTTATATAAACGTAGCTCATAAACTCGGTCCGACCATGTGTCCAAAATAATCATCCCATCGTTTTGATAGAGAGGTGTCATAGCTCATTCAGGCACCTGCGTCTCGGAGCCGTCTCTCGGATTCTGCGTCATGGACGTCACCATGAACGGTGAGGTCATTCATCGTGTTGGTGTCCAGCTTAGAGCTCATAAACCAATGTTCCCTGGGCTTGCGGATGCGGCGCAGCTCACTCGAACTGTAGTATCCGTCGGATTGGTTGGTGTTAGCTGTGTTTCCGTCGCCCTTGACGGTCATGTAGCCTTTCAGAAGAGTGTATGCCTTCGTCTGCTTCAGACCTTGCAGAGCTCTGGGCACAAGAGGAATACACAGGACCATATTCGCGGCCAGTGTTTCGGCAAGTGAGGATATCGCGAGTATGGAGAAATAGTAACTGACGTCGTTCGAGACGTAGAACCGTGTCGCGTAGTAGATACGCACGCCGTTGGCAGATGCGGCACTGTCGTCTCGGTTGTTGTTAGCAATCGTGTCTACGCAGCGCAAGTGTCTTTTCTACATACGCCAATCCCGTTAGAAACATAAAGCTCACGCCCAATTTCTTATGCCATTGTAGATGGAGACCCCAGATCACCCTCTGCACGAGGATGAGAGGAAGCAAATCGAGTACGAAGTTGGTAATGCCTATCGCCAGCACGAACTGTGGGACTTGGAAGCGGCAATATCGCCCGGGAGCCAGGAGATTCCAGTTGGCTTCGAAAGGGGTGCAGTTGGCCATGTCTAGCGAGAATATGATGATCGAGAATGATACGAAGAAAACACACATCGCCCATGCGGCCCAGGTGAAGAAATTGCGCTCGCCCCGAGGCACGAAAATCTCGACCCATTCGAGCAAAATGGCACACTTAATCAACGCGATGTACCATACATATACAAGAGTAGCAGTGAAAGTAATCTGATGGCGAGTAGTCAGTTGGATGTTTGGCTCGTACGGATACACGACGTGCGAGAACCTACAAAGTTGAAAGCCGCCGTGTCTTTCAATCGGAGATCCCACTGATGGACGAGATAGCCCCCGGTCCAGGAAAGTTCGTAGCTGTAATAGACGTAGACCCAGAAAATTGGCTGAACAGGTGACTTGTTAGCAGACGTCCAGTGAGTCACGAAGTTTCCGCTAGACGTACGAATGCGACAAATGTCAAGTCTAGGTACGCGAAAGTTAGCTAGGGTTGACCTGACGATGGGGATGATGGCATACAGTCGGAAAGAATCAGTTTTTTCGTGATAAACTTGGCGTAGAAGCGCATGAGGAACAATGTAGCAGATACAGCAACCGAGACTGTTATGAAAGGTATCGCGATATGATTGCCGTTAGGCGGGTTGTCCAACTGTGAAAGCAGGCCATCAGGTGGAGGAACCGACGGTCCATCCAAATCAAGGGCTTGTCGCGGGTGATGGGAGCTCAGTGCTGACATCTTGAGAACGGGGCGGTTGTCACGTAGCCAGAATGAGAGGTTGTGTCGATGTCGATTCTGTAAGAGGCAGACAGGCGCGACACTTCGAGGATATTAGTTCTTGAGGAAGGCTGCGGTGTGATGTGCGAAATGACTTGGGATGCTTCGCTCCTCTGCCGGGAGGTCTTTCGCTTTCGGGAGGCGACATCCTCCCCAAAAATAGGATGTTGTAGTTAGCACAGTAGGTATGCAGTCATCCTCCAATGCTGATCAGTCTGGAGTGATCGTCGGCAGGTGTGTTGCACAACAGCCGCCCAGATAAGAAGAACACGCTGTATTTCTGGCACCGCCCAGGTTAGGTATTTGGTTTCTGACATCGCCGAGACCTATATCGCCGAGACATACATCTGCCTCTATTCGATAATACGACCTGACGACGGGTTATACAGCCACGGCCCCCAATATTGGGTCCATAGATTCAGGCAACAAACATGTGGCTGTCAGGAGTTAGAAATTAATTAATCCAGTCCACGCCACCCGAAATGATAAAGAAAAAAAATTAATAAGAGGATTCCTTCAGAATAAATATGAAATTAAGAGGTAGGTACCTATGTACATACCTACCTACCAACTTCGGATATTCAGATTTGTTTGTTTTTAAGGATCATAAGAAGTAACCGGTCGCTATTAGTCTCATCATATCATTTTTCGATAGGCTCTCTGTGTACATTCACCCAGAAAAGAACACCTGCACTTGATATCGAAGGAAAAAATGGACGAGGGAAATGTTGCTACCGTGCCGGCACCCACTTCTGAACGTCGTGGGTGGCGCTTTTGGGTGGGTTTACAAGCCGACCATATCTCATACATCCTCGATGTTCTAACCTTGCCGACTCTAGGCTATCATGACCTCGATGGCCTTAGCCAGCGTTCTTGCCGGACTTGATGCCACCGCCGTCTCGACCGCTTTGCCATCTATCATCCATGATCTTGGCACCAGTCAAGGATACGTCTGGATTGCCAATTCGTACTTACTCACAACAACGGCCTTCACACCCATTTTTGGGCAGACAGCCAACATCTTCGGTCGCAGTGCGCTCACGCTCTTCGCCATCGCCGTCTTTGCCATCGGCTCCGCCATTGCCGGCCCTGCTCCCACACTCGGCGTCGTCGTAGTTGGTCGAGCTATTCAGGGTATTGGCTGCGCCGGGCTCAACGCCATGGTGGAGATGGTGGTCTGCGACCTAGTGCCTCTGAGGGAGCGAGGCAAATTCATGGGCTTCATCTTTGCTATTTACGCCGTCTCCACCACTATCGGCCCCGTCGTCGGCGGCGCGTTTGCGACTTATGTAACCTGGAGATGGGTCTTTTATATCAACCTGCCCCTATCTGGTCTTACTTTCGGCATGGTCGTCATCTCCTTGAAGGCCTTACCTAAGGGCTCGAGCTCCGTGGCCAAGAAGAGCTCGATCGCGCGGATCGACTTCGCAGGGAATGCGTTGCTCGTCACCTCTATCACCTCTATCCTCCTGGCATTAACTTGGGGCGGTGGGCAGTTCCCGTGGTCGTCATGGCGAACTATCTTACCCCTTGTCCTTGGCTTCGTCGGGCTTCCTCTATTCCTGCTATTCGAGACTAGGGTTCCGGAACCAACCACGCCTCTCAGGCTCTTTACCAATCGAACGTCCCTCGCCGGCTTCTGGTGCGCCTTCATCCACAACATGTTGATATTCTGGGTTCTCTTTGCCCTACCCATCTACTTCCAATCTGTCCTCGGAAGTTCCGCTTTCCGATCAGGCGTTTCGATCCTGCCCACGGCTGCCGTCTTCGCACCAATCACTATCGTCAGCGGCGGCGTCATGTCCAAGTTGGGGCGTTATCGCCCCTTGTTGATGGTCGGCTTTGCCTTCATCCCGATCTCGATCGGGCTTCTAAGCCGCCTGAATGAGACGACGACCACGGGGTATTGGGTGGGTATTCAGATAATAGGCGCCGTCGGTTACGGTATCATTACGCCGGTGACGCTGCCGACTATCTTGACTCCGCTCGCGGAATCGGACGTGGCTGTCGGAACGGCTACTTGGGCGTTCATGCGCGGGTTTGGCACCATATGGGGAGCTGCCATACCCCTCGCCATCTTCAACTCCAAAGCGGATGAGTTAGTGTCGGCCCGCCTGGGTGACAATGAGGGGGTGCGCGCAGCGCTATCCAACGGAGGTGCGTACACATTAGCGGCTGGGGGGATGCTCGATTCGACATTGAACCTCGATGGCGACCCTGCCCTCGCTGCTGTCGTCAAGGGGATCTATGTCGACAGCCTGAGAGTGTCCTGGCAAGTGGCTCTGGCTTTCGCTTTGGTGGGGTTTCTTTTGACCTTTGTGGTTAAGGAGCTACACATGCGCGGTGAACTAGAGACGGAGTTCGGGTTGACGGAAACGCCTATAAAGAAAGCTGATGAAGCAACTGGCGAGAAGTCGACCCACGAGATTTCCTGACGTGATGGCTGGATGTCAAGTACCTGATCAATACCAAATTTGCTACCTACGAATATCCGTTAGGATTTGGGGTTGGGAATTAAACGGAAGTATGGCAAAGCTACGTGTCGAATGCCTTTTTCTAAAGCTTATAGTAAGAAATGGGGGAGGATAGGGGCCCATATTGTCAGATACACGTACTTAATAGATGCTAATACCACAGTGGAGTTAAGTAAAAAATACTGTTCTTAGGGATTTGGCCGAGTGGCGGATTTAGGTCAAATGGACCGCTGTCCCCGAGGTCATGACCTGCCGCACGTAATCGGTACAGGACTTAGACGTGAGATGCAAGTCTTACTGTAAGGGCCGTGAGGGGGGGCCTAACGATCTATCGGGATAGCCTCCTTTCTAACTTCAGCCGGGGTTAAGCTGACAATCTAATTCCAACCGGATGCTGATGATTGAATGGTTGCTGTTATATATTTATCTGCTTTTACCTGCCAAGAGGCTTTGATGCGACGCTCTAACAGCTCAACTAGACCATCTCTTGTTTGACGCAGCATGGCGGGAACTCCGCCGACCTCGGTTCTCCTTACCGGAGGTACCATCATTGTATGCACCGAAGACGCAGACTCTCTCGACGTGATTCGTGACGGCGCGGTGCTAGTTACTGGCGACCGCATCGCCGGGATATACGACACGGCACACCCGAACCATCCACCAGCAGGTACAGAGGTTATTGACTGCACAAACAAGATCATCACGCCTGGCTTTATTGACACTCATCGACATGGTTGGCAGACGGGTCTCAAGACGTTAGCCTCTAACACGACCATGCCCGACTATATGAACCGGTATGCGTTCGGTTCTGCTACGCTCTACACGGCCGAAGACGTGTACATCGGACAGCTCGCGGGGTTGCTGGAAGCTCTCAACGCTGGTGTGACTGCATCGCTTGACCATGCTCATCACATCTGGTCTAAAGAGATCACGAAAGCTGGTCTTCAAGCCTCGATCGACAGCGGTGCTAGGGTCTACTGGAACCACGCTTTTAACGGTACGCCAACCTATCCGTTCTCGGAGCAGGTTGCGAACTTCAAAGAGATGGCCAGAACGATGTCTAAGCCTGACAACCTAACCATTATGGGCGTTGCGTACGACGGATGGACTTATGCTCCCGCGGAAGAAATTCAAGAGCTTGTGGCTACCATGGGTTAGGGGAGACTAAGGAGAGCTGACATTCAGTACAGCGGATAACTAACCCGAAGTTCTTCATCGCCACGGAGTTCTGGAGACCGACATGGCCGTAGTTTTCTCCCACGCGATGGGCATCAACACGCCGAGCTCCGTGCTCCTCCGAGCAACCATCGGAGATGCACTACGGAATTTCCCACCCGAACGGACACCTAGTCCAAGATCAAGCCGCGCTCGGTGTCGACACCTTCCTGACCTTCTCGACTGACATGATGACGCAGGCGCGCATCTGGCTCCAGCGCACGCGTTCCAGGGTATTCGACCAGACCCTGCAGAAGTGGCAGATTCCCGTCAACAACCTCATGTCTGTCAACCACCTTCCTCATGGCCACGCGGCACGGCGGCCTCGCGCTCCGGCGCCCCGACCTCGGCGTCGTCCGCGTCGGCGCCAAGGCCGACCTGGTCGTCTTCGACGGCCGCTCGCCCGGCATGCTGGGGTGGGTCGACCCGGTAACGTCGGCGACGTCGAGCACGTGATGGTGGACGGCGAGTTCCGGAAGCGGGACCGGAAGCTGACCTTCGAGGGCTACGGCGCCGTCGTCGACCGCTTCCTCGCGAGCGCCGCGAAGCTCCAGAAGGCTGCCGTCGAGAGGCCGGACCCCGTACACGAGGGCCGTTTCTGGGGCGGCTGCGCGTACGGCCGCGCGGACGAGGTCAATATCTCCCGGGGGCCTGGGACTGGCTATGGAGCCCAGTTCGTCCATAGGCACTAGATGGACCTATCTGTCTCACGAGTCTACTAGACGTCGGACTTGGCCATACTAAAGATCAGCTTGATCTGCTCGGCTCAGTCTTTTCGGAAGTAGGCCATATGATAGAGCTAAGCTAAAACTGTAAAAGTCTAGTTCAAGCGGGAAATAGGAAAATGAAAGCAATCTCCAATCGGTTATTATTCCCATATGGTATGGTATACAAGTGACTCAACGTGTTTTATCGCGATCTGATTCCCCTTGTTGGATGCTGGACAGGCACAGAGTACTGGGGACTAACATTCAACTCCCCGGTAGGTTTCTGGCAATACTGTGCTCTTGTCCAGGGTATGGACCAACCAATAGACTTGGGGTAGTAGGTATAATGAATGGTTCTGTTTTACCTTGGATTTAAGTTGTGCATTGGAGATGAGCCGCTGTTGGAGAGACTGTCGCCGTTCATGAGGCACAGCACAAGTGCGATAATAACACGACGAAATTCTCGTAAAATAAGTCATGGTTCTGGTATTATATAGGAGGTACCTACCTGTACATGACGACGTAGACATATGTTGGTCAATGCCCATAAAAGTATGTCCATGCGTGAGAGGCTGATGATAGCTGACTGGGTTACCAGGCGCAGACTCAATAATAGATCTAGGAACTGAATCCCAAAGACTCGCAGATGCTTCATGCAACATTCTGGAAACTATTAATTCAGTAAATATAGGCCGAAGCAACCTGGTATCGACGTGCACTTCGCTTCTAACCTTTCGATCCTGATCCTTCGGTTCTTTTGTTTTACTAACAGAAACCTGGTAGCTAGGCTACTGAGCCATGAACGATAACAAAATCGTTTTAATGACAACTTATGCACAATATGGACCTGAAATTCTTGTTTTCGTGACCAGAAAACCATGAACAAGTGGATACGAATGCAACCCTACGTATCCTCACTCGATGCAACCTCCCCCGTTTTGGCCTGAGCTTTATTGGACACATTTACCTAATTCCTCACATGCAACATTATAATGCGATCGATAATACTTATTGGCTTATCTTAAGTCGTACGGAATCTAGTTGGTGCTGGGACTATTTGAGGGGAAGAACTTTTCTATGATGTCGAAGTAGCACTTCTCCAGAGTGGCCAAGGACAACCCCAGTAGCAATCTGACGATCCATGGGTTACTTGTGTTGCCAAGATGTTTTTACCTTGCGTGAAACTTGTGACGAGACCATGTAACTCAGAGAGCTCCCTACGCGGTCATTTCTCTTGGTTTACAGCCTCTCTCCTATTTTTCATAAATCTGATTGCGATCTGTGTTGTGACCTTTTTGTTTCTTGTCGCGATTATCTGGTATTGAGCACATAGTGTACCGGAAATTATACCCGTTGTGATTTCAACAGGCACACCAATCACATCAGCAGGGATTACAACCCAACGTTGGAACAATATTGGAAAGCATGGGATCCGACTCACCGGTGCGCAGAATACGAATCTAGAGCTTGTGTTCTGGGCTACCGTAACTTGTGACAAGGATTGTGCTCCAAATCGCCGGCCGGTACCTGGCAGCTTGGCCTATAGCTCGACCACTAATAGTCTAGGATTGAGAGCCCCCCCCTGAGATCTTGCTTCACGTAAGCTTATCCGTCAGTTGTCACTTTTGGTGTGATGAGGGGGATGTAGGTGGGCATTGCATTGTGTGATATGCTGGTACCGATGTGCCGTGGGCGTATCCGCTTGTCCCATTTGACTAAAGGGGGAGGGAGATATTGGTCGCAGGTCCGCCAAGTACCCAGCTCAGAGGAAGTTCTTAACATTCAGTACTTGTCGCGGACGATGACATCTGCCTCAGACAGAGATGTCTATTTCATTCACAAAAGGAAGATTAGTTTTAGCCAGAACCCGAATCCGCATCTGGATGGAGAATCCGATTCACTTGCGAGCATAGGTGCGACTAGCGTCGCTCCGCTCCAATCGGGATGATGCCTATCTCGACTTAGTCGCCCGGGCTGCCGGAGCCTAAGCGTAGCACGGTCTCCTATCCGTCTGTCCTAGACTCTATTCGGAAAAAACCTCTCCAGGTACCCCCAGCTGCTTTGAAAAACACTTCGACGCGACTATTCATCTAATACTTCTTAACCTGCTAGCGATCTGAGAGAACTATTGCAAACCTGAGAGATAGTTTGGTTGGCTCGTTCTTGACACCAAGCCACCTACCTAAGGTACCTAGGTAAGTATGGATTATGTTGCACGGACATGAGTTGAAAGGTAAGGTGGAACTTGGAGCCAACGGGGAGAGCGGCTCGTAGGTTTCTTCAGGGGAGTGACATTCCGGGGGGTTGCATGATGTTCCTGGGCTTGAATACTGTGGGCCATATATCAGATAATATATCAGATATTATTGTAAGTCGTTGGTCATCTTACATTTCCTTATTACTCCGCAGGTCGCTTTCGAATTCCAACTTTGATACTGCGGCACGTCGTAGGCAAATCCGTGATTCTCTGACTTTGCGAGATGACCCTGCATGGTCGCTTCAGTATGCCATAGGAGTCGACTCTAGACTAATAGCGATTCCAGAAAAGCCTCGGGAGCAATTCACAAAACCTGCTCGTCGCACACGAGCGCTTGCGCCGCCCAACATGATTGAAATCGGACGGGATGACTACGACGTCTTTGCTAACGAAGTATTATGGTCTCTCTTTGGAATCACAACAAGTACGCTACCCTCTATCCCTACCTCCTTTGGACGTATTTGATCCTTACTATTCCTCTTCACAGTCATCGTCGCACTTCGAATATTCTGTCGCATATATTATGGGACCCACCAGCGGGCGGGACTGGGCTTGGACGATTATATTACGGTCTTCTGTCTCGTCCTCAGTTTAGTGGTCTGCGCCCTCGTAACGACGGCAACTGGATACGGTCTGGGACGACATGTGTATGAGTTGGACGAAGACCAAAAGATCAACGCCCTCAAATACAATGCAATAATCAACGCCGTCCTGATATGGCAGTTCTCACTCCCCAAATTCGCTATCATCGCCATCCTAAAGCGCATCCTGAACTATGGCACAAGGACATTGGTTGTATTCTGGACTCTTGGCATTACTTCGCAGGCATGCATCCTCGCAGTTTCGATATGGTGGTTTAGGCAATGCAGTCCTGTGGCATATGTATGGGATAAGAACATCGAAGGAGGGACGTGTGCGAACATCAGCGTAATGTCGAATCTGGCTTATTTCACGTCATCCTACTCGGCATTCCTCGATATCTTCTTCGCCTTTTACCCGATTCCGTTCATTATGCGCTTGAACATGCCATTGCGCTCTCGTCTTGCCGTCGCCGGTGCTTTAAGTCTCAGCTCACTCGCATTCGTCGTCTCCGTCATCAAATTGATAGCCCTCGGACAAGCCTTTGCCATATCGGAAACAGATCCAACATGTAAGTTGTCACCATATCTGACCTATGCCTTGATGATATAGCAATTGCTCATAAATGTGTCTAGATCCTGTTCCTTACCTTGATATTTTGGGCATGTCAGAAGGATATATTCTGATGATATGTTCTTCACTCCCGACCCTTGGGCCACTCTTCCGCGCAGCTAAGGGGAAGTTGACAAGTCGGGACCACACTACGAATAAGTCCGGCGCGAACGTCGGCACAAGCTTCCACAGCCTACATAAGAGCTTTGCCCACTCGAAAGAGCAAAGGCTCACGGACGAGGTGGAACGATCAATTGGAGGAAACTCGTCGAGTGTTGACGACATTCCGCTGGTTTCCAACTCTAGTATGATGTCTTCCAGCGCGACAGATACACGGATTCATAAGACTGTGAACATTTCTGTCACCACAGAAGCGATAGAACCTGGGTCGCAACCACGGGTGCATAACAATCACATATTCTAAAGAAAATAATTTATTACGAAAATCATGTTTATGTGTTACGATTGCAAGTATGAAATGGTCCTGAACGACTTGATGAAGCCCCCAGTGCATGATAACAGTATACCCTCATTAGCAACCGAATACCAACCTTCTATGTACAAAGATGAGTAAAGCCCCAGAAGCGCAAGATGAAAACAAGGAGTGTTCAACATCACGCCACTGTCGTCTCATCATGCCTTAACCGTGGTCATCAAAACTGGAGAAACCACCCACAATTCTTTGTTCGTCTCCGCTCAAAAACGGGATTTTCCAGGAGTTGCTAATACAATCCGCTTGTCTTCTATAGTCCTTAGCTGGTGGGTCCTTATCAACGCACAACCTCCTATACTCAGAATCTTCCTTACATAGTAGTTCACTCCAGACTCCGCTGCCCAGGCTATTATTCCTTCCCAAAACGTACATATCTCCTCTCACCGAGCCCCGGCTCACATTGACTTTCTATAGCAACGCCGCCGAGATACTAAGGGGTAAAAACAAAAGCCGATATATCTACGTGGAACTCGAAGGTATTGCAAGATAGCTCTCATCCCAGCCGGTAGATGACATCGGAGTATTAGCCAAGTAGTTGACCTAGCATCGAGTATAACGAACCTAACTCAAATTATATAGCATGAATTACAACGTCTTACTAGATAGCTTTCAATGTTATATCCTATTAAGCCTTAACAACCGATCTTTTTGTTTAACTTAACACCTCGCCCCCTTTTCCTGCTAGAAGTTGATAAGACAGTCACTATGGTTAAGTGAACCTCCAAGTTTCCTCACGTGTACACATGAAGCCGAATGCAATCTCATTTCGGATAACGCTATTCGTAGCGCTAGGGAAGTCTTGTCAATAAGGCAACTACTGAGACCACAACTTCTGTCAGTCAATCTGACTATGAATGCCTCGGCTAGCACACTAGTCGACGCCGGTATTCAGGCAGTGGGCGGATGTGGAGGTAGCCCGAGTGGTGGGTACCCAACTACTCAGCCAGCTAAGGTCCAAAGTGGAGGCTCTAGGTCATCATGTATATTGAGCTGCCCTCTCGGGAGGTCCGGCAATCGACTATATTTACGGAACTTTCAAAAAATCTACGTAAACGATCACTAACTAACCTCCATATTATCCCCCTACCAATATGCCGGAAGTTTCTCTCCAGTTACCATATTAGAAACCTTTGGTCTAATGTTAGGTGCTTGCATCCGACACCGTGCTAAATCCAGCTTAACGGGCAATGTACGATAGCATATCAAGACCCTCGGCAGAACTAGCCGAATAGTTTCACGGGGCTACTGGGCCTACTTTCAATTTGTCTTCGCAAATTTTCAAGAACTAATTCGTTTAGCCTCCACTCCATGCAATACCTATCAAAATACATTCTAAACGCGGCCTAGGCCCAAGTATCCCAGCTCATGCATGTCATACGGGCCGCAACATGGCCGTCCCGGGGAGTTTACTTGCCACTGTCTAGTGCTGACTATTCGCGGCTGTACCGGCTTTAAATACGAACACTTTTTCTGGCGTCATCCGAGCGAATACGCGAATGCTACTAGAAGTAACTTATTTAAAAGGCTGAAGTCTAATCGTTCAAATATAATACAGGCAACGGGACTCACATAAGTTGTGTTGCGAATTCGACCAATTTTATAATAATAATTATGATCGTGGTGATGGTGGTGGCGATGACGATGGCGATGATGATGGCAATGACAACCGCAACCGCAACAACGAAGGTATCTAGTGATATGTTGACAGTTTGAAGCAACTAAACTATATCAATGCCTCGTAGCAACGAATAATTTTATAATAATCCGGTATATAGATATTTAAATATAACTCTAGAGATATGAAATAAGAAATAGATTACCAGACTGATTCCAATAATAAGTCTGTGTGGTCTTGTGGATCTTTGGTACTTGTGAGATATAAAAGTGAAAACAAAGTAGCACTATACCTATCATAATCGGAATATTTATCTTTGATTCATACGGCTAGATTTCTGCTATGAAGTATATTTTTGGGAGATTGGACACTTAGTTTGAGAATACACGCGCTCCTATTTGATCATCAGCTAGATCCCCCTGTACTTCTGTGTATCTATCCCTTTGCATAGTACATTTAATGAGTACCTTTAATTTATTTCTAATGTTCTGAGGAGATAACCGAAGTATTAACTCTAGCTGCTACCACTGGCGACGTCGACTAGGCCGTATATGTGAATACCTACCCAAGGCGCATTTCAGCATGTGGGTAAAGGGGCGTGAATGAAAACCCGTCTTGTTATAATTTGCATGTCAACTAGGTGGACATGCCAGCTGTTTTCGATCAACGTGTAAAGGGTATGCTTTTGCCCTATCCTTACGAGGAGTTGTAATCGCTGCCTTCTATCCAGGCTTCAGATATAACTTGTAGCCTATGCCTGAATATCTAAAATCCCAACTTTCCCTCCTATGACCATAGGTAGGTACCTACCTAGGTACCTTGGTAAATTCTTCCTGTCCAATGTTCGCGCTAGTTCGTATTGGTATCAAAGGGGCCGGTATTACGAGTGCTGTTAACTTTCAACTTACATACAAGATGAGAATAGGATTCCAGTTTTAATTCCAGAAAAATATCAATGCATCATCAATTGTATTTAACTGAAGGTGAAGACGATCTGAAACTTTAGTTCAATGATATATACCTCCTAGATCCACACACTTCACCTATCCAACAATTCTACCTATGGACATTCTTAGTAGACCGCTACACCTCCTGGAAGCTGGGAAATCCATTGTCCGTCCGCTCCGACGTCTTCAACGACTTGTTGGGCCTTCTTGCACTTCATAGCGTCCGCGGCGGACTGGATCTTGAGAACGCTGCAGTTGGCGTTGGCGCATCGCCCGGTCGGTAAAGCATCCATTGCCTTTTGCAGAGAGTCGTCCTTCCAGCCGAACAAATAATCGCCATGTTGGCCTGTTCCAGTTCTTTCGTCTTTGTTAGTTATTCTGCGATCGAATGAAGATATTTCCAATTTTTTCCGATTTTTTTCAATATTTGATATAAAATTCGAAAAATATTCGGAAAGAATTGGAAATAAAAAGGGAATGGTACATACTTGTCACCGAAGCTGTAGACGAAAGGCTGCTTGCCTGATCCGTACCAAGCAGTGTTCGAATACCTTCCAGTGTCCCACATGATTTCGTACATGACCTGGGGAATAGCAACGGGGTGAGTAGAGGGGCAGTTCGGGCTACCGAGGCCACCACCGTTGGAGTAGGCAACGTGACTCTTGTGGTCCGGTGAGTCGAGGTTCACCCCATCCCAGCAGGACGGGAAGATGACGGTAGCGCGGATACCTCCAGGGCAGTACTTGGTGGGGAGCTCGCCGGTGTCCTTGGCATCACACGGAGCGAAGCCCTCGCCGTTTCCGAGGCAGCGGTGACAGATTGAGGACCTCTGGTTGTTTACCTTGTTCGTTGGGTCTCCAGCGATCATTCGGAAGCCAGGCTTGAAGGCTGTCATCTTCCCATTCTTGGCGCTATAAGGCATGTAATATACCGTCCTAATTGCATTAAACATGTCGTGTTAGCCATTTCCCCCTAGTATTACATAATTCAAAAGAGTGGCTTCAAGAAAGTGTTCACTTTGAGACACTTGAAGACTCTAGAATATAGGCAAAGAATCTGATGCCGACACGACATGTTTTTGGTACTTACATTCCTCCGTCCTGCTGGATACCAAAGTTGGCAAATTGGGGAACGCGCTGGAAGGTACCATTCTCCGGAGACCTGAAGTACAGAGAGGCCGTCCAGTAATTGCTGAAATCCTCTGAGTAGGTGCAACTCGTGCAGGTGGACAAGCTGGGCGGGTCGTATACGGCTGGTTCCATCTGAGTCACATTAGCGTTAGTCTTCAATGAGATCCAAGCGCATTACCGTAAGATTGAATGAGTTCCCTCCGATGATCTGGTGAGTATGGGGCGCAGGGCTTTGGCCAGGAGAGACCAGAGGATCAGCGCGTTCGATGGTAAGTTGCGAGCAACCAAAACGAAGCATGTTCTGCGCTGAGGCATGCTGCCCCAGAAGGGCGGCAACGGTGACTACACTCCAAAACATCGTGGAATTCCTTGCGTGAAGTTTCAAAGTGAATAATGCGATGCATGCTGCGGAAAATCTGTTCCCTTCTTAAATCAACACGACCTGCAAATGAAATCTTGGCTGCCGTCGAGAATTCTTAATAACCGTAACTGCCGGTCAGGTTCTTTTAGCCGGAGGCGAAAAGGAGCCAACGAGAGCGTCGAGATTTAAAGGCACTATAGGGGTTGTCACGTGGAACAGCCCATTTACGTAGCATAGACGACTCCATTTTCGTCCTGGAGGCTCTTATGCCGTGCAGGCTATATTAATAGCCCATTATTTGGAATCTTGCATGTGGACTTACTAACCATGAGCTTCAACCTATGGGATAATTGTTTAGATTATCAAAATGCCGGCACTATACCGTTACCACCGTCACGGACCCCTATCAAGGTCATGGTTTATTGGGATTTTCCGACCTGGGGAATCTGCTTTACCTTGGTAGTTTTCAGCCTACCTACCTGGTACTGAATACCCAAGCTATCGAGCTCCACGTGTCTAATATCGCCAACATTTTCTATCACCCCCTTTATCTCTGAAGCTCCTTTCTTCTATCATTCAGACATCGGATGGAAATCATTCCATTTCTCTTCTGCGGGCCTCGTCTTTACAGTGCCCACCCCTGTCGGCTCCTGAGTATTACCCTTCTAATTGCATGTATCCAGCACGGGACCAAGTGATAAAAGTGTGACACAACCTTCTTGAAACAAAAGAATGACAGGGTAGAACGCAGAAGAGAGAGAAGGGAAGAGGTAGCTATCTCAAGAATTACCGACACCCGCTCGACCCCAGAAGAAGACTATCATGTCTCTACCAAGCGAATTGTAGCTCAAAGCACTGGAAGATGAGTTGGACAAGTATGTCCCGTACGTCGCCGATGTTATGTTGATATCAACACTTATGTTTGATGTGATGTAGACGTCCGCTGAAAAGAATTACTACCTAGGTAGGTACTTACCATTTATAGCATCTTGAACGCTATGTGACTAACATTGCCCAAGTTGAAAGCTAGGGGCATCATCTCAAGTGGTCTAACAATACAATGGGTAAGAGGACTTAAGTACATACACTGCCACTTGTTGATGCTGCTCTATTGTTTGACTTGAACGATGAGTCACAGGTTGATATCACGTACTAATACAACTTATAATGCCACTTCTTGTGCTTGCATTATTCAATCCAACGCCCAATTCCTGGATGTGACTTAATCATTTCAGCTAATATATCTGTGAGAGATGTGGTGTTCACAGAGTGTTTTTTTCAGACCAGCTGGCAACCAATTACCCAGCCGTTTTTGGGGGAAGCCGTTTACATTATATAGCCTCAATTTACATCGTTTTCAATCTTGATAAATACTTACGTCACAATGTTTAACCTCATTTCGCAAATAGTAACTAGTCTGACACTCTTCGGCTGAGTACAGAACTTAATTAGGTTATGCTAGGTCAAAATACATTCAGCAATTCTGACCCATCGGTCTGAGTTGAGGTGAGTTAAACGTGTGCTAGGTGTTGCGAATAGCTTCATATATTTAAGCTATGCGGGGAAATTACCAGCTCGCCCGGCGGGTCTAAAGAACACTCTGCCAACACTCTCCATATTAGACATTTCTAGCTTCTCCGACCTATTATTCCTAATACTACTGTAACCTAGTAGTCTATGCTACATCCTGTGCACTATTTGGGACTGAGCTTCGTAGATTTCTTCGAGATGAAATTGTTTTAGGATTGCCTAGTACCTGTTTACAATATAAACGACAACAGGTACTCTACATTGTAGGTGTGATGCTTGGACAGAATCCTGGGAATAACATCATCACCGGATTTATTGCTTTCAGTATGCCCTACCAAGCTTAGACAGAACACTGAACCTGGACCGCGATCTACCGCTGAGATCCTTCGTGTGGAATAAAGGTCGTATCGATCATGAGACTGCGCGAGTCTGCCGCCGGCGCATGTACCCCGCACAATTTCCTTGCTAGCGATTGTGACCTCTCCTCGGCAGGTACGTGATTCGACTGGAGATCATCCATGGATCATTTAAGTCTAGACTAGCTTGCATCGAAGGTTATATTTAAAGTCGAGATAACACGGAGCCACGAAACGATATTTGTCATCTCAAAAAGGGGGGACTGTCTCGTAGCAAACATGCCTGGCCTCATCCAAGAATCGTTCAAGACCATCGCGGTCAAGGAGCTTCACCCTACTTTCGCGGCAGAAGTGAGCGGGGTCAATTTTCAAGATGTGTCGGAAGAACAGTTTAGGGAGATTGTCGCGGCCATGGCGAAGGTGAATGACATCATAAAATCAGATGTAATTGCTTAAGCCCGTGTGACTGACACGTAATTATCATGTTAGTACGGCGTCTGCGTCTTCCGAGACACCGGCATGGACGACGCCGCTCACGTCAAGTTCTCCGAGCGGTTCGGGGAGCTGGACAACATCCGGCGATACCTAGTGGGCGGGCGCAAGCCCCGCTACGACCTGTACGAGCTGTTCGACGCTGGCAACATCGACGGGGACACGGACACGATCCTCGACCCGGAGAGCCCGCGGTCGCACTCGAACCGCGGCAACGGGCTGTTCCACGCGGACTCGTCCTTCAACCCGCGGCGGGCGTCGTTCTCGCTCCTGCGCGCCTGCGAGCTGCCGCCGCCCGGCCACGGCGGCAACACCGACTTCGCCGACTCGCGGACGGCGTTCGACGACCTGCCCGACGACCTGCGGGCCGAGCTGCGGGCGCACGACTACGTGGGCGCGCACTCGATGGCGCACTCGCGGAAGCTGGGCTCGCCGGCCTTCTTCGAGGACGTGGACCCGGCGCGGTCGCCGATGCAGCGCCACCGGATCGCGCAGCGCCACGAGCCCAGCGGCCGCATGAACCTGTACGTCGGCGCGCACCTGCACCACGTCGAGGAGGACGGCGAGGAGGTCCCGAACTCGTGGGACCTGGTCCAGCGGCTCAACGCGCACGCCACGCAGAAGAAGTACACTGCCACGGTGCCGTGGTACAACCCCGGCGATATGGTCATCTGGGACAACCGGGCCGTCCTGCACCGCGCCGGCAGCGGCACGTTCGCGGGCAGGTACAGGAGGGATATGAGGCGGACTACGGTCCACGATGACAGCCCGACGGCGTGGGGATGCAACTCGAAGGATGCCATGTGGCAGGGGTTTAACAGCCAGGCGAAGCCTAAGCACGCTGGCGCTGTTGGCGTGTAAGATTACATCTCAGGCCGCTAGGTCGCTCGCGTTCTCGCAACAGACTTCTTGGGTAATTTACCATCCCAACTAAACTCTGTAAAAACTGGTAATGCGTCCTCAAGGAGGCTTTGCGAAAAGGTTCCTAGCTGCATATACGGAGACATCACGTGGGTAACTAATGCAATGAACCCATATATGGGGCTCGCCATTCCGCGCGTCGGCTTGTGACTAATATCCACGGAGGCTTGGGTTTGTCACAAAACGCCGCATATATTGGTATTCCCAGTGTAGAATTGTGTAAGAAGTTTTATTGTCAATATGGTTCTCGAAACGACGGCTAGAAATTGGTACCGAGACGAGTTTTTGGTTTCAACCGAGCCATTACTCATTCAAGTCGATGCAGTCAACGCAGCATTGAGCTCGGACCTGATGTGGTGGGCGCAAGGGCTGCCGCGCGATGAATTGAAGAAGGCACTCCATAACTCCTTATGTCTAGCACTCTATGTGCTTCCTGGATCTACCGCGCAGATTGCTGGTGAGCTCCATACCAAGTGTCGTTGAATCAGGCTCAGCTCACACAGACAGGCCAAAGTAGTCCAACTCAGATCGGGCTTGTGAGAGTGGTGACCGATGATGTCACCTTCGCCTATCTCACCGACGTGTATATCCTCTCGGAATATCAAGGCAAAGGCCTCGGTAGTTGGATGATGCAGTGCCTGAACGAGGTTATCAAGGGGTGGACTCATCTGCGTCGCTTCATGTTCCTGACGAGCGACACGATGGACCTGTATCGCAAATACCTCGGCGCAAAAGATTGGGACGAGTGCAACACGGCAGGGATCACCATCGGTTTGATCGAGGGGCCTGCGGCTCAGCACCCGCAACATTCGTGAAGGCAATGGGCATGCTGTAGTTATTGCCTCCCCGTCTTTCCGTATGCGCCGCCGAATGTTTTTCTCATCTCTATTGCGCGCTTATAAGGCGGTGCTGTTGGAGGCTGCACAGGGTCTAGGGATACGTGGTCTGGTGGAAGACGATAGGATGCGTCGGAATCGAATGCGGATAGATCGCCACAAGCTATGAAAGGTGCAATCCATCTAGTGTCGCTTTGGTTTTCCGAACGAATATCTTCCAGTTGTACTTCAGTGATACCGTGCTCGTCTGCTGTCTGAATTGAAATAGGGGCGCTGTTCCACGCCCCAGTCTCTGGATCCTGTAAAATAGTATTCCCGCCAAGGGACAAGCCCTTGAAATTCTGCTGTGTCATATTGGACAGGCGGAAACCCACACCTAATGGTTCTTCGAGGCTTGCCGAGAATCCTTTCGGGGGTTGGAAGTTCAAGCATACGATGAAGGCTTCAACACTGCTAGCACGCGACGATCGAGGCTTTGCCACGTGAACCTCCTCGAAGAATAGTTTGAGTTGAGCGTAGAGTACGTCTACATTCTTGCCCCTGAAAATTTTGGCGACAAACTTGCCGCCAGGCTTCAAGACGCATAGTGCCAAGTTCAGGGCCGCGAAAAGGAGTTGCGATTGAACGTAAATATCCAGATCATGCAAGCCAGTTACATCGGGTGCACCATCGCTAAGCACCAGATCTACCGGGTGTGTAGCATGTTGGCTCTTAGTCTTCGCATCGTATTCCGAGTCCAGTGCCTTCAATAACAAGGGGACTGTAGCTGGGTGAGTAATGTCGGCCCGGAGGGTGACAATCCCCGGCAGTGGACTGATGGGCTGCAAGTCGATAGCTACAATCTTGACATCCTGGTTTGGGTTTAACTCCACGGAAGATGTCTTCGACGCCAGAAGTTCAAATTGGCTGGCCGGGACGTGAGGTCCAAAAAGCCCGAGCATCTGCTGACGGAATTTGGCATCGCGATCTTCCCAGGCTGCCCGGCCGAATTTCTCGCCCTTGATCAACACCCTTGAGAGCACTTGAGACCAACTTCCTGGTGCTGCACATAAGTCCACCACACGAGTTACATTGGCGAACAGATCGAATTCTAGTCTCAGGTTAGCATCGTAGCCAGTTATCTCCATCTCGGAAGTGGATCAACCTTCATCAAGTTGCAAGAGTTTAAAAGCACTCCTTGCTCGCCATCCTTGCTCCTTAGCAAGTCTATAATATGCATCGCGTTTGTCTTTAGATGACTTTCCCATTGTTAGTTATGAGAGGTTTGGTCTTATGGATTGCGTGTCGGGGTCGGACCTGCTAGCAATTTTTGCAGTACCGGGGGTCTGGTAGGGCTGAATTAAGGTGTGGCTCGTGCGTCAGCTTGTTATCAGTATCAGCTGCATGACCCGATAAGATAAGCCAATAAATCCAAAATTCCCAAAATTTTGTCTCCTCTACAGTGTCTACAGTGATTAAGATCCCGACTTTTCCTCTTGCGACACACAATTCGAGCAAAATGAACGGGTTAAAGAAGAGAAAGTCTTCAGGCCAGGCCACGAACGCGCCAGCCAAGAAAAGGACAAAGGCGCATCAATCAACCCTCAGGTCCACCAAGAAAGCCGCAGCGAGGAAACCAACGAGTGCCAATTCGCTGCGATGGCAAAAAGCCAAGCTCCCCGACATGTTCGACGATGCCGAAGGATTCTTTGGGTTGGAAGAAGTGGACGATGTAGAAGTTATTCGCAACGACGATAACACGATTGAATTTGTACAGCGCCCCCATTAGGAGTCTACGTTCAAGCTATTAACCTGGAAGTAGAGAGCTGCCGAAACTTCAATCGATAAAGCGATTGCGGGAGACGGGGGTGACGACGACAACGAAAACGACGACGACGAAGAATTCGAAGGATTCGATGACGCCCCCGCGCAACAAGTTTCTTCAAACGGACCATCTCACCCACCTATAAGTAAGACCAAGAATGTTCACGCACCCACGATAGATGCGCCAGCCGCCAAGAGGGAGGACAACAAGGCTCAGAAGAAACAAAAGAAAAAGACAGTCACAGAGAAAACGAAGGATTCAGAGTTACAGAGCAACGTATTCTCTACGCTGGAAGGTATAGATGACGCACAAGATGATATAGACCTGTCGGCGTGGATGTCCCTGGATCTGTCTCCTCGAATTCTCGAGTCCCTGGCAAAGTTGAAATTTTCGAAACCCACTCCGATCCAGGCAGCGGCTATACCACAAATACTGGAGGGCCATGATGTCATTGGTAAAGCTTCAACAGGTTCAGGGAAGACCTTGGCATTTGGTATTCCCATTGTCGAGAAGTGGCTGGAATTGTCAGAAGGGGATGATACACCTCTCTCTACCTCGAAGATCCCGCTTGCTTTAGTTCTCTCGCCAACTAGAGAGCTTGCACATCAACTCACAGACCATATCAAGAATCTTTGCGCAGGCCTGCCAAATTCTCCTTATGTGTGTTCTGTAACTGGTGGTCTGTCTGTCCAAAAGCAACAGCGTCAATTGGCTAAAGCAGACATCGTCATCGGAACACCGGGAAGATTGTGGGAGGTCATCAGTTCCAGCTCCGATCTGACGAACAATTTTAAAGGGATTCAGTATTTAGTAGTGGATGAGGCTGACAGACTTCTGACAGAAGGTCACTTCCAAGAAGCAGCAGAGATCTTCAATGCATTGGACCGAGTCGAAGAAGAAGAAGATCAGGGAGAAGAGACGACTCCTTCTCCTAGGCAAACTTTGGTGTTCTCGGCGACGTTCCATAAAGGCCTTCACCAGAAACTTGCTGGAAAGGGCCGCTACGACTTGATGAGTCAACAAGATTCGATGGAATATTTACTCAAGAAGTTGAACTTCCGAGACGAAAAGCCGAAGTTCATCGATGTAAACCCGGTGTCTCAAATGGCAGAGGGTCTAAAGGAAGGATTGGTAGAATGCGGTGCGATGGAAAAGGTGAGTCTCTTCACACTGACGCATAACACGTACTGATGGTCAAAAAGGATCTTTACCTATACGCACTATTGCTTCTGTATCCAAACGTCCGGACATTGGTTTTCACCAATTCTATCAGCTCCGTCCGGAGGTTAGCTCCAATGCTACAAAATCTGAACCTTCAAACCCATCCGTTACATTCCCAGATGCCGCAAAAGGCGCGCCTGCGTTCTGTGGAGCGATTTACGAGTGCGAAGCAAGGGCAGTCGTCGATCCTTGTAGCTACAGATGTTGCTGCTCGCGGTTTAGACATTCCGAACGTTGACTTGGTCGTTCATTACCACGTACCTCGTGCGGCGGACGCGTATGTGCACAGATCTGGACGTACTGCACGTGCGGATAAGACGGGTCTGAGCATACTTCTCTGCGCGCCAGAAGAAGTTATCCCGACGAGACGACTCATCGCAAAGGTGCACTCGAAGACCGACAAGGGGTCCAAGAAGAGCTTCTTCGTGCAGACGCTAGATATGGACCGAAAATTGGTCAACCGCCTGAAGCCCCGCCTTACGCTGGCCAAGAAGATTGCCGACGCGGGGCTTGCCAAGGAGAAGGGCAACAAGGAGGACGACTGGATGAAGAACGCGGCTGAAGAGCTGGGGGTCGAGTATGACAGCGACGAAATGCAACAGGTAGGGAAGTGGGGAGGTCGCGGCGGCGGTCGGAAGGAAAAACAGAAACAGGCTAGGGAGATGACGAAGGCCGAGCTGGCCGCGCTACGTGCTGAGCTGCGGGAGCTCCTCTCGAAACGAGTCAACGCTGGCGTCAGCGAGAGGTATATCGCGACCGGTATGGTGGATATGGACGAGCTATTACGTGGCGCGAAGGGCGAGTTCCTGGGAAGGGTTGAAGGCCTCGACATCGAAACGTTGTAGTCTGCTTCCTTACTTGAGCATACCTTCGAAAAGGGCAGCCTCTTGGGTCCCATTGCTGCCTAACTACCTTTATTTGAAGCTATTACGGGGTTTCACTTCCACGGGAAATGATGACGATCGACTTACGAAGTATTTCAACATCGCCAGCTCTCGCCGAACGCCGTAGACCACATGCAGTTGCCTCTTCCGCAATCGTCCGCGCAATATGAGGACAGTCGAGGCTTCCGGACCTTGTGCTTGGATCATAATGCGAAGCATCCATCATAACGACATCTTGTCCGAGCAACTTCTGATGAAACACGACGGGTAGTATCTCAACTTCATTGAGGCAGGCAAATTGCGGATCCCGAACCAACCTAAATAGTACCTACTTGAAGGCAATACCGTTAAATGATATGGAAATAGATACCTCCTCGTTTCGAAGCTCGAAGCCAGCATCGTGCCTCTTTGTATAAGCCAAGACACCAAATAGGAGGTAAGAGTTGTAGGAGAAGTTGCGGATCCCACCACGACTTTCGCCAACTTCTTACCCCTATTGCACTTCGTCCCTTACATTACGACATTCGTATTGTATCCAAACGCACGTCTGTTCTAATAAGAGTTATCGAGGCTACACGTGGAGCTTCCATTGCAATGACGCCTTGGTGTTGCCTCGTAGAACATTCTGAATAGACTTGCCGACGCCTATGAGTGGGCAACGATTGGAGTCAGGTATGCCGCGGATATACGCAAAGCCTTAGGTACCCGCAAGATGTCCGATATACTTTCCGCCAAGGCTGGCCTCGAATTTGCAGATGCACACTACCACCAGATCATCGCAGTTGCATGTAGTTGACCAGAGCCCGATGGCCTAGGTAGCTACATTATCCCGATTCTATGAACTTGAAAGTTGCGTTCTGTTCATTTGGCAACTGGATACATCAATAATGAAATTACCATCAATAATATATGGTAAGCCCCGAGCCTGGTAGGACATGCCGAGCTCGATATGAAGTCTAACCACCACATCTGATGTCACATATTAAAAGTCTTAACTTTATATGTTAGCAGAAACAGCCGTAAAGGTGTGTCTCTTAACTCGGTCAGTTGATCATGTCCAGTTTCCGAAGGCGAATGAAACTGAACAATGTAGTAGTGACTATCACCTAGGTATATTGTTCTCCCGCATGCGATTCTCGTATTGCAATACGACCTAACCTACATATAACTAAGGTATTAGTTACCTTAAAGTGTATGCCCCCCTAAGACTTCCGAGGCTGAACATTACACTTTGAAGTTACACTTCGCACATACCTCCTACCTATTAGATAGTTTACCCCGGGGATAGCGCACCCCGCGTCTCTCGACACCTACATGCCTTCTTAATTACACTGGAGAGTAGGGGGTAAACTCTAAAAGGGGTGCTTGCCATGGTCCCGGAACCATGAAGCGCAGGTGTTGTCTTGCTAGCGTCTGAGGTCTGGCCATTTAACTCTTCTACCGTTCTCCTCGTTTCTGTTCCTCTTCCTTTCATCCATTTACCAACTCACCCACACATCTACACACCACCTCAGAGCAATCCCCGCGCCCTCTCGCGGATCTCCTCAACCTAGTCTGAGACTAAACCCAGTCTAGCCCCGGAAACGGATGGTTTCAACAGCAACCTGAGCGGTAAGCAACAGAGTTGTCCCTAAACCATCTCCTCTCACTTGACTAACCGTCGATGTTTCCCCAGTCTCCCAGGTTACCAGCCATGGCTTACCACGGTCACCACGGTCACAAATGTCTATAAATTGCACCAACCCCCCAGGCTCTGCTTTTGCTTTTTGGTCTTCACTCCTCACCCTTCTTCCTCACTTGCCTTTAGTCTTCTTCATTGTCAACCAACTCTGCATCGATAACCTGAAGAAGATTATGAGGAGAACATGTCAGCTCCTCTTCCTCTCTCCCTTCCTCTTCGAGAAGTGGCACCGAAGCCAGAAGAAGCAATGTCCTCGATAGGGGATGTTGCCACCATTGACGAGGCGGTCGCACCACCCAACCGCGAAGAATCGTCTCCGGTAGTCCTACCCGAGGACTTCCGGACGTTGATCAAGCCGGCGGACTGTGGCGACAAGCTGGCCATGAAATGGTCCACCAGCGCCAAATGGACGACGTTGTCCATCATATTCCTCGTTCAAGTGTCGATGAACTTGAACACGACGCTCTACTCCAATGGTATCGGGGCCATATCATATGAGTACAACGTCAGCCAGTTCGCGGTGCGATGGGGCGGCGCAGCCTCGTTTCTCATCGCGTACGCGTTCGGCTGCGAGCTATGGGCTCCCTGGTCTGAGGAATACGGCCGCAAGTGGGTTCTGCAGACGTCTCTGTTTCTCGTGAACTGCTTCGCGATCCTGGTGGCGACGGCTCCGACTTGGACAGCACACGTCGTGGGGCGTACGCTGGGCGGCTTATCCAGCGCGGGGGGTAGCGTGACACTGGCCGTGGTCTCGGATCTGTTCCAGAACGACGATCCGATGTTCCAGCACGCTACCTCCTTCATCGTGCTGTCCTCTGTCGGCGGGTCGATCATTGGCCCGATCATCGGCGGCTTCATCGAGGAGTACTGCCCGTGGCGTTGGTGCGTTTGGTTCCAACTCATCTTCGGCTTCGTCGTCCAGGTCCTTCACCTCGTCTTTGTGAAGGAAACCCGCAGTACCGTTGTCATGGACAAGGTAGCTAAGGGACGGCGAGAGAGTGGGCAGAACCCCCACCTCTTTGGACCGAATGAGATGTCCGGGAAGGGGCATATCGACTGGGCCGAGGTCGGTCAGATCTGGCTGAGGCCCTTCGGAATGTTCCTGACGGAACCTATCGTGCTGTGCTTCTCGCTGTTGTCTGGATTCTCGGACGCCCTCATTTTCAGTAAGTTTTCTCACAATATACTCGCTCCTCGATGGCAATTGCTAATGGATGCCAACAGTGATGGTCCAATCGTTCGGCTTCGTGTATTGGCAATGGGGTTTCGGGCCAATCGAGCTAGGTCTCGCGTTCATCCCGATCGGCATCGGCTACCTAATCGCTTATGGCGCCTTTTTCCTGTTCATCAAGCGCAACGTGAACATGCGGAAAAGGCGTCCGGAAAGCGAGTATGAGCAGTATGAGTCCCGACTCTGGCTCTTACTGTTCCTGGCGCCGTTGCTGCCGATCGGTCTTCTCTTGTTCGCGTTCACCTCGGCTTGGTTCTCGTCCCCTATCCATTGGATAGCCAGCATGTTCGCGTCGTGCTTGATTGGGGTGGCCAATTTCGCCATTTACATGGCCACCATCGATTATGTTTTGAGGTCGTACGGTCCTTACGCTGCGTCCGCGACGGGTGGAAATGGGTGGGCCCGAGATTTCTTGGCTGGAATACTCACACCATACGCGATACCCATGGTTAGTACCTGAACACACCTCTTCATGAATACTATAGCTAACGCCTTCTTAGTATGTCTACCATTGCCATCTCATTAGTCTCAGATTCTCTCCTCCGTTCCTTGAGAGCCGAAGAATTACCCCTTTTTCTTGTGTATACAAGGAACAATAGCTGACTTAAGCGTGCAATAGGTACGAGAAGCTGTCCATCTTCCTCGCGACGATCTTGCTTTTCTCCATTGCCGCTGTCCTTTACGGTGCTGTCTTGGTAGTCTACTTCAAGGGCCCCTGGTTACGCCAGCGCTCGAAGTTTGCGCAGACGCTCGCCCAGGCCGCAGTAGACCAAGACAATGCCGCAAGTGCCCATGACGAGGACAGCGGCTTGGTTGAAACCAGCAACGTGAACGGTCTCCTTCACTTCCTGACGTCCGAGAACATGCCCGGCAGCCGCGCCGCTTCTTCAGCCGGCAGCACGCCGACTAATTCGGCGCGGAATAGTCTGCATGTGCCACGGCCACCCGTCTCTCGTCAGCCGACGGAGACAAGTCACCTAGAACGCCCGCCGGTGGGACAACGCCAGCACTCGAATCTGAGCGTGTTCCAGAGCCCGCTGCAGCACGAGATCACGGTGGCTGCGGTGCGGAGCGAGCGTAGATGTGGCTGTGACGGGGCCGTTGCGGCGTGTGGCTGCGGCAACAAGGACACGCGGGAGACTCAGAGAAGCTCCGGACCTACGTCCGTCAGAGAGGTTGAGGATGCACAGCAGCCAAGTTCTGGACATGTGCACTTCCGAGATCCTGGCGCGAACGAGGTCCGAGGTCAAGAGCGGGAGAAGGTCGACAATGACCCTGCGCACCGGTGCGTTGTGGCGTGAAGACCCCTCTGCTGCATCTCCCCCGAGTTCACAGGCCGTACGGGATTGCGAAGGTGGTGTCGGACAGACAGCGCTGGTACATGGATATCGTGTGGGAGTCTGGGATATTTCGTTTGTTTAGAGCGGGGAGTTCGAAGATACCCTTTGGTTTATGAGGATACCCAAATGTTTTGATGTTGGATTTTTAGGAGGATAGGATATACCCATGGCATTATAAGACAATTGATCGCTTTTTTTTCGAATTGACTACCTACACTTGAGATAACTGTGCTGCGTCAATGTTAGTGAGGACTTGGGCATTCATCTGGTATTCGGACGATATCATGAGCCACTAGACCAGTAGTACGGTGCACCAGCTTAAATGTAGGTTGGTAGCTTTGAATTGGCAACCATACTTCGAGAACATTATGCTCAGTTAGTCCGTGACTAGAGAATATACGCTCTACCAATTGCATGACTTGGGGATGGTGAGCTCAGGAGCAATAGGTAGAAAAGGGGCAAGATGTTCATCATGAAAGTATTGTCATTCGTTGGGAAAAGTATGTACTATGTTTGGGGAACATAAAATATGTACAGTCGAAGTAGAATGTCCGCGGCGGTCAAGCCGAGATGCAAATGCATATGCAAAAATCCCCTGATCCCTCCCCCCGTTTCCTCCCATGAGTCCGTTCCCATATACACATGTATATATATCCCTAGTTTCAATAGACAAGAAGCGAATGTCTGGCTGAAGTGAGTGTGAACCCCCTATCCATCCCTCCCCTCCCCTGGTTTCCTAGGTAGCGAGCGAGCGTATCAGCTGGGTAAGTTGGTCGAAGCGAGTGCCGCGAACTCTGCAAAATCTACTGCAGGTTGTTCTTGATGTTGGCGTACATGCTGTTGGGGTAGCTAAGCAGGTTCTGGGTGCTGTCGAGGGAGCCGGCGCCGCCCTGGGCGTTGAAGGAGGTGGCGATGAGGCTGCCGGAGTCGGTGCGGTCTCCCGAGGCCTCCCAGAACATGGCGCCGCCCATTCCCTTTCCGCGGAGGTAGGCGATCTTGCGCTGGACCATGTCGACATTGTCGTAGCTGATGAGCTCTTTCGACGCGCTGTCGTAGCTGTAGCTGGCGCCCGCCACGTCATCATACATCTCCGTCGCGCCGGCCTTGGGCAGCACTTTCGCGTCCCACACCCCGTTTTCCCAGCTTCCACTACCAACGCCCGAGTACGCCTGGCCTATTCCGCCTGTGGCTTCGAAGGATCTTCCATAAAGGGGTATCCCGAGTACAATCTTATTTGCTGGGACGCCGCCGCTTATGTAGGCGCTGACGGCGGCTTCGGTGGAGAACTTGGTAGATACCGGGTTCTGGGTGCTGGGGTACAGGTTCGCCTGGTGGCCCGAAGTGGTATCCCAGGAGCCGGCGTAGTCGTAGGCCATCAGGTTGAAGTTGTCGAGCAGAGAAGCCATCTCGCTCAGGTGGAGCTTCTGGTAGTTGGTGGGACCGGCGGGCACGGCAGCGGTCAGGAGGAAGTGGTAACCGTTGGCATACTGGGCCGAGTACGAGTCGAGCTCGGATCGGATAGTCCTCAGAAGGGCCACCATGTTGCTGGCTTCGGTGTCGTCAGCCGGGTACTCCCAGTCGATATCGAGACCGTCGAAACCCCAGTCCTTCATCAAAGTCACAGCTGACTGCGCAAAAGTGGATCGAGTTGCGTCGGTGCTGGCGGCCGCAGCGAAGTTGGTTGAGTAGGTCCAGCCGCCAATAGAAAGGGAAGTCTTAAGGTGGCGGTTGGCCTGCTTAAGCTTGTAGAGCTGCTTGACACAGCCGTAGGCATTGGTGCCAACGTCGTTCCAAGCTAGAGGTCGACGTTTAGTAATCTATACTGCTAATGAACCCCGGGTGACGGGTATACTTACAGTCGCCATCATAGTGCTTCTCCAGATCGGCGTACGTGTCTGAAGCGTAGACGGTACCATCAGATCGGAGGTTAAGGAATGAATACAGCACCAGGCTGATCTGAGAGGCGGGAAGCTGTGCCGGTTGGTAGTTCCGCCCGTAGATACCCCTACGACAATATTAGCTAATGCTTCGTGAGAGAGAGAGAAGAACATCTAACCAGTTGGTGAAGTAGACCGTGTTCTGGAAGCCAGTAGCACGCTTCTGGACTTCGGCAATGGGGCTGGCAAGCCCAAGGGATGCTTGAAGAAGCAGAGTAGTAACGAGATCTTTAAGAGAGAACATGGTGACAGACGGCTTCAGAGCAAAGTCCGAGATAGTCAAAGGAGTGAATATGTGCTGTTGATATAGACCTGGGTTGGATCTCGAAAGTTGAAGGAGAGCTGAGATCTCAATACCTTTATACTAAACCGTGCGGCCGTAGAAGACGCGACTTTGGCACGCTACCACACCACCATCACAGATGCGTGTCTTTCATGTGCTGCAAGGATGTGACTACAGATGCAGAAGGCCAGGTAGTGGACGGATGAGATCGGAATAAAGGAGTGACTGGCAAACCATGGTGCTCGGTATGTGGCTCACGGGCGGCTCTTCGACCCAGAGCGGCAACGTTGCCACTATCTGTCATCTAGATATGCTCCTGAACCGGTGCATCCTGCCATATTCCCTGGTGCATCCTGCCGTGTTCCCTGCTGCTGCCGCCTTGTAAAGGTGGCTCCCGGTTATGAGAGTACCTAGTGGTGAAGTTCACCACAGCTTCGCGGTAGCGGCAAGCCATATTGGAGCTTGGGAGCCCTCGTGCTCTATCCCCTATTCCATAAAGGGAAGGAGGACGTTGGAATGTGTCTTGCATATTGAGACCTCGTCAGGCTCGGTAATGAAAGTAGCCTTTGCTCAGGGGAAGCTGTTGGACGTTGTCCAATCAAAGGACGGAGGACTCGAGACGACAGTACCACCCAACTTGCCTTCGGATGGGATTAGCACAAGGGTTGGTAGCTTATCACAGGGTTGTATGGACCCATCTCGTAGCTCATACCCCACCATCACTTGATCAATTTAGATCTCGGGGTAAATGTCATATAGAATATGTGTAAGTCACCGAGATAGGTTTGGAATAGGTGGTTTGAGATAGATGCTCAAGTGATTTAAGAAGATGGTGAAAGCATAGGTACCTACCTAGGTACCTTACCTACCTATTACCTGGTAACAATGTGGCAGATTTGGTGAGACATTCACAGAGGCTGTCTAAAGATTACTTACACAGATATAATACACTGGCTTAGACCCTCCTGGGTTTAGACACATGTCAAGCTCGAAATAGCATCCGAAGCCTTGGTGTGGAGAGATAAGGTATTTCCATAGTGGGATTGTTCTTCCAGCGCGGCGCATCGAGGAACCCCGGTCTCGACGATGCTAATGGTGCCGAGGTCAGGTTCGCTATGGGACCGTTGGCTGACCCTAACTTGGCCTGCCCCCACCACCCCCGCCAAACCTCTGGTTGCATCGAGAATATCTATCGTTCTTGCAACGTTACTGGGTCCAGAAGGAAATTTGGTGTCTTGCGATGCAGCCAGATATTTGCCAGGTAGGTATCTTGGAAGATGCGAAGTGATTGTTTGGGCGGTAGTATGCGCGAGTCCCTATTCGACGAAGTTGAGAATCGAAGACATAAGCTGACGGTTACGCGTCGGCAGTCGCAGTCGCCGCGCGACGTAGCAGTCGTAGAAGTTAAGTCGATAAAAAGAGAGCGGCACTGATAGAGGCGTCTAGACTGTAGATGGGCGTGACACTGAACGTGGAAGCTGCTGTTCATTGTGCTCCGGCCCAACAAGGCATGCCGAAGACGCACGACACTTGCCCCTGATTCTACATAGTATATCCATGAACGTGGCAGCGCCATCGGGCCGAACATAAACTTGCTAGGGCAAGACAAGGAGAAACAACTGCAACTGATTCATAAATCAGCGTATCCTGCTAGAAAACCGACTGTGCCACCAGGGTGCGGTCGACGCTAGTGTTTTTGAAGTCTTCATCATATTAAACCCTAAGCTTGCAGCGCCGTCCGGAGGGATTACGCGAACTGCATTGCCGAATGTAAATTGGAGTTTGCCAGAAGCCAGAATATTGACGGTAACTCTTGAAATGCTCACATGGAGATAGTATGAGGTTATTTTCGTTTCGTTAGCACATGCCATGCGCCAGGTAATGGGGTTATGAATGGTGAATACCTAAGTGCCGGTCGTTAAGCATTTGGGTCCAAGTCGACAACTAGCTCATCGCATCAGGTACTTAACTTGGGAATCCCCAGTTTGGTAACACGAAACACATGCTCGCAATCTGCAATGATGCGGCGAAGAATCTCACGATGATGAGGCTCTTGACCGATCGACAGGTTCGAAGCGAGAACATAAGCGTTCGCGGTGCCTGGCATGATGCCTAGAACGTGGATAGCACTTTGCGTGGTGGGAAGTGACGACATCGTCCCATTCCTTCCGAGACAGGCAGTTGGCTTGGAGGAGGTGGTGAATGATAAGTCCAAAGAGCATTGACTGCCTGAAGGGAACGCCGTTTGTGGTAAAACGGGTAGGTAGATTTTAGTGTGCCAGATCTCGCTAGACGTTTTTCAGATCGGCAAGTCTGAACCCCGGTCCAGGAAGGTGGATGCATTCCCTCTAGGCTACCGTTAAGGTATCCTCTATTTTTAGGGTCCCAGATTGGCCATGGGAACTCGGGCCAACCGCCTGTCAGCCCACACTACAGCGTGCATTGATCCTTTATTTCCAGCTCTTCCCCCACCTGCAAGTCTAACCTTATTTCCCCTGACACTTCCATGGGTCAGTTCTCAGCTCTTCAGCTATATTAATATTCCGCGCCGCATGTGTATAGCATGAGTCTCTTTCGGCGTAGCTCACAGGGACAAGCTATCTACTGGTTATTGCATAGGATTCAGCTTCTAAATATGGCACCGAAATCAACGACGCCTCCGAACCCTCACCTAGCGGCGATACCGGCTCCATACCAACGCATCACCAGTTGCGACAGTTAAAAAGGCAGTCACAGTAGACTCCTCGTATGTCGGCATCCTTCGGCTACCAGGCCAAAATCCATACCGTACTGGCAGATAATTCAAGGTCAATTTCAACCCCATGCCAAGTTGCGTGGCGAATCTGGTTGGAATCCTTGAGGTTTTAACTAGGTAGCTATCAAAAAGGATCCCAACGACATCCTTCGTCGGATCTAGAAGTTAGTAATTTATACGTGGCATGTCGACCGTCATGACGCAACATCTGTTCACCCGCCATTAAGCAGGATGCGTTCGGCCCTTCAAATGGCTTCATAGGATCGTCGGCATCCGTCACCGTTGGTGCCGCCCTACTCCGTTATACCTGGCAGAGCTCATTCCACAATGCAGCCCATGGTGATCGAGGCTCTATACTTGCCTTATTCCACGCCCTCAGCAATTGCAGTGCATGATTGGTCATCTTATCACTCGGTGAGGTCTTTCACATTGGACGTGTTAGCCAGATGTCGACGGTATAGATTGAAGAGTGCATCAATCACTTATGCTCACGAGCGACGGTGTCCAAAATCTACCCCTAAAACTACTACATACAGCGGCAATGGTTAGGTAACAGCTCATTCCTCTCTCCAACCGTTATAACCTTCGGAAACACATGTGCCACCTGTTATATTAACTCAACAACATGGGCTAGTCACTGGTTCTCCTTTAATGAAGATCTACATATGAGTAAGGTGGTAGCCGCATAGTTTCATCGCACGTATTTCTATTCCAACCACTGGAAGCTTCTGCGGACAGCATACGTATCCCCCAACACTCTATCATAATTCCATGAGCGATAATATGAGTTCATCGCAATAAGGATATCAATAAGCTCGTTCGTCATCCAAGGATACAAAGTATATAGGATGATTCAACTCACAGAGTACCAAGATTTACCTAACGCCTCTATTATCGCGATCAAGAGCAACCACTCTTCTCAAAATCAACACAATTACGAATGATGTCACATTAATCAAGACTATCTTTCATATATTTATTCGCTATGACAATGTTGCATGTCAAAACTATTCATCCAGGAGCCTCTACCCTCTGTAACAGAGGCATGTCCCGAGTCCTTGTCAATTCAATGTATTCAGACAGACGCACGAGAGCCCTCCAAAGACATAGTTCATCTTACCACGCATCTCTACGACCGCATAAAGTATTGACTGTTCCAATAGCCTCTTGTCAAACAACATGGCCTTCTATAATTGCCACGTACCTCTATCCAGCAGTCTCACAAGGCTACATATTGGTCCTTCAGCTAAGGTAGTTAGTTACTTGCTTAAGGTATATAATAAACAAATATTTAGTTCATTGACTGGAGTATTCAGCATGTGTTGGCCCTATTATTGGAGGAATCAAATAAGATGGTTATAAGAGGATATGACGCTGTCGTTTATTATGGGTATAAAAGCAGCCGTACTCGTGAGCATATGATATAACTAGAGGTAGGTACGAATCTGATTTTGCTACCTGGCCGTGAGTTATACCAGCCAGGGACGGCAACAGATACCATAATAATGAATCACTTCAGCGATATCTCACAGCATTACCGAGCCCTCATGCAAGCTAGCAATGTCAGATTGAATCCACTCATTAGTATCGCAGCATCTTTCCCGATTTGGCACGGCATATAAGCTACACTATCAATATCTCACTCTACAGTGGGCTGACTCACTTTTAGTGACACAATTTCGTGACCATTTTTTTCAACAAATGCAAGTTGTATTCGTATATTCAGGGCCGTATTCCTACGGCCACCTATTAGAGTCTGTTAAGTTTGATGAGATATTCAGGGGCTGTTCGGACTGTTAAATAAAGATAAGTATCTAGGTGAACCTCGTTCAGCCGCACCCCTACCTATGCCTTGCTGAGTGTCCACATCAATGCCGAGTTTTCATCGTTTTAGAAAGTCGAAGGCGGTGAATGGACCAATCCACAATTGTTCCAGTATACTCAGCCAGGCACTAGCAAAGCCTCAGATAGGGCTTTGAAGTCATTTTCATTGTCCCATGAAGCAACTCGCCACATCATACCGAAAGAGGTTCACGACGACAAGATAGTACGTGACCCTGCAGCTTCGTTAGTGGTATATATATGGAGGAGTAGTCGAAGTCCTGAGTCGTACCTGTGAGCTTAGATTCGATATATAATAGGCATTGGCTCCGCGCTCCTACAGCTTAAGCCAGAGTCACACGACATCATCAGATCGTCCTCAATCTTCTGTAATAGCGACGAAGTAATAATGCTCTTCCATCTCAATGCTAGTAGCGGAACTCCTATCAGTTGATCCAGCACCCTAGTCATAATCGTTGCCATCGAGAAAATCCTCTTCGTCACGTTTGTCATGACATCTGTCTACGTCGCGGGCATTAGCGTAAGTTATAACCTCATTGATCAGTGACATATATCACTAACACTCCGTGTCAACCAGAGCCCATGCCAGAACAACCAGCCCCTCATTTCAAACGGCAAATGCTGCCCTGGGTATTCCATAGTTGACAGCGACGGAACATTCTGCTGCGTCACCGATCCCAACTGGACTTACAGCGACGTCTCGCTCTGCTTCGATGGCAATTGCAAGGCCAAGGTCTCCATAGACGACCCTAACTACGACCAGAGGGTCAGCGACCCTCAAGGTACAGCGTCCTCGCCCACTAGCTCTGCTGCCATATCTACGGCCTCCTCCGCCTCCGGTTCCGCAACATTCTCTGACACGGCTTCAGGTTCTTCTACTACCACGGACTCTGCCGCTACGTCTTCTGAGACCGCTGCTGCTGCATCCGACAATGCTGCTGCTGGGACCCGTGAGGCGACGTTCGGTATGGTTGCTGCACTGGCTGCTGTCCCCGTTGCTTTTTACGTTCTATAGAGAACACCCACTAAGCATTATATGATGCTATTGCGAAACAAGGTTTTGTTTGGCTAGTTAAAATCTAGAAAAATCTACTTTATATCCTCTTCACTTTTCATGTAATTTAGAAATCTTGTTCTTGGGAAATTTAAGTGTATTGTTAAATTCAAATTTGATTAAAACCTTTTACTAAATAGTATCTATCGTTCTAAGTATCAGCAGGCACTTACATTTGCTCCAGTCCATAGTTATAAACTGTTTGTGTTCATAAGTCTGTGACGAGTTCATAATTTATACCCCAGTTATTTATCTAATCCCATCTGCGCCATGAATATATACGTCTAATAAATATCAGCCAGTCTATATCACTGGTATAAGCGACTTCATGCCAGATTTCGCACGGAGTGTGGTGGGCTAAAGTGAATGTGTGGGATACGGGACCAAGTCTGAACGTCATACAAACCCTTTCTTCGTGCTTTTTGGACCGAAATATCAGCTGAGCAGCGAATTTCTTGCGTGGTTCTCTAGCGCCAGGTGAACATCTAGATAGTCTTGAATCTCTGGAGGTCCTCGATTTGTCATCATATCTTGAATTCTAATCGTGTGTCGTGGTCTAATGTAAGACCGGCGGATATAAAAAAGAGCTCGAGCTGTTCTAGGATCGTCAACGCGGCCAGCGTCTCGCAGCTGAACTGTTAACTGTGGTCATTTACAGCACGCTGAAGGCTTCGCAATGCTTTGACATATAGACCGGTGTCGAGCACCTGTTCTGCCGGGAGGTTTCGTTTGTAGTTGGCCCACGAAGAACACAGCAGGGCAACGCAGTCTCGCAGCGCGGCACTTCGGCTAAGACGAACCGGAAGGTGCCTAGTATATCCAACGTAAACTAGCAAATCCCAAGGGGCGTCATCGTTTCCAAGGTATCAACCAGGCGAGCAGCTACCTGATCAGCTACTGTAGCGAGATTCCTCTTCGGCTCATGGGAGTGTAGACGAAAGTGATTGAATGAAGCTCCTCCCGGCAACTCGTTGGAACGAACTTTCTCTAAGCTACCAGCCGGCCTGCTGGGGACTGATGATCTGTTTGCGACCTCATCCCCGTTTACGACATCGACGTTAGACTGGCTGCTGTTGTTGATGAACGTGGTAATCATAGTCAAAGCTGGAGGACCAAAACACTGGACCTTCGCGGGTACGCATGGAGTACACATCGGCCATTTCTCGTCACACTGGAACGTAAATTTGGTTAATGAAATACCTACGCATCGATAGGAATCCTTCTTTACTTTGATCTTGATGCGCTTGCAGCGCTGGCACTGTTTCGACCTAGCGACGCGCACCATGTTCTCATGCGCATTGTTCAATGTCGTCTCAATGTACGAAGAGGGATAGAAAATGTGACCTGCACAAGTATCCTGGGTTTTATAGAGCTGTAGTCGCTATGTTTCGGAGAGGGCCTGCGGATAACCTTGCATCAACTCACCAGATTCCGCAATAAAGCTAGCTGCTCGAGCTGAAATGTCTCCATTTTGATGACAACCCTCCAAAGGATACTTACCAATACCCTTCCGTTTTCTTCTACATATATTCAGCTCATTCATACAAATATCAAATCTAAATACACTTCTGGTATAAGCACGGGAAGCCTTGCATATCCTTGGAAGATTAGATCCTCGAAGAGAGTGTGGAACAATATGTAGGTCCAAATATACTAAATGCCGAGATAATGTCTAGACCGACACCATTTAACTAAACAAGGAGTATACCAACCCTACGGACACTACTTTAGAAGAGATATTGAGACCAGTTGTAAGTAGATATATCAGAAGTTGGAGCTGTGTATTGGTAAGACATAATACTGCTCGACATCTGTACGTAGATATCCTGAACCAAAAAGGTTACACAATGTAGTTACCTCCTACCGCCTAACTAAGAATGAAATTCAGTTAAAATGCCTGTCCAATTATGGACTGAGGGCTGCTTATCTTGTCATTCTCACTAATAACCTCATCTGCAACAGAGGAGGGTTCGTAGAATGAGTGAGATGTCAATAACGACGAATTCGAGAACGTATATGGTCTCTCATTTAAACACGATAGCTCACTATTAGAAGCCGCGAAAGTACTTCGTAGCTAGAGAATCAGACGTGCACGTTAAATCATAAGAAATCGACGAGCCTTCCAGGGGTCTCGTACAAGTTTCAAAGAGAATCCTCTACAATGCGCAGGCGGAAAATATATGATAGGCGGTGTTGATAGGAGCGAAGACTTCAACTCTTCGCAGCCTTACTCACAGATCAGCTGAGAGATTGTCCTCACATCTGCTAAGATGCATATTCGAAAAGCACTGCCGTTTGCGAATTCCTTGGTACTGTTGCCTGGATGCTGTGCTGACCGCTATTCGCATGCGGTGCGAATATCATTGACATGTTTGGACAGAAGAACGAGACATAGCCAACAGATCTTGGTCGCGTGGTATCGGAGTTTGGGGGCGGATGTGATTCGATGATGTACATACTTAACGCCAAGGCTGTTTCTCAAGTGAAAGGTGGCTGTGTCAGTGAATGTAGGAATCCTAAAGAATCCTTCGAACGCGTGCCCAGAGAGACGGCGACAGTTGGCAGTGCAGTTCGGCAACAGAGTTAAATATGATATACAGGTCCAAAACGGTAAGCATGTACCCTATGATAGGGACAATATCTGTAAGTAAACGCAAGTTGAAGATTGAAACTCACTTTTCTCCCGAGTCCCCCGAGCGGGATGAAACAAGTGGCTTTTCAATACCAAACTAACCTAACTACGGTTAGCATTTCATGTAAGGAGAGCCTAAACCCCAACCCCACACCGCACTACCGGGTCCATGCGACTCACCCTCCCTGCCTTCCAGATGGGAAAGGCGGCAGGCTACGCCCTTAAACGGTGGATTATTGGGTCTCCTTACCTCGAAGATGTACGGGATGCAGACTCGCTAATTGATACCCTCTTTCTGCGCCGTACTGTGATGCAAATATGCATCACAAGCATACATTTGCTTGATCCACTCGATAGGAAAACTGGGGTACTTGTGGCTTTTACTACTTGTAGGTTTTGCTGCGGCTAAGGTCAGACAAAAGGCCATGATCGCTTGCGTCAGTGATTGAATAATACCTAAAGCATGGAATGAGTTCGCCAAGGTCCGGCTGTTGGGGGCGATGTATGTAATGTATCGTGAGTTGGTGCTTATTCCGGCATGGTGTGAAAGATACCAAGTACATGATGAATGCAGTTAGGCGTGTCCTGCAGTCAAATCCTGAGTGCCGGCACCAGGAAATTTCGAAAATCGAGCCCCTTAATTAATGCCACATGGCAGCCAATGAGAACCGTGAACAATTTAGGCACCTACATACCTATGGTCGTAGACGAGCTGCAAGAAAGGTCCTTACGTACCTAGCTACATAGGTAAGTAGGTTGGGGAAATCTGACAGTTTACCTCCTATCCACAATTTACATGTCTATCTCTTACCGAAGAAGTGTCGGGCATCTCACCCCTTCTGCCCCTTTACACTCATAGTACCACATAAGGAAATTAGGTAAAATTAACTAAATGCCAGCATTAGAACTAAGACTAAAACGGCACTAGTTCCCCTCGATCGGCAGGGACGGCAAAGCCTCATCTCCACTATTTACCTAGTGTAAGGCGCCACGGCTTTTTTTTAGGTTACCCGAAGGAAACTGTTGGCTTCCGCAAGAGAATCTTCCTTTACTTACTCCCAACTCCTTAAAACCTGAAGAAACAAATTTCCACGTCAACCTTTCCAACGTCAGCGGATGTTGCACAACCAACAAGCTACTGTCATATTAAATAACTCACGCCTCCTCTCTTGATTTCTACTTGCTTGTTTATCTTACATGCCCCTTGCCCATCTTTTTCTACACAGGTAATACTTATACTTGACCTCTAACAATTACGCGTTCCTACGGACTTCATCGAGCTTAACCCGACCGCGTCTCTCTCCCTCTCTCCACCAAAACCTGTCTAGCGGCACACTCTGCCGCTAAAATCTACCCTACTTTACCTTGTCCTCCGTATTTATAGTCACTAGGCCCTCGGCTTCTCGTATAAGAGTGGCTTGAGATCTTATCCGCTTTTTCCGCAGGATAAGTGAGCATTGGCCTTTACAAGGAATAAGGTGTAATATGATTTTCCGGGTTTGATAAATCCCCCGGCGACACAGTCACATATGTGCCTCCGCGCTTGTTGTCGCCTAACACACTGTTGCATCTCACCATAACGGGCGAGTGTCCCGACTTGCTGGCTTGGGTGACGTAGGCAGCAAGCCCTAGCTGTGCTACGTGCGCATTGCCGGGCAAAATCGTGTGTCACCTTTGCCCACTTGCATTGATGCTCTGCTGCGTCGATGCCTAGCTCGATCACACCGGAGAAAGTAGGCCTCTTAGACGACGATGAGGCTCAACTCTCGCCGTCTAGTTCGGCCGCCCTTCTCGGAGACCATGCTCTAAAAGATGTAGAGGCTCCACCGGCGGAAGGATCGCCCCGCTCTGACCAGAGGCGAGACGGCCGACTGTTCTCCTGGTTTCTATCTCGGCCAAAGACTCTGCGGCGGAAACTTCGCAGACACCCATTGGCATTCGCTATTATCTTCTTCAAATACCTCGTTATCCTTGTGTGCATAATCTTAATAGGGACTCCCATCTTCTCGCCGTCCTATACGCGACCCCCTCAACACTATCTGGAACTCGAGTCCAAGTGCCAAGGACCTCTTCGACAACCGGGATGTGCAAACCTGCGCAATGAACAGGTTTTCATCAGTGTGTCTCTGTACGACAAGGATGGTCACCTGGCAAATGGCTTCTGGGGTGAGAGCTTATTGGAGCTCATACACCTGCTTGGCGACGACAATGTCTTTCTAAGTATATACGAGAACGACAGCGGGTCCGAAGGGGCTGTGGCTCTTGAAAGCCTCAGACGCCAACTGAGATGTCGACACTCCGTTGTCCACGAACCTCACGTGTCCTTGGATGATTTTCCAACCGTGGCTTTGCCCGATGAGACAGCGCGAGTGAAACGACTGGCCTACTTGTCTGAAATGCGGAACCGTGCCTTGCGGCCACTTGACCGCTTCGATCCAAGTGCTGGGACTGTGCAATACGACAAAATATTGTTTCTGAACGATGTCGCTTTCCACCCGATGGAGGCAGCCCATCTGCTTTTCAGTACCAATATAGACGAAGATGGGCAAGCGCAGTATTTATCCGCCTGTGCCGTGGATTTCTTGTTGCCACTTCACTTTTACGACCTTTACGTCACCCGAGATTTCGAAGGCTACTCTGCCGGGATGCCCTTTTTCCCAATATTCTCCACTGCCGGCGAAGGTGTGTCCAGGGCTGCCATGCTGGACCAGAAAGACGCGGTTCCGGTACAGGCATGCTGGAGCGGCATGGTAGCAATGCAGGCCAAATATGTGCAAAATGTGAACGAATCCTTACCGAGTTCCGACTTCCAGGACATCAGCCACCACGTCATCGATCCAGCAAGCCCGCATAACGTGACAGCTCCGGTCCGATTCCGCTACGAGCCTGAAGTATTCTTCGACGCGTGCGAGTGCTGTCTATTCCACGCCGACGTGGCTCAGGTAGCAAGGAAAGTTGAAGGAAAAGACTTGGGGATATTCATGAATCCCTACGTACGAGTGGCGTACGCGGAGAGTACCTTATCTTGGTTGCCATGGGCCCGAAGATGGGAACGGTTGTTTATCATTCCACATACCGTTGTGTCGTATTTTCGGTCTTTGCCAGCGCGCAACCCTCATCGTACAGTTCAAGAAGGCGATGCCTTTATGGAAGAGATCTGGGTTGGCGAGGGAAACACCGGTCACTGGCAATTGGTGCAGCGAGAAGGCCGAAATGGGATGTACTGTGGTGTCCGGGAGATGCAGGTCATCATAAAGCAGGGTACGTTCCAAGTATGAGTTTAGCCATCATGCCGGATACTAACGGGAGTTATAGACGAACGCGAGGAAGACAAGAACTGGGAGAATATCAAGATCCCTGCGGGCCAGACAATGCACTTCCCCACGTAGCATGGAGAGGTGCAACGGCCAGGTGAGAAGTGGGTTCCCATGGTGAGCTGGAGAGTGAGAGAAGAGGCCGAGAAAGCTCGTAAGAAGGAAAAACTCGAGTCTCTCCGATCATCTCCCAGCGCACCAAGACAGATCGTTTAAAGCGGCCCTTGGTACCAATCAAGGCGCTTTGAAAACCCACCTAACCGTTGCACCGCGACGAATATTGAAGTCGAAATCGGATCGTGTACTATCTTCAGGGTACGGCTATTGGCTAAAAGGTTTTAGGGCTTTGGCGTGTGCAGCGCAAGCTCGCATCCGTAATTTAGAACTGGATTATTGGGGACGAAAAGTAACGGTTTTTGGGGCATTGCATTGGTCGCGATAGCGAGCGGTCAGGGATTGCATATGGGCGCATATTGATACCAGCATTCGTTAAGTGTCTGCCCACAGGGCAAGAAGCACGTACAGGCGTTATTGTGGAATATAATATTGTCTAGTTCACAAGCGAGAGGAAGCTAAGACGGAGATATAACCGTCGTTGACGAACCAATTTTAGGAGTTGCTGTATACTAGATTCAGGATAAGACAGATTTTAATGACATCGACAGACAAGACGAATACCCAACTAAAGACCAGTAATGATTCCGATGTGGTTGGGACATTTACTGATCCTATTCGAGTCTAATATGCATCTAGTCTAAGCTCCCCCCTATTCTCCAAACAAAATCAAAGTCCCCTTATTTAGATTATGTACCTAGGTAGGTATACTTTTCCCAACCCAAGTTCTATGTATATTCACTTCTATTAAATGTCGCCCTTCGCATTGAATGTAGATCTATATCTCCAGTTAATTAAAATATTCCATATGCGATAGGTGGAATAGGGGAACAGGCATGGTGACCAGCATAGAAAAGTCGTGATGCTAACGGTAGGCATTCTCAAACATGACAGAACACTTGTGCCTCCTAATCTGAGTTAAAGATACATACCTATCCATCCTTTGTCCTTTAGTCTCAATGTGCTAATAATTTAGACAAGTCCTCTTCTTGTCAGGCGTGCACGCAAGGAAGTTTATGTGAGCACCATGGATGAGTGCTAGTAGAGAAACTTAGGATTAGTGTTCACAGCTTTAATGATCACTCCTGATAGCACACATAGCCTGTCTCGTAATTTTATTGTGGTTAGTTTAAAGCCGATTTCGCCCATCTCTCCTTTTCCTTGGGCTCCTTATCTTCGAAGGAACTTGGCCTTACCTAATTAGCACACTGCCTTAATTTCGAAAAGCTTGACGCTCATCATGGAAGGAGGACCTGAGTAAGGTCTGAGTACACGAATAGAACATAGGTGGCTGTCATATACTATGCTTACTCCTACCACTGAGTTTATATTCTCATGCTGTGGCTATATTTCTGATCACGTATAAAGGAGAACCAAGTCCGTAAATGATAATAAGGATTTCAGTAGAGTAGACTAATGATGAAAGATTACTCGAGGCGCGATTCACGTTGGTCAGTGTTTAGAATTTGCTTGAATGAACTGAATTTCGGTTATTAGGTCTTGGAATCTCTGGGGCCTAACCTTGCTTATACTACGCAGAGTCGGGTATGACTTATGTCCTAGTCCTTCAACATCACTCAGCATTCGCTCATACTAAATCCCCCCAGGCCCTTGTGTTGGATAGTCGCTACTCATGTGCCCTTTTGACATCCAGTGTGGCGCTGTTTTCTGCGGCCATGCTGTTGCCCCGGGTGAGATAGAGCTGACTATGAGAATTTCCAGGCCTATTTGCGGGCACGAGGCCTATGCCAATCCATTAATAGAACGAGAAAGGAAAACGTTCGGGAGTCGCACGAAGGATAAGGGTGAGGCGTATTGAGGAGTTAGGGAAACCCGTGTTCGGGTGGGACGAAGCAACGGAACTCATGTGCCCCCTGACTAGTGCCGCGCAAGAGAATGCCATGAATATCGACGGCTTCAGAAACTTTCCGCCGAAGAGCGCAAAATATCAAGCCGGAAGCTAGTAGGACGCGACAGAACATGGCAGATTGTCTTGCCTACACCATGAACTTCCCGAGATGCAAGCCATTGGGTGAATGGGGTAAAGACTGGCAGGGCTACCGCAATTATTTGGTGGCAACAGTCTTAGGCTTCGGGGCAGGCTGTAAAAAGAGTTAGCAAACTTGACTGTCAAGGTGTGAGGTCGAGAGCTAATCGTTACCTTCTTTGGCTTCTCTTCAGCCTTCTCGATCTTGTCCTCTGCCTTCTTCACAGCAGCCTTGACCTATGCACAATGTTAGCAATCAGGCCATTATCGTGTGATTCTCAAGGAAGTGTCAACAACTTGAACTATTGGGCAACCAATCGGCAGAACCGGCTCGAGGGTCAAGTAGGTACAGTTTTGTTCATCACGGTGCTCAGGGGACCGTGCCATATATGCTTGGCGGGTTGCGGGTACCCAATGCCATTCACGTATGCGTGATATGTTGGGACAATCAAAGGTAACAAGGCAAACAGACGATGTCGAGGATGTGGCAAGGGCGACAGGAAGAAGACAATCCAAACGTACCTTAGTTGCGACGCCTTCCTTCTTAGGCGCGGCAGCTTTCTTCTTGGTCACACCGGTGGGCTTCGCAGCCTTCACCTTAGCTGCAGGCTTGGTGGTAGCGGCAGTAGCGGTGGGCGACTTCTTTGCCCTGGGCTTGGTGGTGCGCTTGATAGCGGGCGCAGTGTCGACGGTCTGGAAGACGCGCGGCTTGGAGTTGCCAGTGGCAGATCGCGTTCCTTCGCGTGGCATTTTTGCTTCGGGTCCGTATGGGATAACGGTCGAAATCTGGATCAAATGTTAGCGCGAGACGTAGTGCGACGAACAAAGCTCGGAAATGCGTTGGGCGACGCAAGGTGCGGATGCGACACGGAATGCGACCGGAAGAGAGAATGCGTGCGGATGGTAAGGGAAGCTTGGACTTGGGGCTGCTTACAGGTTTTCAAGGCGAGGGGGTTTGACGGGACGGTAAAAACAAGACGAAAATCGGGATGGTGAATGGATGAAGTAATTGGCAAGTTGATTTGGACGGATTGTCAAGTGAAGAAACGTGAAGAAAAAGAGTGGAAGAGAGAAAAAAAACAGAGTCGATGGGGAGGGCGAAAGAGGATTAAGAGGGCCAAGGCAGGTACCTACATGAGCTCTGTTGTTGTTGCGCTGCCGCTGCCGCGTGCTGATTCGATTCGATCCCTCCACCACGACAATACCACGGCACACCCCTAAATACCCTAACCAAGTAATGATAATGCCTCGAATATTACCTTGATTGCCTTGGTCAGGTACATTCGTAGTAATACCTAAGTAATTAAAAACAAAGTGACAACATGTCGCATAAACAGGCCCGGCTAATCAGGTCTAGGTCCTCAGTCCTCCAGGTCCTTGGTCCTTGATCCAGTCCAAGGGTGGGATGGGTTTTTGATAACACGAAGCTTGTGATTGCTGGATGCTGGACCCAAGGCTCAATCGAGTCCCCTCTACCCTCTCATCCGTCACCCCGTTATCCAAGATTCTTTTCTCTTTTCATTTTGAATCACCACCCACCCTCTTCTCTTCCTCTCTCTTTTTTCTTCTCTATTGTTTTGCTTTTTGATTTCTCGCATTTCCCAATCGCATCCATAGCTCTTGGCTTGGTCTAGTTGACCAGTTGACCAGTTGACCCCGGTGCTTTCTCGTTCGCGTTTGCATCTCTCAGCTGGACCTCGACCACGTTCGCTCATTTCACTGGTGCATGAGCGCTGCCGCGCGCCTGGACCAACCTGCCTAGCGCGATGGGGATGGGAAGCGACCGGAAATAATTCCAATGATCTGTTTGGATTGTCTGACGTATCCTTCCACCTCAGTCGAACTGACTGCGATTGCCTTTGGGTTGACTCCGGTCTCTTGCAGGAGAGGGATCAGCCATGCTTGGCTGCGGAGGACACAGCCAGGTGGCCGGTCATTCTGCTAGACTTCTATCGAGTCACTTGCCTCCCTGATCTTTTCGCACATTGGAACGTATGCGATCTCAGATAACTGCACTGATCGAGTCCCGAAACATGCTCGGGTCTTGGTCCGCCATTTTCCGTTCAAGCTGCCTTGTTTACCTGCTAGTAGGCACCATGCGAAGCCCCGCACTCCTCATGAATGCCGGTCACATCATGGCTCAGCCATTTCACGAAATACTTCGCAATGCTTCAGTCGCGAGTCTTCTCTATCGCGCGGAGCCTCAATCAAGTCAGAATGAAGAAAATATGACAAGCGAAGAGATGTGCCTTTTCTAGATTGATTTTCTACTCACAGCTTGAAATAGGAGATGATAGAGCCTTCGGGCTGCACGTTGAATTGCCGCCTAACTCGGATTTGAGCACAGCTTTGCGACAACAGACCTTCGACTGCATGATAAACTGATCGATACTTCTTGATGCCGGGAGCTTTTCTACTAGATACCCCAGATGTCAACTTGCACGTGGCATTTGAGCATTGCATGTGCTCGTTGTATCATGGCCATAACTGATCGCTAGTAGACCTGATGTTGTAGTATTGCGCAATCTCGAAAGCCTGAAAAGTTCCGACATCGAAACAGATGACCATTACCCTTTTCTTCAATAGAACCTTCGCGTCGCAAGCCGGCAGCTATCATCGTACGTTGTCTTCGTCACAACTGACAATCGAGGCGAAATAAGGAAGGCTAAGGAGAGTACCTAATTCTCACAGCAGCCGGTGTTCGATCAGTAGATTATCCGTAGCTCAAGCTGTCAGAAGTCCGATGTCAATGATATGGTGCTTCTACTACACACCAACCGATATTTCTAATCACCTCTGGTGAACTCTTCGATATTAGCCTCCGGACATTCTTCGCGGAATACTGTTATTGTCTCATCCCAGAGCCTCTGCTGTACTTCCTTGCCCTGAGTCGACGATATGAAACTGGAAACGCTGATATTATTGTTAGCCGAAGGAATACAATGGGGATTTCCAAAGACAGCAAGACTTACGGTCTAACCCTCTGCTCGCTCAAATAAGCCCCGTGACTGTCCGGGTGACGCACCGCGGCGTCCGTCAGATGATACGCACCCTCCGCGCTGCTCCACGCCAGGTATTTACTGAACGCCTCGGCTCGCGAATCCACACGGTGGAACGAGCTTCGGCAGTACCCCGGATTGAGAGTGTTGACAATGATATCCGCAGGGTCGAGGCGAGCAGCGAGAGCGCGGGTCCAAAATATATCCAGCAGCTTGGAGAGGCAGTAATGGCTCTCACCGGGGACGAAGGAGGCCGGGTCATCGAGCCAGACGAGAATACCCTTTCCTCCTTGGGGTTCCTGAACTTCGCGGGTGCGGGCCCAAAAGGCGACGCTCGACGCCGTGATGGTCATGCGGCTGGGCTTGCCTGTCTGCCGCGCCGTTCGTCGCAGGGGTTCCACGAGCAGTAGCGACAGCAGCGCCGTGCCGAGATAGTTGATCTGCACGTGAGCCTCGTGGCCTGTCGGCGAAAGGCTGAACTGAAGTCGCTTCAAGCCCGCGTTGAGCAGCACGACGTCGATACGGTCGAGCTCGGTCCGGGCGCGCTCGGCAAACGCCACCATGCTAGCCCACGACCCTTGGTCCAGCGACCACACCTGTATATCGCAACCCGGGGCCGCCCGCGCGATCTCGGCTTTGGCTGCCTCCCCCTTCGCCGGGTCGCGCACGGCTAGGATCAATCGCGAGAGCCCGTGCGACGCGAACTCCTTGGCGGCTTCGAATCCAAGGCCTACGTTCGAGCCCGTCACGATGGCCGTCTGTCCTTCGAGACGGATATCGTCAGGGAGCGGCTTCGCCTTGAAGGTCAGTTGGTACCAGACCGTTAAAATAAAATCCCAGAGACTTGGCATGGTCGCAGACCGTTCGTTTCCGTTTGGTACCTAATTATCCTTGCTGTCGTTATCGCCGCTGCGTCTTCACTTCGGGCTTTTTAGCCTAGCTTTCATGTAGGCTCCCAAGTCTAAGCCGGTATGCAACAAGGCAAGAAGTCGGGCATTTGAACACTCATATGTATTTGCACTTGGTGATCGGATTATCATCAGCCAGGATGCGAATAAGTCAAGTTTTCCTGAACATTTTCGGTCGCATGTGCCAAAGAGAGAAGGCGATCTCGCTTAGAGCGGACGAATTATTCGCCCATGGCGCGGATGTAACAAGGAAATATCTACCTCCAATCCCCTAGAGCGACCGTTAAATCCGGGGTTGCTTAACTCCAAGATTATGAGAACATCTCTATTGTCACGCCGTTCTCTACGGATCTATTCTTGGAGTTTCTAATGAGAAAAAAACCTCTAGTTTTTGCGCGATCAACATCACAAATCACCTGGCTAATATATCCATCACAACTCTGGGTTATTGCAACTCTTGGACTTATATCTTTTATCTAGTACTATCCTTTGCTACTAATGGAGAGGAAACAGGCAATTATTATGATAAACAAAACTAAGCTATACTTTTCCGGCTGTAAAATGCAACAAAACAAAAACTTTTCGCCATTTAGGATTGGAGGCTACATCAAGCCAATAAAGCAAGAGCAGCTTATTATTTCTTCTGCGGAGTGCGGTTGGATTTGGTCACGTAATTCATCAGTCTCGCCCTCGCGGGCTGAGCGACAGACTCCTCTGCTCGGCGCGAAGCCTGGCTCTGCGGACGACCGCTCGACCGACGACCGCTCTTCGGACCGCTGCTCTTCGGGCCGCTCCTCTTCGGGCCGCTGCTCTTCGGACCGCTGCTCGACGGACGGCTGCCCGTCCGGGTAGGGGTGCCCGGGGTGCTTCTCTGCGTCTTATTTCGGCCTCCATCTTGCAATCCGGCCTCCGCCGCGCCCCTCTTGCGCGTTGCTCTACTCACGAAGGGGGTCTGAGGAACAGGACTGAATGTTACAGCGTTGGTATTGCTAGGCGTGGCCGCGGCAGCTGCGGGGGGGCGAGTGCTCGCAGATGTAGCTCTCACGGGAGAAGGGAGCCCATCCTGTTGCGCTGGGGATTGGGTGGCTGGGGGAGCCGGGCTGGGCCGAGGAGCAGAACTGAATGCTACAACATCGACATTGCTAGGCGTGACTGCGGCAGCTGCCGAGGGGCGCGTGCTCGCAGGTCTAGCCTCATTCCTCGTACGAACAGGTGTGAAGATAGATCTCACAGGAGAAGGGACTACATACTGTGGAGCTGGGGATTGGGTGGCTGGAGGAGCCGGGCTGGGCCGAGGAGCGCTGGTGGCTCGAGGGACCGAGGCAGAAGCTCTGGGAGACCGTCTCATATCCAGGAAGTATGTGACACGACGCTCAATCTCCGGAGCATCTGGGGCGGCTGCATGAGTGTCGGGGGCCTGAGGGACCGATTCATCGGGACTGGGAGACCGTCTCATATCATCGAAGAACGATACACGACGCGCGATCTCGCTCTCCGAAAGAGCTGGAGCTTGTTCTTGCGCCTGCGGTTGTGCTGCCTGTGCTTGCGATGGCCGCGGAGCTTGCGCTGAGGCTTGCGGTCGTGCCGCCTGTGCTTTGGATGACTGTTTCGCCTGTGCTTTGGATGACTGTTTCGCCTGTGCCTTAGATGGCTGTGCCGCCTGTGCTTGCGCCTGCGGTTGTGCCGCCTGTGCTTGTGCTTGCGCTTCTTGGGTATGACGAAACGGTATGTTCTGATTACGGAGTAGTTCAAGTTCGGCCCCGATTGATAGGCGAGGCGGTTGCCGCGGTTGCGGTTGCGGTCGCGGCACTTGCGGTTGTGCCGCCTGTGCTTGTGCTTGCGCTTCGAGGGCAGCACGAACCGGGTAGAATACGTTCGCCGGTGCTTGTGCTTGCGCTTGCGGTCGTGGCGCTTGCGGTTGTGCCGCCTGTTCTCGTGCTAGCGCTTCTCGGGCAGTACGAGGCGGTAAGTACGCCCTGTCGATCAGTCCAAAGTCCGCCTCGTCTAGTGGGCGAGGAGCGGCGGCTTCCGGTGACTCGTTGAGCATTTCCCGGATTGCTTCCATTATACCCTGGTACCTACGGTCACGACGACGCTCCTGGACCCGCGTTTGAGTCGCCGTTCGAGGAATAGGAGTAGCAGCAGCAGCAGCAGTAGCAGTAGCAGTAGCAGTAGCCTCCGGCGCGGGCGCGCATTGAGGCTCCCTTCTCAAGGGAATGGGGTGTGGGCAGTCTGCCAGTTTAAAGGGAATGGGATGAGGGCATGCTGCCGGCTTGTAGGGAATGGGATGGGGGCATGCTGCCGCTCCCTGCTCTGGACGACATTTCTCCCTGCCACAGCCACCACAGCAGCAGCTATAAAAGTTCTGTTCAATCTTGTCAATGCGGTCAATATTGCCGTTATTAACAAATCTATTGCTTTGTGTATATTTCGGCTTGTCCTCAGCAGAGTCACCATTCATATCAGGCTCGTCGTCAGTATCAAGCTCGTCGTCAATATCAAGCTCATCATTGTTTTCAGCCTCGTCATTCTCGCTAGACTGGTCATTTTGGACAGTCTGATAGGGCTGCGGGGGCAGTTCCCGCCGCTGCAAGCGCCGGATGAGCTCGAGCTCGGACGGTGAGTGCAGGTACAGCCTGCGTGAGGGCGAGCGAGGGTCCTCTTTTCGGACAGGCTCGGGCGAGGGACGTGGGGTCTCAATTCGGACGGGCTCGGGCGAGAGACGTGAGGCCTCATTTCGAACAGGTTCGGGTGAGAGATATGGGGGCAGGTTCCGGATGGGCTCGGGCGAGATGGACTCTTGCCTGATGGGACGTAGGGTCTCGTGCTGGGTGGGCTGGGGTTCAGGCTGGGGCTCGGGCTCGGGAGAGACGGACTCCTGCTTTATGGGACGAGGGGCCTCGTGCCGGATGGGCTCGGGCTTGGTAGGCTCGAGCTTGGTAGGCTCAAGCTTAATAAACCGGGCAGGAGGAGACAGAGGTGGAAGAGATGGAAGAGATGGAGTTGGAGAAATAGCATACCTCCAAGCCCAGTCTCCGGTGACTGGGAGCAAATCCTTTGGAGGTTCTTCCATTTGAAGCGATTCTATTTCTGACGATTTTGAGTTCTTGAATTATAATGTTCGTAAGCTAATCAAAGCTGAGGGAAATATGGAACGCGTGATGAATCGAATTGAAGAGCTATAGAAGAATAGCGCTGCCCTTATATACTTGAGGAGTCGCTTGCGAATTCTTTGCCGCCCAAATCTCACATTGATCAATCTTGTTGAACAATCTTGTTGTATAATCTGATTGAACAATATTCTTGTTAAGAAACAGCAAGAAACCCGTCTGAAAGTCCTGGTTATCGGCATATAACGAAGGCATTCGTACTTTGTTCTCACAGAGTTATGCACGGCCAATGCATTGTCTTTGAGACATATGACAAAGCTCAAGTCCTCTAAACAGGTTACAAAGAGAATAATGTAGGAAGGTTTCAGACGGAATACCAATGTTCAAGATATACGTTAGGAGGAATTTTTCATATAAGGGAAGATTAAAAATTAACCTATCTAATTTGCTCACAACCTCCGTTCCCATACATGAAATCACAGGTATAGAGAATTCTTTGAAAGTACCCTAACAATAAATCACAAAGATATCTGATATAGAGATCCTGATATTTAGTTCTCTGGAAGGACACTCGAGATCCTCCCTACCCTCTTCGAACCTAGTTCTGATTCAGGGGGTGCTGCTTATCAAGGCAGAAAAGTATGAGATGCCTTCCTCCCTGGATCCTTAATGATAATATTTCCCTAACCATTACCACACCGCATTCCTTTAAGAACCCTGCGAAGCAAGTGCAATCCTTTCTTTTGTGGACAGACAATTTTCTGAATACGTTCCAACTATTTACTTATCAGCTATCAGTGATGTTAGTACCAGGCAACCCACCGGCTTAACACTTACCTCCTCGAGCAGTACCTCGTTCATTTATCTAATAATTTAGATATAGACCTGTGAGCTTTTCATGGTTGATATATATATGACATCTCCGGGCACGATGTCGCTGCATCACCTCGCTTAATCCCCCCCCTTAACTTGACTTACTTGTTAGTCACGCCCTGTCTGTTAAAATTCATTCCTAGCTGCAACCTTGTAATTTGTCTTAGTTATCTGTCTTCACCGTACCGAACAGGCTTTTTGTTGCTCTTGCGCTTCGGCCCTGTGGAGACTGTCCCTTCAATCCCCTTGTTTCTTAGCTAGGATGAAATGGGAAGGTCCTGACGTCGACGGAATGGATAGGTAAGTTTTCGAAGGAGTACTACTAATGTAGTACCGTCGACTGGCTCCGTGACTGATTATTACCCCCAACAAGTATCACTCCCGGGTCTTCGGGAGATGTGGCCGACTGATCTCATCTTTGTGATGACACGTTCATGAAGGGTGCTCAAGAGAGGGTCCAAAGTCCGGCGGATATGAACACTCAATGTAGTCTTTCCTCTAGTAAATCACTCCCGGGCTTGTAAAACTGATATATTAGGTATGAACCGTTTCTAGAAAGAATTTTTCGAGCAGGACTCGGCTAGTGCTGGTTGCTGGTGTTTAATATTACAAGGTAACCTGGTTTAAGTTACATTCGGGACATCCCATGATATCAAACCATAGTACCGTCCAAGATGTAGAATATAGGCTAAAGTGACATCGCGACTGCGACTATAAATCAATCTCTTGCACCACGGCCACTATATTACAGTATCGTTTATTCAGAAAAATATTAATGTCATAGCATTGGTCTACGCTATGATTCGATTCTTTTGTTTCGTTTCTTTGATTGCCCTTGTGTCTGGAGCTAGAGATCCTAGACTCGTTGATGGGGCCTTTATTATTGAGCTATCGGACAATGCCGCTACTGGATATGACATCTACTCCCAAAACTTAGATCCGCATGCCGCATTCCATAAGCGTGCAGAGGCGTTGCCCTTTGAATATGCGGTCGCACATGAGTACCGGTCAGCAGGCGCTTATGTTGGATTGTCGATTCGAGTCGCTAGTAATGACAACCACGATACCATACTGGCTCTCCTTCAAGATGTTCCCGGCGTTTTGTCGGTGAGCCCTGTATATGAGATGTTCCTGCCGGATCCAAATATCCAGGATAACTCAACAAGTGTAGCTGACCCCTTTCTATCATATATCGATCCTCCGGCTATGCCAGCGGTGGTGCCCAAGCCGGGAGAGAATCTAGCTTCGACACTGGAGATGGCTGGCGTCGACAAGTTACATCGACTAGGCATCAAAGGACAAGGTGTTAAGATAGGTATTATTGATACGGGCGTCGACTACCGACATCCAGCACTGGGAGCTGGATTTGGCCCGGATTTTAAGATTGCTGGAGGCTGGTCTTGGGTAGCCGACAATGGTACTGCATTCGAGAGCGATGACTTCCTAACTACATGCTATGGTGGAGGCCACGGTACTCATGTGGCGGGTGAGTACCCTGCACTCCCCCGTCCCCCTTTTAAGCGTATTGGACTAACACGCAAGTATACTAGGGATCATCGGGATGGACCCGCTCTCAGATGGGAACAGAACACTGAACATATCTGGTGTTGCTCCTGAAGCATCATTATACATCTACAGAGTGTTTGACTGCAATACCAATGGAGAAACAACTGATCGAGTCATGGCGGCAATGTTACGAGCGCAGGAAGATGGAGTTGATATCATAAGCATGTCACTGAGTATTCTGGAGTCATGGAGGGACCGGGCCGATCCACTGTTGCAAGTTGCCTCTCGCCTCGTGGATGCCGGCATCGCCGTTATCGTTGCGCAAGGCAATGCTGGATCCGGAAGCAAATACGACCCACAGCTTTATCGTACGTCGGCGCCCGCCGAGCTCACAAGTGTCATCTCCGTTGGCTCTGTTGCGAATAGGGACTCCCCACTTGTATACACACTTACAGACTCCCAAGGTTCCACGATATCCTACGCGTCGCTCTGGCCTATCGAGTTTCCAGAGGGACTGGAAGTCTACATGCTCGAAAGTGGATGTTCTTCGTCTGGTGCGTGGGAAGAGGCTATTTCACTTCTAGATGGCCAGGGAAAACTCAACACGACTATAATTGCTTTTCAAATCACGGATACTTGCCGCTATACCGGCGCAAGAGGATGCTGTTCAAGACGCAGCCCACCTTACTTAATGGGGCTCCATATGAATACGTCGGACCCTTATCATGTAGACTACGAGGTTGCTTCCACGGGCTTCTTCGGCGATGGATCTGTTCAGTATATCTCCGTGAACGCAAACGATAGCGGCCGCCTCTTGGCCAATATGAATGCAATTGGACCCGACCAATACAGGCTGTTCTTCAACGACTCATCTTATTCTAGTCCGACCAAATTTGTGGGTGGTAAAATGGATTATTACTCCAGCTTCGGACCCAACTATCTAACCTACGACTTGAAGCCCCAGATATCAGCCCCTGGCGGTGGTATTATTTCCACCTGGCCACTGGGGGAGCAAGGGTATTACACTATACTCTCAGGCACGTCGATGGCAACCCCATTCATTAGCGGCTGTTATGCCCTGGTCAAATCCCAATGTCCAGAATTATCTGTGGGGGAAATCCTATCCCTTCTTCAGTCAACTTCGACTCCGATTAGGTGGATCTGGAACGATACCATGATCGCGGGGACGTTCCAGCAAGGGGCTGGGTTGGTGAACGTGCATAACGCGATCACGTACCGAAGCCGCGTGACTCCTGGCCAGCTTCTCGTCAGTGATAATTCTCGCACTAGTTACGGGGCTGTCAACATCACCATTGAGAACCGTTCCGATTTACCAAAAACTTACGTTCTATCCCATCAAGGCGCCTCCTATTCCGAGCCCAACCCACCTAACAATCCAGTGTATTCTCAAGAAAACCAGCTTCCGATCTACGGATCCGCCGAGTTTGAGTCGCCGACCGTAGAAGTCGCGCCCGGCGAGTCTGCTGTTGTATCCTTTAAGATCCTGCCCCCACGCTCCGGGGTCAAGCCGGAACGGATCCCCGTGTTCGGCGGTTTCATTAAAGTGACTAGCAACGATGAAGAGTTCAGCGTGCCATACTCCGGACCCCCTTATTCTCTATATAATGCTGAGTACTGGCATATTGTAAACACGTCTACCAGTGTGCAGCCACAACTATCATACAAATTCGGCGATGATTGGCAAGTTCTTACGGGGCTGCGCGAGGTCAACTCTTCGTCGCCCTACCGTGCGTTAATTGGCCGCGACCAGTACACCCGCGGGTATCGGAGTGAGTAACTACGTATTTCTCAAATGCCCCTTTTCAATCATGCATCGCGAATGTTTCCGATGGATTGTTAAATGATCGTTATCCACTAACCCGAGCTATCACAGTCGACGTCGTGCCAGCCAACATCAGCATAACCCCCGACGTCTACGGCTTCGACCCGGCGGAGCCGTTCGACTACCGGCCCTCGGCCGCGGCGCCCCCGACGACGATATACGGCCAGCCCTCCTACGGCACCCTCGTCAACTCCACGGACCTGCTGGCCCCCTCCACGTTCAACTGGCCGTCCGGCGCGGGCGTCGAGGCCGCCCTGGACGACGGCACCGAGTACTCGCTCGGCCCCGGCGACTACCGCTGGCTCGCCTGCGTGCTGCGGTGGGGCGGCGACCCGGAGCTGCTGGACGACTACGAGACTTGGCTCTCGGCTGTCATTAGGGTGGTGGACGGGCCGGTGAGCGCGCCGTAGGTTGGTATGGAAGGATCCCGGTTGGGCGCGGATGACATGATACATCTCGACAGTTGTCGGGCTATAGTTGTACTTACACATCAAGTGTCGAGATACAGTTGTAGCTACACATGTTTAATCATCTAAGTGCATAGGTACTTATGTACCCTTGAAGAATGAGCTGGTAGAATAGGCACTTGATATCTTTTAACTATAACTTGCCTCTGGGTTGAGCGGGTTAAGTGGCCAAAATTTGTAGGACTCACGGGTAGACTCCTGTTGCCATAACTCTATATTTCTTATTGAACAAAGCAGATTTTCCTCGGTCTAACAGTAGATTTAATATATAAGATAGGTAGCCAGATACGAGCTCCTACCCCAGCATTCCTCTTATCATCTTGAAAAGGTCTAGATCGATCGAGGGATGGCATCTACTTGCTAGCATCACGCCAAGCACTGTCGAAACCCTTCAGGGCATCTTTGGCCTTATCCTCACGAAGCTTCTCTTTGCCGTTTCCGCCCTTGCCAGCCCAAACGACGCCGGATATTTGCTCGGTAATGGTTGGTTTGGCGCGAAGGTACTCTTGCAACGCATAAGACTGGTCGTCGTGGTGCTGGGTACTACTCGGTTGGTCAATTTTAGATGCTTGTACGGGAGGTAAACAGGGGGGTATATACCTGCTAGCTGTGCCTGGCGCCTGGGGGCCTTGGTTATTCGAAGTTGATGGCATGGTTAAAGATGCCAAAGTTTGCTGCTTTGCTCGTTGGTCTTGAGTGAACCTCAACGTTTAGATTCTTGGGTTTGGTCTTGTGTATACGAAACAGATTAAAGAATTGAGCTTGTCTGCGATGGGTGAAGAATTGCAAGAGACATTCTGGTATCTGGTGGGATGGATTCCATATTTATAGATTTCTATTGCTTCACAGCTTGGTACATGCTTCCAGAGGCATCGTCTCCCTTGGATGTTGCTATTACCAGGATACGGCTTCTCTTGATGTTATCGGGTCACCCAATAGCAAATGATTCTGAGTCTTCGCAAGTAAAAATATCAAAGCACAAGTCACTCAATCACATAGATCAGGTAATGGCTAATTCATTCCGCCAGAGAGCCATACCCTGAATAACCTCTTCATATTAATCGGACTGTAGTGGGTAACCCCTTTCATGATGAGTATGACTACCAGGTACCTAGGTACCTTAAGTTGGGACATAACCTGGCCACCCTTGAAATATTTTACTTATCGTCGTAGATGGCTCCGTAAAGCTTCAACATACAGGACCGCTTTCTAACCTGGACGAGACAATGTTACGCCACATTGTTGCATTTTGGCGTCGCAGGGAATGGCAGGATAAGCAGGCTGTGGCCTCCCTATCCCTACACACAGCCAGCCTATTACATGAAAAGACTCGCCCCCACTTCAGCAGTTAACAGGCACATTGGGCACCAATACATCAGTTCAGCTCTAAGTGAGTCAAACCCTGGGGAAGCTGCAGCAACATTGCCGGAAGGACATTCCCGGAAGACATAACCTGGCGTTCACAACCTGGTAGCCGTAGCCTGATGGCCATAACCTGGGCCAGAAGACTGGAAAATGCATTTTATGACGGGGCCAAAAAACGTTACAAAAGCGCCACACACCCCCCCGCCCCTGCTTCAGTACCTACCTGGTTAGACCTCTTCGCATCTTTCTAGGAGGTATACATATATCAACTCCCAAACCAATCATTTGGAAGATAGTCTATTTGCTGCTTTGCACTGGAAACCTTTCTCATTAATATTCACATTTCTTGATTCGCTTCTCTTTTCTTCATAATGCCTCCCAAACCTCGAACAGTAAAGATACCTGAGAGTGATTGGGCCTGCCACAAGGAAAAGATCCTTGAGATGTTCCTCCTCAGTGAGCGCACTTTAAAAGAGATAGCTGACTACATGGAAGCCAACCACAAATTTGCTGCAACGTAAGAATCATGGTCATTATGTGTTCATCGGTTGTCACAAACCTAAGCTAATGCACTCAAAGAATTTCGCAATATGAAGCACAACTTCGAGTCTGGAAGGCTCGCAGAAGACTGGCAGTCCATGAATGGGATTCCATCTTCAAACGACTCAACAATCTTGATCCAGACACCAAGAGTCGAGTCGTTTTAAGCGGCAGGCCTATTCCAGACCACCAAATTCGGCGTGCCAGAAGACACTGGAAAAGCAAATCCGTTCGCGAAAGGCGAAGCTTCTTAGATGATAGAGGTACAACCAGTGAATCTACAGACGCATACATCGAAGTTCAAAGCCCCGGCGGCTCATGGCGTCAACTTGCAGACACCACGCCGGTTGCATCAAACACGCTCCAGCTTCGAGAATTTGATTCTACCCAGCCGCATGAAGTACCTATGCTATTGGATTCATCCCAAAGTACCCAGATGGTCTGGCAACACGATCAAGCCAACGCCTTATCTCGTCGCTCTGATACTGGAGTATACAATGGCCTAGCAGCCCTGGACAATCTCGCGTTGGCTACATTTGAGGTGCACGTACCGGACAGTCCAGACTTTGCTTCATATCTCGAGCAAAACCCCAACAGCCCAATGTCTTGGGCATGGAAGCCGTCCGGCTCTAGAACATCAACCCGGTGTACATCACTCTTGCCGGGGGCCGGCAGCGTCAGCCCTCCCGACTGCTTAAGATCGGAAGTACACCCTATATCTTCAATCTCTGTTGTACCATTTCGGTGGCTTGAGAATTTATCTTACATGGCATTCGAAAACACGGCTGCCTCACAGGGGCTCACCGTCTATGGATCCATTAGCCTGGGCCGGAACGACACGCACTTGCTTCTCGATAGTCAAGATATACAAAGGTACATGTCATCGGATCTGATACGAGAGCGAACTGGAAAGAATTGGAAGATTGCACTGAATACACTCCGCACTTTGCTGCCGGGCAATGTACCCAGGATAGGCGGCGGCAATAGCCAAAGTCTTCTAGCGGCTGACGACATACTCGATTCGAAATTCATACGGCTACTCCTCTTTTCGATGGCCAACGGCCTAGCTGGCCTCGAAGGTACTCCTATGGAGGAAATAATCAAATTCCTTGCTCGTTCTCAGAGCATGAATCGGTTATTTATGAAATGTCTGAAAGCAATGGGGGGTTATACCGCGAAATCGCTCGCAGAAACCCTTTTCCGAGTTTCCATTGAGATAGATGGGAACAATGTAGCCAGTCAGCTACTTGATACCGGCCTAGTTGACGTAAATAGCCCCCTAAGTTCAAATCCTCCAAGGAGGGCGATTGAAGAGGCAGTGTCACGTTGGAACTTGGAATTGGTAGAACTGTTGCTAAATGCAAACGCGGACCCAACCAAGGAATTTCTTCGTATCCTGACTAGGGAGGGAAGACACGGGATGAACAGTCCCATCAGTACGACGTGGCTGCGCATTTGGAATGAATGCTGGAAGCAGCGGCCCATCAATCTCTTTGAGGAAGAGTGGCCCAATACGCCATCCGACGACGAGCTTAAGACTCAGTGGCGGAAAAAGCTACCTTTTGATGGAGTTGAATGGTCACTAGAGGCGATTCAACTCTACCTTTCAGAAATAGTGCATCCCACAGAGCATTGTCATCTTTTCGAAATTAAATTTCTAGCAAAGATACTACGGGCTGCTTCCCTGGAGGGAGAGACACCCCTTGCGGATTCGAAAGCTACAGATGCCATCCGTAAAATCTTCGATATTTGTCAACAAGCAGGCTGCGGGAAATGTCTCGAGAAATACTCCAAGCACGTGAGAGATGCCGCCATTATTGGCGCGAGTCACAACTACTTCAACTTTGTCAAATTACTCATTCCTCACTGCGATAACAACTATTTGAATGTTATCCTGAGCATCTCAATGATGGAACGCCAGGATAGCCTTGCAGCCCTTGCCCTCGACCGGATCAAAAGTCTCAACATCAGTCCCATGTGGATTATTCCAGAACGGCATGCGTCATATGAAACGAAACCAATCTGGGAGTCCGTGAGACAACTACTGGCCGCGGCGATCCTGACTAAGAATGTACCAATGGTTCACTACCTTGAAGCGGCAGGCGTGCTGGATGGCTTGTATTACGATGAAAGCAAGAATGATAAATGGTTTCCATTCCGGGAGACACTTGTTGCAGCTGTCAAGGTTCAGGATGTCGACTACGTGAGGAAACTCCTCCTTCTTTATCCGTCTGTGCCCTTCGAAGAAATTCAGAGTGCATTGGAACATTCAATTTCGAGACACTGCGATGAAATCACCTTCGAACTCTTATCTACAATCGGCAATGACAATCTAGCATGTCATAGGAAAGACCTATTAACTAAGGCAATTCAAGCTGACAAGGCTGGATTCTTTTTTGCTACTAACAGTTTCCTTGTCTTGGCTGCTGTGCTTGGGGACATTGAACACTTGAGGATGCACCTTGCAAATCATCCCGATGAAAAGTATTATACTTTAAAGAAGGCATTCGGATTTGCAATCGATAACTGTCATTATGAAATCGCCCTGGAACTTCTTGATGCAGGAGCATCAGTGAATGGATATGGGACACCTCTGACAAAAGCTGTCATGAAAAGGAATCCTCAACTCGTGCGCGCAATTATGAGCGCTGACATCGGACGGGAAAGGATTGAAAAGGATTTCTTGAAGCATGCTTTACCTTGGGGCGATAGATCTATAATCAACGATCTAATATCGATTCATAGCGTGCCTGATCTTACAGACACGGATCAAACACATTTATTTGGATCAGTTCTCCCAGAGATGGACTGTGATTTGATCCGATACTGTTTATCGAAGAGGGGACTGACGGAATCACAACTCAAATCGTGCCTGGCTTCGGCAGTTGAGCAAAATGACGGCCCAAAAATACAGCTGTTTCTGGAGTATAGTGAATATCTCTACCACAAAAGATTATTTGAGGGGTTACGTCTAGACACCCTTCATGCACTCTTGCCAATTATTCGCCCGAATCAAAACATGGTGACGTTGGGATTTGGAGCGGATATGATACGACGCGCAATTGAAGACGGCGATAGTCTTGAGGATTGGGATCAACTTCTTTCGTCCGGCATGATTGACCTCGAGGGTCACACCTGGTGGACGGGTAAGACTGACGATTTATCCCCACTTGGTGCTGCAATGGAACGATATGGTCGAGGCGAAGACCCCGGGTTCACTATAACCAAAAAGCTTCTAGATGCAGGCTGCAGTGTGAACACGATTGCCCGAAGAGGTAGAGTCGACACGGGCATACCTATGGAACCTTCTATTGTTTCCTGGACTGTCTTGCTATCAGCAGTTCAAACGAAAGATGAGGAGCTTGTTCAATTGTTGATAGATCGAGGTGCTGATGTTCACCAGGCCGCAGCCCTCACAGTGAAACGAACCCCATTGCAGCAAGCCGCAGAAGTGGGCAGTCTTGAGATTGTTAAGCTACTTATTAAACATAACGTGGACGTCAACGCCGCCCCGTCAGCCCGCGGTGGTGGAACGGCACTTCAGTTTGCTGCAATCAGTGGCAATTGCAACATAGCAGCCGAACTCCTGAGCCACGGTGCATCCATAAACGCACCGCCATCCAAAGTAAATGGACGGTGGCCGATCGAGGGAGCTGCTGAGCATGGCCGGTTGACCATGCTTGAATACCTCTGGATTGCAAAGGGAAATACAGTGTTCCCGGATGGCGACGAGACCGGGTTTGAAGAAAAGCATTGCCGGAGAGCAATGGAACTTGCTGAGAAGAATGGACACATCGCGTGTAGAGACTTCATGGCCGATATGTTGAGTTTCAATGTGTAGAATGCAACATTATTCTTGTTATTTCTTATGTATTGAATAGTTCAGACGGTGGTTTTAGACTCATCTATGTAGGTATATAGCGCTACTAGCCTTGAAGTTTCCTCGGCCGTACTATCGACACCCCCGATGGTTTCTCTATGACCGCTGGAAAGTCCTGTCCCGTGTAGCCATTCATCTCATAGAGCAGCCTTCCGTCAGGGCTGGCGTCTAGATAGCACTGCAATGCCCAGTCCATCCGCGAGGTCATTGCCCCACTTAACTAGTGCGATAGCGTAGCCCCTTTTCCGACGCGCCTCCATCGTACCCAGCGCTTCAAGGTCTGCCATCCGTTAGATGATCGGTCTCACAAGTTTCAGTAGAATATACACTCCAATCCGATTTTTCTATATAAAGATATAAAGATTTAGGTGGACTGCTACTTACAGACATGGGTCCGATCCCCCAGCAGATACGCCTGCGTCTTCTCCATGGGCTCAGAACCTCACCAACACGTCCTCACGTATATCCGGTAGGTCGTCGAAGGCGGGCCATCGCACGCGCCACGACCGCAGCGCCGGGTCTTAGCCAGCTGGCAAAACGTAGTACACGGCCATTGCGACAGGCAGACCTCGCAGGGGAAAATGTCAGCAGTGCGCTACAATCAAGCCCATAGGACTGCGCACGAGGAGACATTCCACTTTCGGGTGGTCCGGGCCGGCCGGGAGCGGGCTCGAAGTGTTTGGCAAAGGCGCGCTCGAGCCAGCGGCGGCCGTCCAGGGTCTGCGGGTAGACCCGGCGGATGAAGTCGCTGCTGAACGAGTCTCACCACACGGCGATCATGCCCGGGATGTCGGATGCCGTCGCATCGCTCCACGATAATCGGCGCGGCGGGATTATGGGGAAGAACTGCCATCTTTCCGACAATGGTCTTGCTACACTGTCTCTAATCTTGGTACCAAGTATCACAGCTGTTGGGAAACGGATGTAACTGGATGAACAATGATGGTTTCAGGGGTTGTATTCATTATGTTAGACGACTAACATTCCGTATCGCTTCCGCAACTAGGCTGAGGCCACATTGTTCTGCATGTTCTAGCGGAGTCCTCCCTTGGTCGTCCTTGGCGTCTAGGTTTGAGCCCCTATTCGCGAGCATAACCGCCATCTGTACGCTTCCCCTCTCAATTGCGGCATGAAGAACATACGAAGGGCTGGGAAGGTTGGGGTCTGCACCGTGGTCTAGCAACAAGGATAGCAACTTGGGGTTATCGCAGCAAAGGGCCCAGTACAAGGCATTGGTGTTATCCGTCTTCCTAGTTACGAAGTTGACGTTGGCACCGGCCTCGATAAGCGCCTTTGCATGGTCCCAAAAATATGGAGCGCAACGGGATATGATAAGTGTAGAATCTAGCTCGGTGTCAGAATTTCCCTGTCCATGGGGCCGAAATGAGATAACGAATGCTCACCGTGCATCTCGAAGACGAAATCTGGGTCTGCTCCGTTTTTTAACAATAAACTCGCCATGGTGACATTAACTTGATCAGAGCGGTCCGTAGCAAGAGATAGCGGTGTTACACCCTTGACTAGTAACATCTCCCTCATTTCGTCATGGCACTTGTTGCCTCGCTGGAGAAATTGGTGTGTGGAGGGAGGAAGGAAAGCATTAGTATCTGCATCATACTCGACAAGAAGCCTCAGGCAGGCTAGATGCTGAAACACAATTGCACGATGTATTGGTAATATGTCTGTATGGTAAGATAATAGTTAGAATTGTCATGCGTATGGGCATTTCGATCTTACTCGTTTGGGGTTCTCCTGCGTTGGGATTGAATCCTGCCTCTAGAAGAAGCTGAAGCATTCGGAAGTCATTCTTGTCCACTACTTCACTAACAATATCATAACTGTTAGTGCTATTCTGCAAACGTTTATTAAGTCCCTTGATTAGATCTTTAACGGGCGTCAGATCGCTGGAATGATCCCTCAAGAACCCTAGTAACTGTTCACCATCAAAACTCCCGAGAGCACAACCCCGGGAAAGGAGTAGATCAGCAACGCTCCATGATTCTTCCCGCATGGCTAGCTGGAAAGGGGTCAAGCGTTCCTGGGTGTCTTTAGAATTGATGTTGGCACCATGGTCCAAAGCAATCGCTGCGATCTGTGACTCATCGTACAATGCACAGTGATGGAGTATGGTCAACCCGTTTTCGTACCGGCCTGAAAAGGAGGCGCCGGCTGATGCAAGTTCAAGCACTCGTCTTGAATCACCCATAGAAACGGCATTGAGCAAAGCCGTGTGTTCAGTTGGACTTTAATAAATTAGCACATCCTATATGAGGATAAGAAAAGGACCTACTTACGCAGGGTCTATCATCGGGACTTCAATAGGGTCTTCTGCCTCGCCAAGCTCTTTAATGAAGCGGTTTAAGGCATAGCCACCATCTGTTTGGCAAACACTAGATGGCTGGCTGACAGCGGTGACACTACGCAGATCATCCTCCAGTTTCCGCCGAAAGCCGCGAGCTACGGCTGGACTTAGGAAGTCTTCCCTGTGTCGTTGATACATATTCTCCATTTCTTCTTGTATATCTGCGTAGCCCTTTCCGGTGAGATATCTGTGGCACGATCAACAAACAGCGCAGAAGACACGACGATTGGAAACGAAGCTGACCCATTGCAAACCGAAATACTCAAGTTTAAGCTTGCTTTTGCTTCGCGAAGTCTGCCTTGTTGAGAACGAATCTCCCCCTTATGTTGCATCCAACGCCACATAGTCAGCACCTTGTCTCTCGTCCCACCGCCGAACGGAAGCGTAGCAATCTGCTCCAAAGCTGACTGCAATCCACTGACATTTTCCTTGCAGGTGTCCATGCATTGCTGGACACTGAGAAGCAAAATTACGTCCTTTGGTTTGAAACTTTGCCCGTGGAAAACAGTTTGAGCTGATTGGAGAACCATATTCAGATTCTCGAGTTCCCCCTTTAATTGACTGATCTCGGTTGGTGCATCTCTCATATCGGATATAACCCGAATCACTTCCTGGGCTGCTTTCGTCGTGAAGGCTATGATGCCCGTGATACTGGCAATGACTGATATGGGGTCCATCGCAAGATCTGACGCTTATAAAGCATCCCCACTTCCTAGGAGTCGGTACTGACGGTAATTAAGGCCAAGGTGTTTGAAATATGTGGAAATGGGTAGGACAGGTCGCCAGTTAAGCGAGAGACAGATATATGAGACTTGATCACATTTGGTGCTCGTCAGTGAGGGCGAAGAAATAAAAACAAACTAATCTAACCTCATATCGAAAGGTATTGCGATGGCAGATTGTGAGAGTGGGCCTAAGCTGACGATTTGTGCCTATGTGCCCCTGGTCCGTACTTGTACCCCTACATGCACTGCCACACCACGACACTGCCACGGTGTTCCATCGTTCCATGCATGAATGTGCGCTGTTTTATGAGCCGCAGTTCTTCAGCCCATCTTAGGACCACGCAGACTACGTAGGGTAAAATAGCATGCTGATAGGAAGCACCACCCTACTATCATACAACCCTATCATCGTACATCACTGTGGGGCATATTCGGGCATACCAGATTACGTTACGCATGTAGTTTTTTTTCTTTTCTTCATATTGTTCACGACTGCTTAACTCTATAATAGGGGCATATTCTACCATTAGACCTAAGGGGGCCAAGTGGATTTCCAGTGTGCCTTAATAGATATGCCATCAAGAATGACGCAATATCATCCATGACATATAATCTGACCGGGTTCGCCCAGGTGCTAATGGTCAGTCTTCGGATCAAGAGAATCCCTTAATTCTAAATTGAAAGAAGCAGTATCTTTAACACCGACCTGAGAGTTCTGATGCTCTCTCTGTGTTCGGATATTCGGGCGCTCTGCTCTTAAGTACTCGGCCGAGAACAGCTGTGTAGGATCGACCTTGGTGGGAGTGGCCTTGACTAGGCCAAGTTTTCCACGTTCCAGGTTGGGAGCCAATCCATCGATGCAGTCGAGCTTGAAATTTCCGATGTTGATGACATCCTCATGCCGTAGCATGCGCTGGCTACGAAGAACGTCCAAGACCCGGGACTCCTCCGCCGTAAGGCTTTCCTTGATCTCTTCGAGGGCGAGGCCGATCTTCTTCTCATCGGCACTGCCCTCGATTTTAAGGTTCTTGAGCTTCTGGGCGAGGGAATATCTCTGTTCCGGAGGAATATCCGCGTATGCGTTGAAAGAGAACTCTACCACCTTGGACACATCGTCCTGCGTCAACTTCCCCTTACTATCGGCATCTACCGTTCCTTGGATGACTAGAAATTGACATGGTTAGCGAATAGTACTCCAGGAATTTTAATCGTCACATACTGGGCAGAAAAAGCTTGAAAGCTCTCTCAAAGGTTTCCTCATCAAAGTCGTGAATGACGGGAGCATTCTGGTGCTTAATCTGCTTGGTAGCGCTGAGAATAACCAACAGAAAACGGGTGTAACTCTCCGCGATTCGCTTCGAGTGCCAGGAGGCGGCAGTATTCTCATCGCAATCTCCCCGTATGGAGGCGGAGACCGTGACAGCGGCCGAGAGACCCCCATTCAGCGCCAGGTGTACACCAGAAGAGAAGTAGGGATCGATAAAGCTGCCCGCATCTCCGGCGATGCGCGCATACGGCAAGGCATAGCTTGAGGCACTGTACGACCAGTCGGATCCGGATTTAATCTCGGAGATCAGCTCGCCCTCTGATATTAGTCTCTTGATGCCGGGCAGGAGCTCAAACGATTGCATGTAGAAGTCCTTGCTAGAAGGGGAATTGGCGACTCGCTTCTTCGCGGTGGCGGCCTCCTGATTCTGGACGATACCCACAGAGTGTGTACCGTCGTGGAGCGGGATGAACCAGCACCAGCCACTACCATCTTCCCAAACAGTTAGCCATCTACTCACATTCGTTCAACGTCTCTAGATTTTACATACCTGTCAAAGCCTCAAAATAGGGCGAACCCTCCTTGTGAGTGCCGAGACCGTAGACGCCACCGCCCTTCCAATATCCCCAGCTAGCGACATTCTTGAGACCCTGATTGTACTTTCGATTCTTCATGTACTTGGTACTTAGAATGCCCTGTCGACCGCTGGCATCGATAAGGTACTGAAACTCGATGATTCCGGTAGTACCATCCTTCTGGGTCCAGGTTGCGGAAACGGGGCGTCCAAGGTCTGACTGGTCGGGCTGCAATGCTCCACCAGTCGCAGGAGTAGTGGCGGGAGCAAACTCAATACTGGCCACCTTCGTAGCATCGAAGATCTTGGCGCCACAGCTACCAGCATGCTTGAACAATAACTCATCAGCTTCGGAGCGGATGACATTCCAGGCGTAACCGTCAGGTCCGCCAGAAGCAAGGAAGTCGGTGTCTTGAGAACACGGTCAGTCAGTAATCACAACCAAAGCTTTTCCAAAGAAACACTTACACGTGTCAGGATGGGAATGGTTAAGTCTGAATGCACCACCATTCTAACACGGTTCATTAGCATAATGTGACTCCTCGCCATATCAGTCATGATGTAATTACCTTGATTTGGAACCCGTGGGTATTCCATTTCTCGAAGCCATCGATGAACTTCAAGAAGTGCCGAACGGACGGAAGCATGCTCTCACCAATGTGGTATCTGCCAGTGTTATTTGCAAGATTAGATGAGGTCATATGAGATGGACAATGAACAAGTGTGACAATGTAAAGGATATACTTTGCTTACCGAGGGAACTTCTCAGCCTCCAACACGACAACGTCGATACCCTCAAGGGCGAGAGCAGCGGCAGAATAAGATCCTGCAGGGCCACCGCCTACGACGAGGACCGTGCAATTGGGGGGAACAGACATGGTAGTGGTGTATCGGAGAGGTAGAGGTGCTATGATAGCTACGGTCTGGGGTGTATTATTAATTAGGTAGTTGGAGAAAGTAGTTGGTTAATGTTGTTTCCGAGAAAAAACTAATAGATTTAGCATTACTGCTAACGCTGATGTGATTATCTTAGGTACCTAAGGTATGTTGGAAGGTCTCTCCTATGATTTCACGGCACAGCAAACGGCACGGCAATCTGTGAGATCTAAGTGGATTAATACTCGGATACTAAGACCAAATTTGTGCTAATTTTAACAGTCAAACCTTTCAAATCAAATTATCAATTACACAGTGCCCATTTAAATGCAATCACATCTTTGTATTTGTCGTAACGTGGCTTATAACAGGCTATTGTTACGCCATCTATGAACGTCGGATCCACAAAGGCCCTGATCTGGTGAAAAATTATGACTTGGTAATGAATCATGTTTGTTGAGTTATCAAAATATGATCATCAATGTTTACCCAAATGGAAAATAAAGTGAAATGTTTGAAATATGGTATGTTTGTTGCGAGGACTAACAAGGTAAACGATGTCACGGTATTAGCGTTACGGACGTAACAGCAGCTTAATCGCATACGACATACTAGGGGGGTGGACAACATTCTACTCACTTACCAAATCTCTGATCTATGAGCCCTCATTACTGGTAATGAACTGAAGTTCTGGTAATTAAAGAATTCTCTAACACATTCATTTTCAGTACGTGGCTTCCTAATAATTAAACTCCCAATCTCAAAAGGCTACAACGGATAAAAAAATTTATATTCTCTTTATAACGTGTGGTGTTGGAACTGACTTCTAGCGGAACCGCCGCTCTGGGCTACTGTCAAAGCCGCAGAATCAACCATCTACACCGATCAATCCCCCACCCGTACAACTTCAACTCGCAAGTCCTTAGGCCACACAGGTGCGTCGACACCGTTTCCACGAGTGCCGATGTGAAACCCTAGATCAACTACACCGTTTGCGAACCCGGCAACAGGCTTGGGCTGAACAAATATATGCCCCAGGTTTTCGGCTTTGCGCTCTTCGAAGAAAGCCGGCTTGAAAAGCGTCTCTGCATCATACTGGTAGAGTATCTTCATCATGGCAGGCAGCAAGTATGGCATGGCGTGGTAGTGACGGAATACTGGCGATCCGTGTCGAGACCATAGCTCATCCCAAGTCTTATCGTCGTAAGTTCCACATGAGCGGATTAACCATTGGGAATAGTAGTTCAGCGCCACCTATAACGGAATAAGTCATTGGTAAACGAAATGAATATGTCTCAAAAGAAGTCGAAGAATGGAGATTGCTTACATCAACACTATAACTGCCTCCATGTTCAGCCCGTCGAACCAGGGCTTCCAAGATAGCTACGCTACCGCAGACTCCAGTGCTGTGCAGATAGGTCAGTTCAGCCCCAAAGGATGACTTAAGAGCACGATAGTAAGCCTACCAGTAATCAGAATGGGGGAAAACTGGTGTGACTGGTTCGTCATTCCCCATTGCTTTACCGTACGACATAGAAAAGCCACAGCACTAGGTTGATTGTTAGTTCCGCCAGTGTTTTAGACGAGTCTCCCATATCTACTTACCGCGTCACTAATCTGTTGCCAGCCACTCCTATGCGCCCACGGGCCGTGCCAGCCATAACAGTTTTCCCGGACAACGATGATACCATAAGACCGGTCCTTCACCAGATCGAAGATGGCCCGACGACCAAAGCCGAGGCGTTCCATGACTCCGGGGCGATAGCCATCAACAACGACGTCCGCTTCTCGGATGAGTTTTCTAAGCTTCTCCTTATCTTCTCCACTCTTCAGGTCCAAGAAGCAATTCCACTTGCCCCAATTGAGGTCCTGGTGAAGTTGGTGAATGTCGGTGATATTCGGAGACGTAACCCTCATCACGCTCGCTCCCATCTCTGCAAGCGACCGAGTGATTGTGGGGCCAGCGATGACCCTGCATAGATCAATCACCTTGAGACCCGCGAGTGGCCGTTTAGGAGACGACGGGAAACTCTCGTTGTCTGGCCACCACGCGGGTGGTTGTGTTGAGTTGGGATCCTTGGAAGTCTCCCAGAGGCCAACCTGCTCGCAAATCTGACCATGCTCGCTGGCAAAATACTCATCTGAAGTACGGACCACTGTACCCGCTTGGCGGTACTGGTCGTTTATGAGCTCGTCGAGATTTGCCGAATCGATCTGAGAAACTTTTGCTTGGATCCTCTCTGTTACTGACTCGTAGGTATCGGTCTCCTCTCCGTCTGATGGTAACCCCAAGGCGGTAAGTGTAGGATCGGGGTCCATCCCTCCTGCGTTCCATTCTCCGTATAAGCAATTGCGCTAGTTAAATGGGTTAATTGGTGTCAGGCTTACCGTGAACGTGGTAAAATCGATTATCTTTCGTTTTGTAGATGTTTGTGGCAAGCGCCCTGTGCAGCGAGGCCTGGGAACGATGTAGATCCCTGCTGGGAAATGAATCTTGTATATCCTTCGAGTACGGATCAATAGGCACTGTCTTCCCGTCCTTGATGATACGTGTAATCATGGGTGACATGAAGAATAAGGAGGCGTGATCACTAGCCCAAGATAGCTTAGCTAATATGTCCTTTATTGCGTAAATAACGTTTGTTTTCGTTGAAAGAGCTTACGTGTTAATGGTAACATCAGCTGGTTCAACCTTATACTTCCGAATGATAAGATGGTTTAGCATCGTTGCTTCGAAGGCCTTTAGGGCTGAGATACTCTCAGCAAACCGCCAGTTGACGGGGATACTTGGGTTAGATGTTCCTTCGAACCGAACATGTTTACTCAATGAATGCAACTCTGGTGGTAGGTCTTTCATTAGAGGATTGTTAAGGATGCCATTTTCAAAGACGCTTTGAGCTTGTTGTGGCACGGAATAATCTGTAGACGGCATAGTCGATGTAAATTTAGATACTTGAATTTGACGTATCACCATCGTTTCTCTTCAGAATAGACGGCGAGTCTCTGAAGATTTATACCACTTAGCAAGTTGCGGTGGGAAGAGTACCTAATTGATCCCCAATTCAGGATTTAGGTGGGTACATGTAGACTAGCACTCCGTGCCCCTTGGGTGCAGTGCCCAAGGGGCTTAGGTGCTCGTAATGAAACCCAATAAATCCGCTATGCCCGACTTTAAGAAAGCTATTATATTAAAAAAAAATTATTTTATTAAATAAATATTAAATTTATAATATATACGCTAAATAACATACGGCCTTTGTCGCGAGCTATATGGTACTTCGTTCGGCACACCTACCAATGAGGACGATCATTATCATTTGCCGCCCTCTCACTACAATCGGTAAGGATAATTCGAACGACAGAAGCAATTGGGATGAGTGATGGTTATATGAACTTGGTGAATACTATGTTCACGGGAGTCAAAAGGTTGATAGTGTTAGGACCTCGTCCCTTTCCTCCCGGGGTAGGTCATCCCTGGAGCCTGATAGGAGTTGCAGGTTCTCCCATGGCCTGGATGTGGTCTTTTGTCCTGGCTTCCTGTATATACATAGGGCAATGTGCAACAACGTAGTTGTTTCCCTTGGAATCTGGTTGGCACCGTGACAGGCTTTCTTTACCAGCCATGAGGGGAAAACAGGAGTATCTACTCTTTCCTGATACCGCAAAAGAAAGTGTCACCATGCATGATACTAAGGGTAGAAAAGTCGTAGGGCGATGACGATATTCGCGAGCCGGAAAGCCAAGTAAGTACTGTGGTTACGGAGGCGGCACGTGCGCAGGCACGTGCCAGATGGCCCATGCGGTGACTAATCTTACAGGTATCCTACGCCTCTTCCTTCGCCTCTTCCTTCGACTCTTCCTTCGACTCTTCCTTCGCCTCTTTCTTCACGACAACCACCCTTGCTAGCTAGCGCCGTTACCTCTATTAAGTAATTGATAGGCATTGTCAGATACGCGTTACCACTCGGCCAAAAGGCTATTAGGAATAATTATGCAATTATTTCTTATATACCTAGGTATGTATATTTGACAGACACTGTCCATCTAACCATACCCAAGACTGTTGGTCTGAGGAACAGCTTGTTGCTACCATGGTTCTGGATGTGGCACGTGACAAGGCGATGTGTCACATGACCAAGTGGCATAATCCTGTATCTACATCTTCCCCCACCATTCCGTAGACATTCCTTTCTTACTTTAGTAATTACATCAACTTTACGACCTGACTTCCACCGTTGCTAGCTAGCATCACCACCTCTATTGAACAACCAATAGACCTTGTCTATTCCAATAAGCTAGCCAAGTGCTTACATGTTAGTTTGCATGAATGCTGTCGTTCAACTGTTGCCTTGTTGGGTTATTTTCGCTTCACGATCCCTGTTCGAGCACGTCGTTATATGGACCCCTAGGCTTATTTTAAGCTACGTCTTATTATATGCATAAGACACGTAGATTGCCACGTCTTGGACTCTCGTCTGATAGTAGAAGTGATCTTAGTGCTTATTGATAAAGAAAAGGACCCTGTTGATGAAGGTCGCTCTGGTAGTATGGCAGATGAATGACGAAAGAAACAAAATGGTCGATAAAACACGACATGTCTACATTCTACGCGAATATTCCTGGCCTTCCTTAGGTTGCCGATTTCATATATGCCGTTACCAGGTATGCTACCGAATTGCGGCAATCGCTAGGACCGAGTTATTCCACCTTGCACCCATTCGGCGGCCACTCCGCCCTGCTCCCTTTGCCTAATTCTAAGCTACCTAGGCGCTAATCTCTGCTTAGCCCACGTGGGATTTGCGCGTAGTGGGCCAAGTGCGATCCCACAGATGAAGAAAACCACTGGAAAGCAATCTCTGGCTACATTGTCAGGGGCTGCTATGCAAGGGATGAATCCGAGGCGAGTGTTCTGTGGCCCAAGATGCACCTGTTGCTTTCGTTTTCGTATACAGATTCTGCGTTATTGTAAATAGGTACATCACCCATGTATCACACGTTTCCTTGGGCGATCGTGGACTATATATCGTCCCCGCACCGCGCACTCCCTTCAATGTTTTAGCTGCTGTGTCAGTTACTTACCTTCTACATTTCTCGGCGCAAGTGTTTTTCTAGTTTTTGGGAAGCAATGGATCAAGTTATGAGTATACTAGAGGAGCGAGGACCTGTGCTGCTGTCCCTTGCTGTGGTCCTAACTAGTGTATTCGTCGCCACACTCCTATTTGGAAATGAAAATAGTGATGTATCGGATATACCGCTGATAGGTGGCGAATATGGAAACGCAGAGAAGCGCAGAAAAGCGTTCATCACGAATGCTATAGACTTCTACAGCAAAGGATATGAGTTATTCAAGTCTAAGGCGTATAGACTGACAGCTTTCGATGGTATGAAGAAGCACCTTTCATACAGACGGTATCATACCACGGACGGCATACTGATACTACTGTTTAGGCGACAGCATCGTTTTACCCCGGCACCTCATGGAGGAAGTTAGACAACTTCCAGATGATACCATCAACATCGACAAGGCTTTCGATATAGTATGTTTATCGCCGCAAACTCGGGAATAGCTGGTGAATGAGACAGCTCTGACAGTCTATAGATTAACGAGAATAAGAACCTTGGTATGGGAAATCCAAAGTTAACAACATTTATGGTCCACGTCATTCGAGGTGACCTGACTCGCAGCCTAGGTGAGTTGCCGTGACGCATTGATTTCAGATGGGCCTAATGAGCTAACGCTACCTGAAGCGCGTATCAACCCGCGGCTGTCGGCAGAGACAGCTCAGACGATCCAGGAGGAGCTACCGGCATGTGACGACTGGAAGTCCGTTGTGGTATACCAAACGATGCTACGAGTTGTTGCCAAAATCTCAGGCGCAATCTTTATTGGACCCGAACTGTGTCGCTCGGAGGACTACTTGAATGCGAGTATCGGGTACACGCTAGACTTCGTCAACGCCGTTGCGAAGCTCAAGCAATGGAACAAGCGGTGGCGGTGGATTGGTCGATACTTCACGCCCGAGGTCGACAAGCTGTTTTCTGAACGCCAGAAGGCGCATAAATTCCTAAACCCCGTTATTGAAAAGAGGCGTGCGGCTATGAAGGCTGGCAAGGATCTCCCTGATGATATGCTCCAGTGGATGTTGAGCAAGGTGGACGAGTTCAGTTTAACTGACGATGCCATCGCTGAGACGCAGCTGAATGTCAGCATGGCGGCTATCCACACTACGACCTTGACGGTAACTATGATGTGGGTCCCCAAGCCAACCAACATTCCCATAAAATGATACTGACGTCCTTCTTAGCCTGTACGACCTCGTAGTCCGACCGGACCTGATCGAGGAGCTGCGGGAAGAGATCAGAAGTGTCCTGGCCGCTAACGATGGTGTCATGACGAGCCACGCTCTTTTCGAGATGAAACTCCTGGACAGCGTCATGAAGGAATCGCAGCGGGTGAACCCGGGTAGTCTGATCCGATTCCAGCGATACGTCTCCAAGCCCGTGACTCTAAGCGACGGCACACATCTGCCCGCCGGCTACATGATCGAGACGGCGCACGCGCTGGCCGTCCAAGACCCGTCCGTGTACCAGAACCCAGAGGTAAGCCCACCCGAGACAATTGTCCGAATCTGTGCCGGTGCAGGATATGCTAACCCGTACAATAGACATTCGACCCGCGCCGGTTTCTCAATCTGCGCAACGGCACGGCGGAAGACCTGCTGAAGTACAAGAACAAGGAGCAGCACCAGTTCGTGACGGTGACCAAGGACTTCATGCACTTCGGGTACGGGCGGCATGCGTGCCCGGGTCGCTTCTTCGCCGCCAACGAGATCAAGCTGATCCTCGCGCGTGTCCTGCTCGGCTACGACATCCGCATGCCCGACGGCCTCACCGAGCGTTACGCTAACCTCCGCATGGGCTCTAACGCTATGCCCGACCCGACCAAGGAGATCTTGTTCAAGAGGGTTAAGACTGCTGCGTAGTAGATTGTCAGGGGTTATCTGTTCCTTTCCATGTCCTCGATCTACCTCACCATAGGTACATCATGTATTAAAACGTTCCAAGACATCACTTATATCCAAGGTGATCACAAAATACCTAAACCAACCATCTGTTATGTCGACATATTTGAACCGTACATAGTACCAATCTAAATACATATCAGTTCGAAAGGTTTCGCGGACAAGATGCGAACGGGATGTAAACAGTCTTTCATCGTCATGATCAAGGCTTCCACCTCCAGCCAGGGTGTTTCCACTCGAGACACTCAATCTGCGCCTGCGACAGGCCTTCCAGCTCCTTGCCCACGTCGAGCCGGTCGCGCCTCTTATTATCGGCATGCATCCAGAGCAGGGCGGCGGTAGCGAGGAGGAGGATCATAGTCGAGGCGGCGAGATTGAGCCCGTTCCCGATGGGATAGTTGGGGCCGTCCCAGCTGAGGTACGACCACGTGGCGACGAGGCCGCCGATGTTGCCGAACATCATGTTGGTGGCCAGGGACATGCTGCGGGCCGAGTCGCTGATGACCTGGGCGGACGCCTGCGCGTTGGTGAGGGGCCCCGCCGCGAAGCAGCTGATGGCCGTGAAGAAGGCCGCCGCGTACCGCACCGTGGCGTCGCTGCTGGCGAGGAACATGATGTAGCCCATCATCGTCAGCAGCGCGACGGGGATGAAGAAGATCTGCCGCTTGTCGAGGCGCCAGCTCAGCAGCGGCAGGAGGACCTCGAATACGGCGCCGACCAGGTACGGCGGCACCGTGTAGAGCTGCTTCTGCACCGTGGAGTACGTCGGGTAGATGCTTGCTACAATGGTGGGCGCGAAGAACGCAAGACCCTGCACGGTGATGCTGTAATACCTCCAGTTAGCACAATATAAGAAACCCTAGGAGCATCTTCTAAGCTGAAATTATGACCCAAGGGGGTTAAGGAATGAAGATGAATCCACGCACTTATTGAACAAGAAGATGAGACTAGTGGCCAAGACGACAGGGTTCCAGAAGCCCAACCAGACTTTTTTACGGTTCGTCTTGTCGAGGACGGTAGTTTGCGCGAGCATCTCCGATTTGACGCGGGCGATTGCCAGCGTCTTCTCTTCCTCCGTAAGCCACCGAGCAGTTTCGGGGCGGTCCGTGAGCGTAAAGAAAGAGATAAGCGAAAGTCCCATCGTGATGATTCCCTCAACCAAGAAAATCATGCGCCAAGCGCGGACGCTGCCGATGTTGGATAGACTTAAGATACTGTGGCACTTTGGTGTTAGTCGTCACCATTTGCAGGTAAGAAAGTTTAGTAGAAGACTTTGACGGATTTTAGAGCGGAGCGTATAGACACACGGCACGAGTCTAAGAAAGCCATACATACCCCGAGGCAATCAATCCCCCAAATGCGCCAGCAAGCGGAGCCATGACGACGAAGAGAGAGATCCGGAAGACCAATTCGGAGCGGCGGTACCATCGCGAAAGGTAGTATGAAATGCCGGGCATCATGCCGGCTTCGAAGACCCCCAGGAGGAAGCGAACGCCGCAAGCCGCCGGCAGATCCCGGACGAAAGCCGTCCCCAGCGAACAAACGCCGAATCCGAATGAGATGAAGGGGATGAACCAGCCGGGGCCGATCCACTTGCAAGCCAGGTTGCACGGGACTTCGAAAACGATGTAGCTGATGAAGAAGATGGAGAGGAGCACGTTGTAGTCGTTGCCCGACATCCCCAGGTCGGTTTCAAGCCCAGCTAGCCTTGCGTTTCCTGACGCCGGTTGGCATAGCACAAAGAATAGCGGGTAAAGCGGGGGACATACCGATGTTGGAGCGATCAATGAAGCAGAAGAGGTACAGCAGAGATACTGTCGGCACGACCATGTAGTCGATTTTGTTTCGAAGCTTCCTCTCGGCCAACCTATCAAATTCGATAATAGGCGCGCCATGGCTATGGTGGATTAAACTGATTCAGTACGCGTTTTCGGTGTGCGGCTCTGGAGCTCCTCACCTGTCCGTCGCCGCGAATCCTTCCTCGGCGGCAAGATCAACGTCTTTTTCGATACGCTGCTCACGAGCCAAGGATTCTGGTAGAGCCTCCTTCGTGTCCGAAGACTTGGATATCTCGTCGGACGTCGCCATCGTGAAATTGATTTCGAGCTTCGCGTCCGCCTACGCAACAAAGAGATGGAGACGTCTTTGCTTTTTCAACGGGCTGGAGACGTCGAATTTGCGCTTACGAGTCAGGCTGCAGGGGGTATCTATCGGGACCAGGCTTCGGTAATACAGCATCTACGGCGGTTTTACGTAGGCACGAACGGCACGGATCCTGGTAAGGTGTGGTTCATGTAGTATTGGATCGGGATATTCATCTTGCGTAATCAGCAGTCCTGTGCGTCTTTGTCCAACGTGAGGGCAGCGCCAGCAGTCATGACCGCTTTGGTTCGTTCGAACCATACAGCGATTTGATAGGACCGACCTCCAACGCCTCCGCAACTAAAGCGACAAACGCGGGGAAGGAGCTTGATCCCACGGGGTAGCCGTCGAATCAAGGGGGGCTGACCGAGCAGCCGAGACGTGATACAACGCTTGTTTGCATTGCATGGTGATGGTTGGGGGCACCGTAGCAGTCGGCGCTGGTACCGTAGCGTACCTACCTAGGTAGACGCTAAGAGCATCTACCGAGGGACATCCCGGTTCTGCTACAAGGTACATACTGTATGTCGAGGATTGCACGGCCATATGTGACAGTAGGTATTACTAACGTACCAACTTAATCCTACCATAATCATATTGCAGATAGAAGGTGAGAAGGATGCAACACACACTCGACAAGCAATTTGCAATCCACTCGCGGCCCGTGGCTTGCCAAGAGATCATCTCATAAAGGAAATCGATTTCCGTGCCCCCTGTTGCTTGGCAATGATTCCTTCAAGATTTCGAGAAAACAGCTGGAAAACAAAATCTCCTACCTATTTAGGGAGTCGGTGAATAGATAGGGGTTATTTCAGGCATTCGCCGAAGGGAGAGGCAGATATGCATGCCGACGCTATACGATACCACGGTTCGGTAGTGATGTTCGGTTTGAAGCTCTTCTATCATAGCCCCTAACCGTATGCATTTTCAACCTCCCCAAACGGATTAACTCTAATCAATCAACCATCTCAATCTAGCCATAGGTATTCGAACGAGCAGTCGCTTAGGTACTCGCATGCAACGTCCCGAACCGTTCCACGTGGTGCCCTAGGCCATAGTAATGTCACCCTAGAGAGTGCTTTATCCGGAACCGCGAACGCCGTAAGAATAAGTACAAACACTCAAACCACGTAACGCGATCTAATTCTAATAACAACATCCACGTCTACGTCTACGCCGTCCCCGCAGCACCAGACCCAACTCCACCACCGGCTCCAACGTGCTCACCGCGAACGTATACGTCTGCCCCCCCTACCTTCTCGCCCTTCCTCGCCTTCGGCTCCTTCCCTTTCTCCTTCCCCTTCCCTTTCTCCTTCCCCGGCCCCGTGCGCGGGCCCGGGGCCGGGGGCGGGGGGGGGGGGGGGGGGCGCGGGGCGGGGCGGCCGCGCGGGCGGGC
>MU399498.1:1450774-1649329 GCA_022578845.1 Hypoxylon cercidicola | reverse complement strand
GCATGTTTTTTCTTAGGTGGTCCCGATTGGGTTTGGTTTCCCCTAAATTTTTTGGTTTTTTTGGGGTTTTAGTTTTTGATTTTCTCTTTCCAAACCGCCCCCCCCCCCCCCCCCCCCCCTGCTGCTTGGAAGCAAATTGTCAAGAGGAAACTTGACAGCAGTCAGCCAGTCATGTCACAAGTGTGCCAGCTGGGACGGTTGGTCCTGGGAGGTAGATGGTTAGGTTGCGCGACGGCGTAACAGATGACTTGGAAATGTAGGAGGATGATGGTAGAGGAGGATGGTAGAGGAGGATGGTAGAGGAGGATGGTGTATGGAATATAAGGGAGGAGGCTAGACATGTTTTGTTTTGGAGGTGTAGCAACAGCGGATAGATAGATCAGGATAAGGTAAACAAGTAAGAGACATTATGCTTGACAATGACTTGGAAGGGAGCATACTTTACCGTGATGAGTTGTAAAGCTAACTTCGTCTCGTTTGCTATTGGATGTTCTCAAAGGAGATATGGTATCGTGAACGATGGTGTGTGTTCCGTACCTGTTGAGTGACAGTCTAAGAGTTAGATACGAGCCGAGTTGTCTTATGGTTAGTTGGGTAGAGACGGCAAGGTAAGTTGAGAAGGCAAGGTAAGTTATCCTTTCAATCCTTAAAGTCTGTGTTGAAGTAGGATTGGCGCACGGTACGCCATCAAGGATGTGCTTGGAGGAAGGTTGGCGCTACAGTGGGCTACCAAAGAAGTGATTGGAAGAAGGCTTGCGCTAGCGCGGCGCTAGGGATGTGATTGGGGGAAGGAAGGCGCTAGAGCGCGCTAGTAGGAGGGTGGGGAAGGATGTGGGCCAAGGAGTATGTGCGAAAGAATATGGACACACGGTGTGTCAGAGAGTATGTGCGGAAGGATGTAGGCGCACGGTGTGCTATAGGGAATGGAGGGAAGGGTGTGTATAGATGGTATGAGATAGAGCAACTTACCTGAGGAGACAGCAATAGCGATGATAGGAATAGAAGCCATCCTTTTTGGTAGACCAGTCTGAGATGAAGGTCAGGATGCTTTGAGCTGATGTGGGAAAAGTGATGTGGTAGGAAAAGTGATGTTGTAAGAAGAAGAAAGTGAAGAATTGTTGGGGGACTTGTGCCGTCTTAAATAGACTCAGAACGTTTGTTAATCAACGCGGTGTGTACGCTAAATCACTCGTCTCCTGGCAACGGCGGCAGAATCAAAGGCAGAATCAAGCAGAAATTAACTAACGGCGCTAAGTTTGAAGTAAGTATTCAAGTATTTTCTTCACCGCCGGTAGCTTACTACTACCAAACTGCTGATTTGAATGCTGATTTGACCATAATGGAGCGAATCAGATAGGTGCGAAACTACTTTCCTGGTACGTACCCAAAGAGAATTGATGATCTTGCTGGGTACCTAGGTAGGTTCCAACCTATAGGAGATTCGAGGATTCGAAGATCGAAGGATCGAAGTTTCGAACCTTCGATCATTTGATAATTCGATCATTCGATCAGGTTCGAAGCTTCGAAACTTCGATCCTTCGATCTTCAAACCTTCGATCGATAGTAGGTAAGGAGTGTTGCTAGACCCTTTCGGTCAACCAGTGAGAGATATGACAGAGATAGCATGTTTGCCCTTGCTTCATGTGTATACCCCGGGGGTCTGGTAGCTGCTAGGTCCATAGCTTCTCGTGCAGCAATATCGCTTTCTCGTATTGTTTGGACTCGTGACTCTTTCTATGTACGAAAGCTAGATATTTCAAAATCGATCACATAACATCTAGAGGAACCTGGGATATTCGTGACTGCAAAGCCGTCTCCATTATAATGATACGTCAAAGATATCATGCTCCTCTTCACAATGGTATGCTCCAGTTGTGAGAGTTGGTGGACACTGCTGTACGAGAGAGTGCCTTTAGTCCCGAGTATTAAGTCTATCGTGACAGTTCACGCTACAAAAACCCAGCCTAGAATTCTGATCTTGGATTTTTGCGATCGAGACGTAGAGTTAGCACGAAAGAGCACGTAATATTCTTCCGGATTGCACTGATTTCGTGAAGTGAGCTTAGATTTATACCTATGCTTTGCTTTCTATTGTCCGATGATGTCCTGTCTTACTCTATTATTCTATCAATTTGTTTTTTTGGTTCTCTTTATTTTTAATGCCTGTTACACTCCAAGGCTCGGGAGTCTCGTCCACTAACTAGGATTCATTGAATTGGGTTTCGTGGAACGAACAATTAGTTGGTAGACGTCTTAATCCTGAAAGAGCCTTTCGAAGTTTGATACGTATAAACGTCTTTGGGTTTTGATTGACTAGCTGCTGGATTCTGTACCACTCGGCTGGGCTTAATGGGGTGACAGGTCAAAACATACTATTTACGATCATGGAGAAGGCTCCATGAGGACTTCGTGCTTCGCTATTATTGAATCATAAAGATAGCATCAACATCTCACCTTAAAGAGTTTCGTGGACATTGGGGTGGCTAGCTATCTAGATGCTAGAGTAGATTGATAGAAGATATTATTAATTGGTGTTATGATGGTTTTTATTTTCATAGCAGGCCAAATTCTATTTTAAAATCCGAAATTCACATCAATAGTTTGCGCGGATGTGCTCAGGCCCGCCGACTCGTCATGCCTCACTTTACTTCCCGAGCTCTGTCGTCGTTGATTAGTCCGGGAAGGAGTTATAATTATCGGGTCGCGGAAAAGCATGTACCGGGCTCTTCGGCGGTACTCCGCAACTAGCTATGCTGTATTTGGACGCTACCGGTAGGTATACAGGAGAATGAAAGATCGAATGACAAGGTTGCAAATCAGGGAAATCCCATTCGTGGAAACCCTGCATGGCTACCCCATATCTCCCAACTTCGTGTATAAAAGGTGTAGGGATCACGGAGTATATATCGACTTGGTTTCTTATTTAGGAAGTTCGTAATGGCAGATACGGCCCCCACCAGCAACGTCACATTTTGGCAGTCATCCAAAGCTGCTTTGGTCAGCGGTCGCTCTTGACGGCCCAGATAACGTTCGTGTAGTATTATTGAGGCGGCTATACCCGACGTGTCGAGTCTCACGACCGCGCTCTCGATCTGTTCGCTCATCGGCTGTCGATGTCCAGAAAGATGAATTCGATGGGGTGACAGGGGGCTGGCGAGAGGGGTAAGGAGTACTCATGGGGATGCTATCATTATCATCCGCACCAGTCGGCCGGCTGAATACTCTTTATCATACCCCCCACGCGCTTCTAGCATGTGGTATAAAGATGATTAAAGCGCTATAGTCCCCATATGTGTCAAAATGCCCAATGTAGCGCCGTCGTATCGTTCTCGCGATATCACGAGATCTACACGGTACTTGCGTAATTGAGGAAACACCAAAGCATAAGGATAGGAGGTACGTTTAGGCCACCTCCACGTAGCTAGTCATTTACCTTATTGACACCATCATGCAGACGACGAGTGTATTCCATGGCCTGGCTTAGCGAAGTTCCTTTCAGCCCGCGCCGGCTCCTGCGTGCTTTCGCCGTAGGAGCCGCCGTGGTCATCGGTAGTGGCGCCGTCACAGGGGTGCTTGCGGACTTAGGTCCCGGAGGCACAGCACCGGTGCGACCGTTCCACCTCGACCAGGTGCGGCTTGGCGACGGCTTACTACAGGAGAAACGCGACCGGATGAAGGGTTTCTTGCGGGAATACGACGCGACGAAGTTCTTGGTTCTTTTTAACAATCAAGCCGGCCGGTCGAACCCAGCGGGTGTTTCTCCTCCCGGAGGATGGGAGGATGGCGGACTACTCAGTGGGCACTGGACGGGCCACTTCATGACAGCACTTTCCCAAGCATACGCCGATCAGGGCGAGGATATTTTCAAAACGAAGCTCGACTGGATGGTCAATGAGCTGGCTGCCTGCCAGGATGCGATTACCGCTCGGATGGACGGTGAGATGGACAGCTCTAGCTCCAGCGCCGCCAGCTGGATCCCTACGCACCCCGGCTACCTAGGTGCACTGCCAGAGGACACGGTACTGAGGCTCGGCCCGCCGCGCTGGGCAGTTTACGGGAGCGATCCCGATGTTAATACCTGGGCTCCTTGGTATACGCAGCATAAAATCATGCGCGGTCTGCTGGACGCGTATTACAACACGAACAACACACAGGCCAAAGACGTTGTAGTGAAAATGGCCGATTGGGCGTACCTCGCGCTGACCATTGGCGACAAAAACCATGCTGGCTATACCGGAAATCTGACTAGGGAGGACCTCAACAATATGTGGGACCTGTACATTGGCGGGGAGTTCGGTGGTGCCAACGAGATATTCCCGGAAGTCTATCAGTTGACCGGCGACGCCAAGCATCTGGAAACCGCCAAGGCCTTCGATAATCGCGCCTCGCTGTTCGACGCCGCCGTAGAGGACCGAGACATCTTGGTTGTGACGCCGGACAAGATAAGGGGCACACGTCGACCAGAGCGGCTTCACGCCAACACACACGTCCCCCAGTTCATTGGTTCGTGCCACAATTCTCCTAGACAAAGGGAAGCAGAAATGCGAATTAAAGCTAATCTCAAAAATTAGGATACCTACGGGTATACGAGTTCAGCGGGGAGCAAGAGTACTTCGAAGCAGCGAAGAATTTCTACGGCTGGGTGATGCCGCATCGCGGATTCGCCAACGGCGGCACCAGCGGCAACTATCCGGGGTCCACCAACAACGTCGAGCTGTTCCAGAACCGAGACAACATCGCCAACGCCATAGCCCAGGACGGCTCGGAGACATGCACGACGTACAACCTGCTCAAGCTAGCGCGGAACCTATTCCTTCACGAGCATAACGCGACGTACATGGACAACTACGAGCGCGGCCTGTTCAACCAGATTGCGGCGTCGCGGGCCGACACGGATAGCAGCAACGACCCGCTTCTCACCTACTTCCAGCCGCTGTCCCCAGGCTCGAACCGCGACTACGGCAACACGGGCACCTGCTGCGGCGGCACCGGGCAGGAGAGCCACACCAAGTACCAAGAGACGGTTTACCTGCACTCGGCTGATGCGTCTACGCTCTACGTCAACCTCTACATTCCATCTACGCTGAACTGGGAGGACAAGGGCTTCGTGATCGAGCAGGAAACGACCTTCCCGCGCGGGGACACGGCCAAGTTCACCGTCAATGGGGAGGGCCCGCTGGACATCAAGCTGCGGGTGCCGGCCTGGGTGCGCAAGGGCTTCCAGGTTACCGTGAACGGAGAGGCTCTATCCGGCAAAGCGGCGCAGCCCGGGACGTACCTGACGCTAAGCCGGACGTGGCAGGCGGGCGACGTGGTGGAAGTGCAGATGCCGTTCAGCATCCGCATCGAGCGCACGCTCGACCGCCCGGACACGCAGAACATCATGTGGGGGCCGGTGGTGCTGCAGCTCCTCGGCACGCCGCGCGGCAGCAGCGGCTACCACGAGCTGTCGCTGTACCGCTACCTCCAGCTCGACGGCGACTACGCGCGCGCGGCGATCACGCGGACGGGGGCCACGGCGGCCGGCGACCCGCTCTTCGCCGCGGGCGGCGTGGCAGCGCGGCCGTACTACGTCGGCGACGCGCAGCCGGTGTCCTCGTACTTCCGGCGCGCGGAGCCGTCCGTCGTCTTCGGGGCGCTCGACGCGGGCGTGGCGAACCGCAAGCGCGACGACGGCCTGCCGCGCTACGACGTCCCGGTCGCGGGCGTCCCGTCGCCCGGCACCGACGGCCCGACGTTCCTCGACCTCGTCTGGGACCGGGCGCCGTTCGCGTCGCACGACGCGTTCGTGGACGCGGTGGCGGACACCGCGGATGCGTTTGTCGCCGCGGGCGTGTACACGGCTGACGAGCGGGATGCGATCGTCGCGACGGCTGGGCAGGCGGAGGAGGAGCTGGCGACGGGGTCGTAGGTTAGCCGGGAGGTGGTCTCAATTATGTCGTAATTCTTCCTAATTCAGTGATGTAGGTAAATATCAGCTTTTGAAAGCTCGAATTATTCCATCTGATACGTGTACCGTGGTTTGGTACAAGTTACGTGAGAAACGCTTTGGTGTATCTATCGTGAGACTTCAAAAGGCTTTTACGCGATGTAGCCTAGAGCAAATCTAGGGCAGCTATTAAGACAAAGTACCGAGAACCTTGGAATACAAGAGCATTACCTCAAGTTTAGCAGTATTCTTTAAACCCATTTGGTATTAGACAATCTGAGGCACTGCCCCTTGCAATGTGAAAACATCGTACGCTTCACCACAGTGAGAAATGACGATGTTTACCGATATTTTGACACACACAAATTGTTAAGCGATGGCCGATATCGGTCCGAGCAATGTTTATCAGATCCGTGTCTAGCCCCACTGTCCCCACAAGCATTTCCGCCGAGCCATTAAAAAATTTCAAGAGATTTTATCTGATCCGTCGTTAACCACCTGCCGGTCCATCCTAGTCGCTTTCATCATCGTGCCACGCTCCCCCGTCCAATCCATCCGCTTAAAGTTATCAGATCCGCTCCTGCAGACCGCCAAGAGCCACCGACTGCCACCTCCACCGAGCAACCTTCCCAAATGCTTGTAGTGGGTGATCGTGGTTGGTTGAGCGAATGAATTGCGTACAGCTCTTGTCCGAGGAGAGGCAGACATGAGCGAGCGCGATCCCTTGCATTAGTGCGTGAAAACTCTGAGCCTGACTTATACCACGGATGGAAAGTGGGAACGAAGAGGAGCATCGGATTCGATGAGTAAGGTATTGACTGTACTTCGAGATACTTGGGATACTTCGACACCGGTCGACCGACATTAGGCACGATGGGGAACCTACATAATAGCAACCATTCTGTTACGGAGCCCAATACAGGCCAAATCCAGAGACCGGACGACTGGCAGATTGCCATGCCGGGATCATGGTGGAACGACTAGGTCGACCGGCTGTTTGCATATTTCCTGGATTTTCTACTCGACAGGAAGCCTCGGATGAATAAGACCTACTCTTTCCAGTAATTTGGTTTTGATTCTAGAATTACACCTTCAATTGAAGTTTCTTCGGTACCGAATTGCATATCCATATCGCGACACAGTCCGCGTCTACTGTAGCAATGACGAACCCATCCACAAACGAGCCGGTGCTCAAGCTACCGCATCCGTATCTCACCTCCTACCTTCTCGTCAAGACCTCGCGGCCCTCCGAATCCGTCCCATGGCTTCAAGTGAAACCTCAAGATGACGCTGGCGATAGCAAGACCAAAAACACAAAACCCCTACCAGAGCGTCTCGATAGCGATAAGCTCTTCTTTACAGAGCCGACAGATCTAAAATCCAGCGAGCGTCCTCCCGAGTCCAACAACACGCCATGGGGACGTGCCCGTCGCTCGCCAAGCTCGACATTAGCATGGGATGACGCGACGCCGCCCACGCTAGCCCAAGCCTGGCTCGTCATCTACGTCCTGTTCACGATCCGGCCGTCGATGGAGGGTCTACGACTGACGCTGTCGGGGCCGGGCAAGGAAGCGCTGGCGGCACAGCTCAAGGCGGTGCTGCTCGCGATCGACCACCCGACAGCGACCGGGCTCGGCGACGAGCTGCTGGTGCTACGGGAGACCTTCTGGCAAGGCGCGGGGTCGCCGTTCGGGCCGCGCAGCGCGTGGGCGCCGGACGACAGCACAGCGCTCCCGAAGCCGCTATCGGCCTACCCGCTGGCGCCGCTGGCGCACGAGCTGACGGGCGACACGTCGCCGTCGTGGCACCCGCGGCGGGCGGCGAAGCCGGCGCCCGGCTCCGTCGTCTACAGCCGGTGGATCCCGCACCTGCGGGAGACGTTCAGCATGGTGGCGCTGGACTGGCGGGACCCCGCGCACCTGGCGCTGTTCCACGCGTGGCAGAACGACCCGCGCGTCTCGCAGGGCTGGAACGAGACGGGCACGCTCGAGCAGCACCGCGAGTACCTGCGGAAGGCCGACGTGGATCCCCACCAGATCACGCTGCTGGCTGCTTTTGACGATACGTTTTTCGCGTACTTCGAGGTGTACTGGGCTAAGGTACGTCTATTATCTTCTTCGCGGTGGTATACGTGTATGTATATATGTACGGATGCTAACGATTGCTTCATACAGGAGGACCGACTGGGCGCGTATTACAGCGCGGGGGACTTCGACCGGGGCCGCCACTCGCTGGTGGGCGACGTGCGGTTTCGGGGGCCGCACCGGGTGACGGCGTGGTGGTCGAGCCTGATGCACTACCTGTTTCTCGACGACCCGCGCACGCAGTACGTGGTGGGCGAGCCCAAGTACACCAACAGCTCGGTGCTGGCGTACGACCTGATGCACGGCTTCGGCCTCGACAAGTTCGTCGACCTGCCCCACAAGCGCTCCGCCTTCGTGCGCTGCTCCCGCGAGCGCTTCTTCCAGCTCGCGCCCCTCGCCGAGAGCGACAAGGTCGTCGGAGGTACGCTGGTCGGGTTGCTTCCGAAGCTGTAGAGGGTAGTGGTGTTGCGTTGTGACATGTTGCTGCGCCGTTGGGGAGAAAAGCACTTCGTTATCTTTGTGTGGGAGGTCGGTACGATAGCAGCTTGGCTTATCAAGATATAGATTGTAAATTGATCATTGAGCTACTACATTCATATCTTCATTCTTGAGTATCGAATCGGCTATATGTTCATTCAACATAAATGTATCCATAGGTTGAAGATAAACTATTACAATCTACTCGATAGTAAAATAAGCGTCATATATGATTTCTTTTACCTTCGTGTCCCGATTCCGTTAATTGCGCCCATACGCCCCAGCCTCTTTAATGTTCCGAACGGACCCCCTTTTACGACTTGTTCCCGCTAAGGCGAAGATGATCCCAGACAACTACAAATTGAAGTCAGTAATCGTCTAAAATGATATTTTCAAGGTAGACGCGGATGTGGATGAACTCACTTCTGAAACCCAGGTCCTCCTCGAAGAACCACTCCATCACCTGTTTTCCGTGTTGCATTCCTTCTCCGCCGTACGACAGAGCGTTCTTACCGACGGCGAGACCGATCATGGGAGGGATCTGGCCCAGCTCATTGAACGTGGGCTCTTTCCCTTGCATCTCTTGCAGCATAATCTGATGGATGTTCAACCCGGCATAACGGCCTTGGTGCATCGCAGAACCGCAGCGCTTGATGCCTGACCAGTTGATCATGTCGCCCACGGCGAAGTGCGACTCCGCGTTCGGGATCTTGTCTGAAGCTAGCTGCAGCGTCGGCCGCACGTTGACGTGGCCGTCCTCGCAGAGTGACTCTGCGGGCAGGTAGTCGGTAGACGGGATGCTTCTAGAGATGGCCATGATGACCTGGCTAGCGATCATCTTGTGTCCGTTCTCGAACTCTACTTCGTGCACCTCGGTGCCGTCATCCTTCACGATGGGTGTGCTACTCTTCAGGCGGTGGTTAAGCAGGACATCCACGCCGGTCTGCTGCGTGAGTTCTAGGGCGCACTCCTTGACGTTATCAGGGAGCGGCTCTGCAGATAGCAGTCTATCCCGCGAGTGGGCTAGCGTGACATTGACGTGAGGCTGCACTTCCTTTAGTTCAGCGGCCATCTCGATTCCCACGGCACCTAGTCAGTGGTCAGTGATGGATTGGTAAAATCAGATAAGAGGAAATTCACCTCCACCGACGACCAACACGGGTGCGGTGCTATTAACCACAGCATTGATATGCCGGCCTGCTTCCTCGAGGTAGGCGTCCCGTGTTGCCGATTGTGGCACCACAGGCCATACCCGTCGAAGACCACTGGCAGCGACGAAGAAATCGTACACTTCTGGTCGCTCGACCTTGTTCGGTTGCTCAAGGATGGTCGCCGTCTTGTTCTCCGGGCTAATCTTGCTTACAGTGCCGTGGACGAAGCGCACATTGGGCCTCTGCAGCACCGGGATATCCTTGAACTTGACCCAGGCCTTCTCGGCATAACTCCTTGAGGCCAGAGCAAGGGGTGAGCCGATTACATGGTCTAAAAAGGAATAAGTCAGAAAAGCCGAGACGCTGGGCTGGGGCTGCAGCTAGCCATGTGCCATGCAGGAGAGGCGTGCAGGAGACATACAGAAGCCGTCACGTTCGTCGACAATCGTAATCTCGACCGGGATGGGAGACTCGATGGTGTCGCACTTCTCGAGCAAGTTGACCGCCACTGCTAAGCCGCTGTAGCAGCCGCCAACGATGAGGACTCTGTAGGGGTTGGTGGCGGAGCGGTCACTGCCGCTGATATTGGAGAATTGAGAACTCATTACGAATCTTGCTGTCGAGGGATTGCCTACTGTGTAGGAGAGGGTGCAGCAGTATTTCAAGGACGAAGCTGAGAGCTTAGCAAGAGAAGTGTTCAGCCGGGAAAAGCAGGTAACAAGTGTCATAAATTAAGCGGAAAGGAGAAGAAGGAATCCAGGATTAAGCCGGGGTAAGCTTCTCGGTTCACGGAACACGGCCTGGGAGAATAGCCCGACAAATCTAACAGACATTGGGACTAGGTATTCGATGGAGGAAAAAAAGTAGAACCCCAGTCATTTAATGTACCAAGGTTCAAAGCTCAACAGGTACATAATGGTAAGGGGTTAGCCAGATGTCCGGCTACAGAGCCATAATCACCGCCCCGCGATGTCGTACCAATGCCAAGGGGGACACATGGTCATTAAGCGAGTTACCATTCTTGTTAGTGCCATTTTTGCACGGTGTGTTCCAGCAGGACGGACACCAGCTCCTTTCCTTTCACTTGACAAGAGAGGTTAGTCGAGAGGGGAGAAAAATGACTAAATTATTCTGACTTACCTAGGCACCGGATACCAGTTCCTAGTACAGTCTACGGGATTCGCTACCTCCAGGGCCGATTTTCGACTGTCTCACCTGCACCAAGATCAGATAAGAAGGAAAAGGGCGGTGATCACGTCAAACGTCAGCGTCCCGGAGCCAACGAACTAAGGCAATGGTCCGGTGGGGCGGCGGGGACGAAGTTATCAGATCCGCAACCTCGCAGGGGTATAAAATGGCAGCGAGACCGGCCGTAGGCTTGGCCAATCATCGTCCGAAAAACTTGAACCACCCCTGCGGGTCTGCTACTCGCGCGGTACATGCCGGTACGCTTCGGTACAGGCACATCGGGTACGACGCGGTCAGGGAAACTTCACCAGCACGTGTGTTGAGAGGTGACCTGGTTCCGTATGTACACCTACCTGTTGTTTTAACGGGTTCATCGTTATCATCGGGCTTCTAAACGAATCAATTCGACTTGAGACGATATTGGACATTAAGACGTTGTTCAATGAGCTCTTGGTGAATAAGCAGAAAAGTACGCAGATTAGATACAAGCTTAGGTAATCAATATATCAAAGTTGCATCGATTGATTAAGTAAGCTGGAGCTTGGTGAGTCCACTTACATAACACGGGTCCCGTGACATCTCTCAATTGTCGCCAAATGCATGCATGATACTTGATACTTACTCCATCGTCTTATTTCCATCGAGATAGAGCACACGAAATTCGAGAGCCAGCTTGGCTCTTGCGATTTCATTGAAGATGCCTATAGATCCATCCACAGTGGTAGCGAAATTCAACAGCCGAGTTTTATCTTCATTGGAGTGTTTTAACGAAAGGGATCCTGCAAGCGCGGTAGGATCTCAAAGGGTGTACGAGGTGCCAGCCAATAAGGCTCCTCACATTATGTGAAGAGCCAATGAGGAGCGCATGGATTTCCGCTTGATTTCCTTGTCGACTGATTGGACGCCTGGTATTTCACATTTTGTTAACAGCCAATCAGGAGCACATTACTCTCGGTGCTGTCAACGTCATGAGGCTTGTGTGTCAAACAGTTAGGCATCCTCGGAGCCGTACCATTTTGTTATCAGCCAATGCTAAGTGGCGGTTATGGTTGGAGCCTACATGAAGACGTTTGCAATATAGAAACCGCACACCATCCCAGGAATATTATAAGGCTTGGTATTCCTTCTTACTTTCGTCTTCATTTTTCCATAACATCCATCATCTCATCAACCTCATAATCTCTAGTACTTCACTACAAGCTTCACTCGGATACTTTGCGCAGCATTGTCATCTGTCAGTCAATTTGACATCTTATAACTAAACGACTCTTACCTGAGAGGCCATGGAGTCTGAGCAGCCTGTGGTCTCGAACAAGACAGCACCTCCATCTGGAAAGGACTGGGATGAGCTGATTGATTTCGTCCGTGAAGAATACCTTGCCAAGAATCGTGGGATCAAAGATGTATTTGAGAGTCTACGACTTCGGAATTCTCTGGTGACGTATGCTTAACACTTCCCTAGACTACACTGATGGGGGTTCATCTTCTGATACTCGCCCAGATATACGCAATTTCGGGCTAAGCTGAAGGAATGGGGTTTCAAAAAGAACCTAACTCCCAATGACTGGCGATATATCGATCGCTCGATGAAGGAGAGAGAATCTCAGCTGAAGGAATCAGTTGTCATATATTCAGGGATGCGTCTTGATCAAAACAAAGTGAAGAAGCAGATGAATCGTACTAAGGACGTCACTCTTTCCAAGAAATACGGGTTGTGTAAGGTCTTCCCCTTATATCAATTAGCGAGCCTACTCTAATAGCTCCTCAGCTAGCACCCCGGAATCTCCCAAAGAAGATGCCCTCTACGTTTGCACTCCTCGGGCAGTCTCCCCGATGATGGCTGCATGGCCCGAGAGTCTCCCTTGGTTCCAATTTCTCAAGACCACATTCCCTGAGCTGCTTCGAGGCTTGCGGCTTCTGCCAGAATCGGAAACTGGGATGGAACTTACTGTATCACCTACTCAACACTCACGACCGCGTAAAAAGCGGCGATTGAACGTTTCGTCAGCATGGACCGCCTTCGAAGGTCTCGTACGACGAAGTATGGAAATCGTGATAGGCTCAGAGGAGCTGACCCAAACGCTTCTATTAAGAAGGAGCGTCGACCGCATCGCCGACCACTTCGATCAAGTCATGCCAACTACTTATCCCAACGAGAACCTTACACGAGCCATGGTTTTATCCGACGGACAGCCTCACGAAGTACAGAGAGAGGTCCTGAAGATAATTTTGTACTTGGTGTCCAACCACCTCATCATGGATCATAGACTTTGCAAGTCAGCGCGGTATATTGCTGATGCCCGAGCTTTTGTGGATATTTGTCGTTACTCTGGCCTCACCGAACCTCACGTGTTATCAAGAATTGTCGAAATATCGCTCCATAGCCCGGCCATGGAGGCAATGGTAGACCTATTATATGAAGCTGCAGTTAATACTGAATCGACAGCTCTTGTTGCCGCCCTCCTTGAAGTTGATGGAAGGATTAATCCTGACCGGCCTGTTGGCCGATCGTGGTGGCTTGAAGATAGCAGTAGGTATCGGGGATATTGGTCAGCACTGCAATACGCTATTCTAAGAGACTCTCTTGAACTTGCAAGCTGTATGTTGCAACACGGCGCTGATGCCAACTATGTTGGAAAAACTTGGAACTCTCCGCTGACGATTGCCGCCACCGTCTGCCCCAACGACGCATCAAGTCAGTTTATCCCACTGTTACTGCAGTATAACGCCGTTTTAAACGAAACCAATGGACTGATGGCGCTGTATTTCGCGATCCCAAGAGGCTGTTTCAAGCTAATCGATCAGCTACATGAAGCGGGTGCAGATTTCACCTCAAGTTGCCCTGCTGAAGAATTCTCCGGTTCTTTTTACTACACACTCGACTACTCATCCCTGATACAAACTGATGGTTTGCGAGAATATGAGAGTTCCTATCTGCGTATTCTCCACTATGTCACCCCTCTTGGGCTTGCTGCTTCTTTTTCAAAGGATTTCGATGGTTGGATCATGCGTCCGTGCCCAGATCGAATGCGCCACGAAAAGAGAATGCACGATGAAGAGAGCATGGATGATGAAGAGGTAGCTTTAAAATTGGTCAAGCAGATTATTTGCCTAGCTGGCCCTACCTTCGACCTTGACGGGAAGATCAAATCTGACGCTATGATACATGCGGCTTCGCGTGGATACAATAACGTCATTTCATTCCTGCATGCAGTTGGAGCGCGGGTTGATTCAAAGAACGGTTACTTATGCCCTGTCTATGCGGCGGTAAATTGGAATCACGTTGAGACTTGCCGGCAACTTCTAAGGCTTGGGGGCTCAGCTCAAGCCGAACGACGCGGACTACGCACGACAAACACTCCCCACCTCTCTCCTCTACACATTGCTGCTGGCTACGGGTCTCGCGACCTGGTTCGTGTTCTAATCGAGAGTGGCGTAGACGTCAATCTTCGAATCGAAACAAGTAGCGAACCTGAATATTATAGAAATGGGTTGAGTGCCTACCTCCTACAGGTAATACCCCGAATATGCGGGTCGCCACTAAATGTAGCAACCATTTGGGGGTTTTTGGACGTCGCCCTACTTCTCTTGGACATGGGCGCCACAGCTACAATCGACGACTTAACCCGAGCAGTATCTTGCGGGCAACCTCAGCTAGTTAGTCGGCTGCTGGAGCAGCTACCGCGCTCAGAGGTGAAGCACGTCGAATATCAACTTCAATCTTTGATACGGGAGGGAAAGGAACAGAGTGCATTGGAAATACTCGGTTTAAATCTACCAATTGAGCGTGAACAAGCACTTAGCCTTGCCATAGAGCATGGACAGCCTAAGATAGCTATGAAGCTGATCGAAAGTGAGACCAAACTCACTGTACCGCAGCTGATCTGGGCCTTCCAGATCCTAGACGAGTCGACGCTGCGGGAGCGTGTGAAGTTGATGGCTTCAACCCTCATAGGGGAGCGGAGCTCTGACAGAAGGACACTTCTGGAAAATTCCATTTTAGGTGGCAACATAGATGTCATCAATTATGCGCTCTCGCTCAAACCCTTTGCTTACGATTCAGGGGCACTGTGTGCCGTCGTACTTGCTACAGTTCGGTGTGTAACAGGTATGGACGGTATTCTACAGATGATGCTTCGAAAGCGGGATTTGGAAGACAAGCAAGTTTCTTGTTTCGATCCCATATTGGAGAATACAGCCGTATCCATCGCAGCGTATTACCGACGGTTGGACATTGTCGCACAACTCCAAAAGTATAGGAACTACGAGATCAATGCCGCTGTATTACAGCAATCTATATGGAACGGCAAAGACGAAAGCATAGACTCTTGGACACACAACATCTGGCGTATAGCCAAACACTGGAATGTGATCGGGGATCTCTTTCTTTCTATGAACGCAGGTGACATTAGAGATGATGGTCCATGGGATAACTGGCATGACCCAAATAGGAGGTTAATTTCCCCATTGTTCTTCGCAATCAAGAGCGGAAGTGTACTTGTCATGGAAAAACTTCTGGGGATGCAGTACAACCCCGACGCATATTCACTCCAAGAGGCTATTTACCAGAATGTGTCACTGGACCTGGCAAGCAGGCTCATAAAAGACTGCACAGATATTGATGCAATTGAAGCTTTCGGTGTCGCTCATTATTTCCCTCCGATCTATATGGCTGCCGCATTTGAGTACCTGGATATAGTCAAGATGATGTTGGATGCCAATGCCAAGTTAAACATTGCACCTTGGTATGTGCGTAGTGCCGTACTTCAGTTGCTGATTGAATCTGGGAGGTTTGACGTTCTCGATATTTTACTTCGAAACGGCATCGATATCAAAAACACACCACGACTTAGATTGTACGATGGACGCGCAGCATTGGAAGTTGCGGCTCGGAAGGGGCATCTTGGTATTATACGCCGTCTTCTTGAATACGGCGCTGATCCAAACGCACCAAGAGCAGTCTTCGATTTAAGCGCAATCGAAGCAGCAGCATATTACGGGCGTCTTGATGCTGTCCAACTTTTGTTAGACTACGGAGTTACAACGGAAGGCCACGGGCGATTGTACTGTATTCTTGCTGTACTTCATGCCACACATGCAGGGCATTCAGCAGCTGCGCGACTCCTCAAATCTCGTCTATCATGGACGGATGAAGACGAGAAAATACTATATGACTTGGAAGAGCGACGATTTGGTGCGTATGATGGCGTTGCTGTTATTGATTATGGAGAAGATACAGAGGAAGAGGTTGCTGAATTGTTGGACTCCCTGAGTACAGAATGGAAAAACACTTCAATAATGCTGATCGAGATAGGTCATGATATGGCATGCAAAATACAGCGATGGCGGTGGGAAGAAGAAGACCAAAAAGACCTAGAACAAAAAATAATGGCTCATTGTCGGAGGACGAATATGGGTGCTGGCTTGTCTGAAAAACTGGATGGGGTAGATTCGGTCGATGAAGCTAGCTTGTCAGACGGCACTCTACACGAAGAGGTTGAAATGGTGGACACCGGAGGCTGGTTTGAACATGCAGAGAACGAGTCTGAGAATATCCAACTGGGACGGTGTAGCGTGGCTGAAGAGGATAGGGTGAAACAGGTGGTTTTGAGAGATATGTTAGGTGAAGAAGAAATGCCCTTTGAGCCAGTGGAACAGCCATGGTAAGAGGGATACGGCGGATTACAAAGAGGAGGGTTATGTTCGATCAGCTTTGCCACTTCATAGATCCCAATACTCGTTATCATGTACCAACAGATATATATTCATCACTCTGAATTGCATACCTAACTAACGTCCCGGAGATTGAGAGCTTCATCTGCACGCACTGCAAGCGAAGGTAGCGGCACAAGTGATGCACCTATTAGGAAAGAGAAGATATCGTCTATTGCGGGCAAGTATTCCTCTTGCTGTATAAGATGCTTATTGGAAGCTGATAGAGCGTGGTGTACTGCACGGTGCTGACTATTTGGTTTCACAACGCCTCGAAGGTAGGATATCCTAGGAGCTGGCATTCGGTACGTCGGCTTCCTGACGTGTACGCCGGCGGATGAGGTGCACCTCATACCCTTTTCATGTCGGTATAACCTGGTTTAGGTACAATTCAAGTTGTGGCAGAAAGACAGATAGGTGCCGTGGGCCAAATTATCCAAACCCCTGAAAAAGGATGGCATAATACAGTGTATCTACACCGCTTGTAATATACTTTTCACTACACCCATCTGGTATCCTATGATAAATAAGGGGTTCTTGCATGTTGTTGGTTCCTAGGGGTATCACGTGCCCCCCTTCAGGACCGCAGCTGAATTTTACAACCAAGCAATTCCCTAGGTAATTATTAGAATAACTTTACAACCAGAGCATGCTTGAAACATTTAGTTTCTGGGTCCTTGTCCAGTTGCTGTCTATCGACAAGGTCAGTAGTCTACCGCAGGTCAGGACACGACAATGCACAACTGTCGGCGCGGCGTGCCATTCCACTAGGACTCAGGCTCCATGAAGTGACCAATCATGTAAGTGTAGGGTATTACGCGGAATGAGCTTCATGCATTGGATCATTATCTGGCAGAGCTAAGAGCCATCTAGGAGGTAAGTACTGAATGTCCAGTCATCAATTAGCAGTTAACAGGCAACATAGGGCCACGTCACCTTATTAAGTATACCTGACATCTGGCGGGCTGGCAGCATGTCGTCCCGGTAACCCCGGAGGACAACCGGCCCGGGTACCTTCCCCACCAAAGGGTTATATGGTAAAGTTACAATACGTATTTTTAACAGTTCAAAAGCCGGGATGGTCTAGTGGTATGACACTGGGAAGAGCGGCCTGACGCATTCACTAAATCTCTACAACGCGGATGCCAGATACCACATTCGAACCTTGTGGATGCCAGCCACAGCGCGGGGATTTAGCGGATGGGAGCAAATAACCTGCTTCAACCGGAGACGCCAGTTCGAATCTGGCTCCTGGCAATTAAAGATTTTTTTTTTTTGTTGACAATACCAGTAACACCGCAATCACTCGTTGTTTGGGAGCAAACAATAGTAAAGCACGTTATAGATGTAAGAGTCGAAGAGGTCGTGGTTGATATGTCAGTGACGGCACAATTGCTGACTGTCTTGGTCTGAGTGCAGCTACTTGGACTTTCGTACTCGCACTTTGGTTCTGCGTCTTTGTAGAATCTTCCTCTTTCGAGCTCGAGCGATCATTTAGGCCACCATTATCCTTTGGCGTTGTGTCTAGGCCTGGGGAATTTCCAACAGACACCAAGAACATGAAACGCATGGTATTTGGAACTGATATCCCAAGAAGGCCCGACAGCCTTGGAATTTGTAGTATCACACAGGTACCTAGAGTAGATACCAAATATGTAGACAGATTTGGAAAGCAGATGTATCTAATCCTCCGTCATGCTTCAGCTGTTATATTCTTGATGGCACTATATGATCAGCTAGATGACGTCGAAGGACGAGAGTCGTGCATTGTTTTTACACCGAGGGATGTCAACCGGTGCTGCAGCCTCATGTCCAAGGCACAAATACTATAACTTAACTTATATTCTAATGCTACCCGATGGTCAATAGCCCTGTAGGTGGTAATAAAAGTGCTGCTGCTCTTGATCTCTTGGTCTGGTCCACCGAAATAGGGGTAACAGGATTACGTAAGGACCTGCAGGTAACCAGCCACCAACAGATTTCTGCAAGGCGCTTAGAAAATGCATACATCTTCGGTCAGGAATGAATCGCCGGCATAATCGAGATTGGTGTTTATAGCGTTAGGCATCAGGAACCAGGATCCATCATCTTTCATCTTTTTGTGACATCATATGCATATGGCCGGTAAAAGAAGCAACTGTTACTTCAATTTACAAGACTTTCCCTTCTTTGTCCCTACTGTAACAAAATACATGTTCCAGGCTCTGTCAAATGCCACGGCGCAGATTTTCGGGAAGCTGAGCCTTTCGTCTTTTTTCTCCACCGTTTGCGCTACAAGCCAACACAATATTAATTAATGGAGAATAACGCCTGGCGACACCTCGAATACTTATGCTCTGTCTGTGGTCTTCCTTCACGAAGCCCTGATTGCGGCACAGAGGCTGACAATTATGATGCGATTGTGAAGCTGACGAAGGGTGAGCTATGGTTAGACGACGTTATATTGCCATGCGACCCGGATGATGAAGTGGCACATCTTATACCGTCCTTCTCCTATGAAAACCTCTGCGACTACGCCACCCAGCAAATGGACCATCATCCATCACTTCTACCTCCACTTCAACCCCTCGCAAAATCTAATATCGAAGAGTTCAAGGCGGAACACATGGGCGGGCCGTGATTTTTTCTCCACCAGCTCGATGGAGTTAAACGCGAAGTGAATATTGACAATTGGGATTTTCCCACGTTTGACGGGCGCTCGTATATATCCATACACTCTGCCTGTCTCGACATGGCCAAAAGGGTCATCAGGTGCTCTTCACACAAGTATCTAGGGAATATCCACAGCTTATTCCTTGCCCTGCGCTGGAGGCATGCTGTTTCGAATATGTTTGGCGCAACGCTTGCGGAAGCGAATTACATGCTGGGGCCGACTTGCTGGCACCTGCCCCGCTGTCATTTCTGGGAGGGTGGTGAACATTACGACGAGGAAAGCGGTATTAAGGCACAGTGGCCTGGACCGACACAGGATGCAGAGTTCAATCTATTATATGTGAGTTGGAGCACATGTCTATATGCGATTAATCTAAACTACAGTTGCTCATATTGACATTGTAATTAGACATTCCTAGGTGATCCGATTAAGATTGAAAATCTTACCGACACAATTCTCTATAACTTGGAACCATGCCGACGTGACGCAATAGGAGATAGCGCAACCAAACTCCAAAACCAATTTGCTGCTCTTCCCGAAGATATCTTCCGGACCATTCTCTCACACTTACGATCGTTTCGAGATTTTCCCCGCAGAGCAATGTATACGCTGCCGCAGCATTTCTGGAAGAACGAGCTGATACTGGCGGGCAAGGGCCTCCTGCCTTGGCTTTGGGATATCGACCCCGGCAAAGCGAACTCTAAGGCAAACGAGCCTTGCCCAGGAGGAGAAAGCTTCGAGTGGAATTGGGAGCTCCTTGTTCGCCAATTAACTCGGAGCGTTGATGGCGGCATGCGAAACGATGTCCCAGAGCATGTTGATGTCCATGACCCCCATCGCAAAGAATTCATACACGGTGAGGACCTATGGACTTGTAATGGTTATGATAACGATATGAAGCATATGCCTCGGGGTCTGCACAATCGTCGGCGTATCTGGCAACTCTTGGAGGAGATGTTTGTTGGTGATCAGCTTCCATTGGAGGGAGACCCCGAACGAGGCAAGAAGCACGTAAGCCCAGAACAGAAATGCGTTCAGTTACCATGGACTAAAGAGGGTTCCCTACGAGAGTCTGCAATATGGCTCCCAACGATCAAAAGAGACGGAGCCTTCATCCGCAGAATCGGTGGCCAGGTGTACAGTATAACCAACAAAAGCCCGTTGCAGTACTGGCAGACAGCGGGGTTTCGGCACGATACCGGCGAGAAAGTCGACGAACCGGTCAAACCTGCATTCTGTTCCTGAGATATTGGAAGTGATTCGCAAGCTTGGGTATCCTGTATAAGAGATACTAAGAAGAGACCGTGTACCTCTGGATGCAAAAGAAGATACACGTTCCGGACCTTTAGCTCAATCGCCAGTTAAATACGGGGGAGATGAATGATCGTGTTATGCAGATGACAGATAATACCTCGTACCCATGAGTCGTGATCAGCATCTTGTTCAGCATAGACTATGATAGTACTGCCTTAGTTCCCCCCTTAAATTGTACCCTTACTAGATTATTACATATCCCAGTCCTGCAGTCGGCGTTCTAACATCTGTCTTGCCATAGCATATTCGGCTGCACATGCTACTGTCCTCACACCATAGCCAAGGGCATCGTAATTATCTAGAAGTTTCAATACTAGGAAAAAGGGCGTTGAATTTAGCATGTTAGGTACCTACTCAATAGGCTGACGTCTGCTAACGTCTGCGACCTCCAGCGGGATTGTCTGTTTGATGCCATACATATCGTCTAGTATGCCGCTTCCAATAAGATTGCTTTCACATTAGATGCGACTCGCGGTCTATAGGAACTCGACGTTGACAATAAAACTAAGATAATTTTATAGATGAGGGTGTCGGGGGGATATAAAGGGGGATACGTTTTTCTCTGTTGTGGGTCATGGAAGCATTCGAGGAAATATGGGAGGCTGCGATTAACAGCAACAAAGACTGAGCTTTTGGCGATTAATGGTTCATGCCTAGTAAGGCAGGCGCTAGAGGCTTGTAGGCAATCTGCCTTAGAAATTAAAAAGAATATTCTAGGGGAGCTCTTTCCACCTTCATGTTCGGTTTCATGTTCGGTTTCGTAGCAAATAAAATCGCTGAAAGGAGATACGTGCTAGCTATCTCACTGGTTGACGCTACGTAGTGACATTTTAATTATGGCCTAGAACACTAGGTAAACTCCAATAAGGCTTCCTAAATAAGTAGTAGTATCAAATATTTGGGTGGGTAAACCACCTGCGCCACTATTTTGGCGTTTGAACGGGACGGTTGATGGAAGGTACGCAGGGCCAACGTTGGGAGACAATTTGAGGCCCAGGTGAGTTGAAGTGTTTTCTATGAGCATCTTGTCAAGCAGGAAAGAATGGTTACCTGGTTACTTTGTCGAGTTACCCTTGTACTTAAGGGTTATGCTTTTAATACGTTACCCACATAAGAAGTTGCATGGTGCAATACGATCGTAAAGTACATAACCGTAGACTTACACGGCCAGAGAACAGCCTCCCAGCAATATCTACTTGTTTTTCATCATATATACATAGGTGCTTCCTCAACGCCACTTATACTCTTTCTCGTCTTGACACCAGCTATTCTTCCAATTATTTGAGAAGTCTAGATTCGATATCTTGCCAGCTATCAATCGGAAACGCCGAAGAATACATTTCGTCTCTATTGGCAGGGCCTGCTCTTTCATTCACGATGTCTCGTCGCAATTTCTCCCGATCCCCCAAGCCAAGTGTCGACCTGAGGCTTCCTCCTAAGCCACCAACTCCGAGTCCGCTCCCCAATATCCCTCTTCCTTCCACGCCGCCTAGTAATATATACCCCAAGCCTCCAGTGGCCACTAGATCTGCGGCAACTACGCCTGACACTCCGGTGTTTTCACCTATCCCGCCTTGGCGTCTACCCAAGACCCCGAGACTCTACAACAATACACAGCCCTGGACGCCCATGCCTTATGCAACACAACAAGGCAACTACACACGCCAAGGTACTTCTAATACCTCGCCAACGGCTAGCCCTTCGCTATCATCCCACCGCTCGGGCACTTTTCAGAACCGGCAGAACAACACTCCTGCGGGACAGCATCCGTGGACGAGGAAGAAGCGGCAGCAGCCACGACAGCAAGACATGCGAGTCGGACCCTCTCCGCTCTCGCCCCGGCGAGCAGCCGTAGAGAAGAACTCTCCTACCAAGTACGTACCCGACAAGGCGGTCCTAGAGAGGTACGCCTCGGAGCAGCCTTCTTCGCCAGCGGGCAACCGCGAGAGCCCGGCCTCCAGCGCGCCTTCCGAGCCCCTCAGCGACTACATCGAGCAGCGCTTTCGCACCAGGAACGACTACTTCAGCTCGCAGGAGCAGGACAGGCTCTGCGGCTACATCGACGCCGCGAAGGAAGCCCAGCGGGACATGATCTACTACCTCGCCGACCACATGCCCTGGCAGAACCGCACGCACGCGCTGACGTACGAGCTCGTCTTCTGGATCTACACCCGGGACCGGAACCACGCCGTCGTGGGGAAGATGCTCCGCGAGCGTCTCGGCCACTTCAACGCCCTCGACGGCGACGCGATGGACCTCGACGAGGTCGACGAGCTGATGGACTGCCAACTCGCCCTGGACTCGTGCAGGTCCGGACGGGACTTGAGCTCCCCCTTGGCGCGACTTCTCCGCCATTAAGAAAAGGCCTTGCGGGGATTCTGGAGAGCGGCTTTCTGCTAGCTGGGTGCTACGAGTACGAGCTCGCTGGGCTGGATTTTACATCTGGAATTCCTCCTTCATCATAAGCATTTTCTTCGACTTCTGTACGACACGCACAGTCGAGGAGAGCTGGCTCGGAGGATAATCGCAGAGGCTTAAGGGATAGGAGGAGGGGATACGAGACTTTTGCGAGATGGGATTGATGATTTCAGGGATGCGATATTCGGCAATGGAGTTGGCGGCTCGATAGGCGAGACTGGCTTTTCAGAGATACCCAAAGTCGTTCTTGAGGCATTGGGGCTGGATTTGAGTGTCCTATAGGCTTTTGAGATTTGCCTCAGCATAGGTAGGTTGCGATTGACTTTTCATATAGGTTATGTCTAGAGAGAATATCAGTCTCATCTTCTGACGTCCAAGAATGGTAACCCTTTTATCAGGAGAATGTGGAGTCGACTAGTTAAATGTCTGACCCCTGGAATAAAGACAAGCCTCTACCCTATTTACTGTAAAACTGATGAATTCGCCATTCGTTTCCCGCTAAATACAACCTCCAATCCCCCTATCTTCATACCCGAAGTCGAAAGATTGGCCCCAATCAGCCTCTTCCTAGCATGACAATATTTCAACAGCCGCGTGGCTAACCGGAGGTAACCACTGCAAACAAAAGCACGGGAGGAATACGTAAGTAAATATGCTCAGGCAAGGCGTAGCCAGCCAGTGTAATGGATCTATGAGCTTATGAGCGCGCCGGAGTAAATGATAATATTCAGGGGAGGATATTAGAGCAAGCAGTGCGCAGTTGTATTCGTAGCTAGAGACTAGATCTGTTGTGAGCTAGCTAGTCGTCGGTATAGCTATCTACCTAGGTATTTATAGGTATTTATCGATCTAGATCGTGGTTGAGCACGTCAAGGGATTTTCACTGCGCTCCTAGGGTTCCTATTACTGACCGCCTTCGTACGCATGCCCCGGCACGCCCATGTCCATATAGCCCAGTTCCTCCAATCGCTCCTCTATAAGCGTGAACATATCCTCTGCCTCATCTTCCGGTGCCTCATCCCAGTAGTGCTCTTGTAGAAAAGCTTTGTGTTCAGCGGAGAAATCTATGCCCATGCAGAGCGGACACGCAAGATCCACACCGCAGCCCATAAAAGAACCAAATTTCTGCGCCTTTCCTCCAGTGCAGCCTGGGCAGATGAATCTCCCACCATCGCAAACCCAACAATCACCGTCGTCCATCACGGCAATAAGATCGGGAACGTCACGGATGGTATAGAGGCAGAGGTCTGTGGAGGTGGTGTCCAAGACAACATGGTAAGTATTGTCCGGGCCAGAGAGCCGGTGCAGCTTGGGGAATTCGGTTGTGAGTGTTTCGGCTGCAGATGGGGTTGCATCAGCTAGATAACTCTCGAATTCCAACACGCTCCTTGTATCCGGGAAGAAGCTCGCTAACATCTCGTCTTTGGGGTAGTCGAACTCGTGTCGAAAGCAGCGAAGGAGCATTCTCTTAGACGACGCCACTACAAGCTCGGCCTTTACCAAGCAGACCCTATCTTTTATGTCCGTTTTGCTCTTGAGTATGAATTTTAAGATCATGGTCCATATCTCGTTCGGCAAGCATATGCCGCCCTTGCTTCGGATACTGGTGGGGGTGATGTCACGGGAGAGGAGCTGCGTCGCGTAGCGGAGGCCCATCTTGCTGGTATTGAGAAAAAGCAGGCTGTTTTGTGTGAGGAGTCTTCGGGAGAAATCGGCCATTTTTACCGGCTTCATTATGTCCGAAAGAGTTCGAGAACGATGATGGTATATTATTAATAGAGGCGATGAAAGGTTGTAAGAAATGAATTTTGGCTTCCTGTGACTTTGCAAATGGCAGGTCGAAACATGAATGCTGCCTGGGAGATGCACCCCACCCCCACCTGCAAGAAGGTTACACAAAAGCCCCTAGTTTACCCACATGCTGCAATACCTGATAGGGAGCTTGATGCCGCCTTGGGCAGCGGATAGGGTTATGATATATATTATGCGTCAGAATGTGGCATGGGAACTCAAGGCGAAAAAGGAGGCGTATGACTTTTGACTCGAATCCGGGGTAGTTGACCAACGACGCTAAATGTCCCCCATCCCTAACTTCCCACAGCTGAATTACGACAAGTCTACTCTGGTGACTTACCTGGAGCGATTAGTCGCCATAGCGATTCATGGACGGACGCGAGCTGTTCTTTCTCCCAGGGCGAGAATGATGGCAAGGAAGGAGATTTGTCACGGGCCCTTACGTAACAAGGTTACGTAAGCGGAGCCAGGGTAAAACCTGTTCTTTTTAGGATCTCGCGAAATGACAAGTTCCTTAGACCATGACGAGATTTGTGCTTCTATAAGTCCGTCGTCGTCCTCGGATTCAGCTGTGGGCGGAAATAATCTGCAGTAGGTCTCGAATCGACAGAAAGCAAGCTGAATGCGAGCGAGCTCTTACGCAGAAGGCGGGTCCTCGTGCTGGCATTTCGAATATCTCTGCAGCTCTGAAAGACAGTACGACGCGAATTCGGACGCGAAGCTTTAAACGATAGCGTGAAATCGAAGTAGCGCGATGCTATCGGAAAGTCTCCAACTGCAGCTCAGTAGCTGTTCCGGATTCTCGTCATACAGCGCGGAGAAAGTAAGTTGCGAGTCCGCGTTGATCATGTACTGCTCACGGGACAACGCTACCTTGGGTAGCTGAATAGCGTCGGCCAGATCGATTTGGCGGAGGATAATGTTGCGTATCAGGGAGCCGGGAAAGATACGAGACTGTGTAGAAGACAAGATCGGAATTTTTATTCTTGTTAGGTATGATAAAGTATCAGATAGTTCAGAAGTAGCTCTACATGCCAAAGACCTCTTGGGAAGTTTGCGAGGGCTAGCTCATCCCCCCTGTCGCCATCGTATTAAAGTGTTAAATATAACAATGATGATGATGACGACGACGACAACAATAACAACACCAATAACTAATGAGCCCCCTCCCGTTTAACCCAAGCCGGACTATCGACGAGTTCTACCGTGTCTCTGCTCGTCCACACCGGCGTGCCGGCCACGAGCTCGAGCCCGGGGATCCTCGCGCCGCCTTCCTCCAGCGCCCACAGCGTGATCGCGACGTAGTTGCTCCCGCCGTAGTTGAGGATGCCCTCCGGCACGGGGAACACGGTCTGCGGGCCGATGTTGCTGGTGAGCTTCCCGAACTGCCAGCCGTTGACGTACAGCTGCGCGCGGTACGCGCCGGACGCCGCCGTGTCGTTGGTGAAGGCGAACGCGAGCGGGATGTCCCACTCGTCCGACGGCAGGGCCAGGTCGAACGTGGTCGCGTAGAAGGCCACGCCCGGGTGGCTGATACCCTCGAGAGGGGACTGCGACGCCCATTTATCCGTTGGCGTGCCGGGTAGGTGGTAGCCCTGCCTCTCGGCATGCAGCCCCCCCTCGTTCAACGGCCCGCGGGTGCGGTCCTGATAGTCCTCGCCGCCGAAATTTCCTGTGAGCTTCCAGCTGATGGGTGTATTGGTCGCCTTGGAGGTCTCGAGCCGCCAGCCCAGGATCCCGCGCGGCGACTTCATGTCGTCGTAGCCCGGGTCGTAGTTCTCGTTCAACCCCGTGTTATCCACCACGACGGTAAAAACATGGGATGTCCCCGCTTCCAGCTCAATGCCCTCAATGCCAGTGAGGTTGTACTTGCCTTGGTACCCTTCTGCCGAACCGTTGCCCAGGTAGGATGAAACAAGGGTACTGTCCAACCAGATCGAAGAGCCAAAGCCACTCCCGCCTTGCGTCCACAGCGAAAAGCTTATCTCATTACCAGTAGCCATGAAGTGGCCACGGTACACTAACACGCCAGTGTGGTATCCATAGTCAGAGGCATAGGTTGAGACAGTAGCAAGGAGGGGTTGGTGTGTATTGTCGGTGAATTGCTGATCCGCTACTGTCCATAACGAGTCATCGTACTCTTCTCCGATCTCAGGAAGTGAGTCGGTATACTTCCAGTCTAGCTCCGACAGCTTAGGGACGGTAAACGAAGGCGCGGTTATCGTCACATTAGCGATTACGGAAAGTCCTGATATCGTTGTTGTAGTCTCCATGTCATTTATGAAGATCTTGGCGACGTCTCCAGGAACACCAATGATCTCAACCGTCGTCGACGCATTAAAATCGGCCTTGATGCGTAACTCGTCAGAACTGACAGAGGCTGAGCGAACGAGATACGGCCCAATAATGATCAGCTTGGAGGTCGAGCTGTCGATAGGGGTAAGCCAGTAGTTGTAGGCCGAGTTACGATCTAGCAATATTAGTATGAAAAATTCATTCTCGCCCAGATAGTCTTACCTAGCAAGTAAACGTATAATCCGTCCCCTATCTGGATGACAGAGTCTTCTGGAGTCGCTGTCCAGTAAACCAAAGTGAAGTCAGTGGAATTATCACTTTTCACTGTGTAGGATGCTTCCCCCTTGATCTTGTTGACCTGGCTACCCGACGATTGCACTGCGAACTCGTTATACTCGCCAGCTCCGGCATACATGATAAGTATGGTGTTATCCCCTTGCTTCACATGCGTGAAGATATCGGCGGTAGAGTAAAGCAGCCGAATACCCGGAACGTCGTAGTCTGTAACCATCATCTTCGAGTCTCGGCCATTTAGACTGAGCGTCCCATTCGTCTGAGGGATCGTGAGCTCTCCTTCAGATGTGGGCAGTTTGACCCGGTACTGCGTCGAGGCGAAGCTTGAATAGTTAGTATGTCGAATGATGAAGAAAGAGGCATCTGTGCTGTTGCTCGCTAGAACTGGAGTCACAGTGATGCCAGAGTTGTCGCTGTAAGTGCTGGTTGAGCTGATTCCCGGGATGGCAGTAAGGTAGCTAGGGCTCGATTGTATGAATGTCGCTTCTAACTTCAGCTCCGAATACTTCTCTCGCGTGACAGTTCGGTCTTCCTTTATGACGCTGCCATAGTCGTATGAAGTATATCCACCTGGATGTCCCAAATTGCCCCAATTGGTTCCGCCATAAATCATGTAAAGGTTGAAGATGGTCACGCCCTGTGAGTACAATCTCGTTAGACACCGCGATGAGCGTTTCCAGCCAGAAATTTACTGTGTAGACTTACCACAGCATAATTGTTCTTATAGAAGACTCGTTCGAACTCGTGGTTGACAAGTGCGCTACACTATACTCCTGTCAGTCAAAAACACTACACTTAGCAACTGTGATAGCTCCATATTATCTGCGGGCTGGCTGGAGCTTTAATATGTCCCAGGAAAGCTATACCCCGAGAATCAAAATGCAAGATAACACTGAAAACATACCTGTTCGAAGCCCCATCCACCCCAAGGGTCAAAGGAGCCGCCTTGGAACTCGACGATAGAAAAGGGGGTCGATGGACTCTGCCTTATATGATTGCTCCTGTACGTTGTCGGGAGGTTATTGTTTGGCCAGACATCGGGATGTGCGCAGTCAAAACCCAATGGATAGCCGTCGTGCCCGTATATGTCCACCTCACCTAATCCGGTACCGGGGGCATTATGACCTCCGGGGTTGGCATCGTTACTGATCAAGGGCACGATTATCCCCGCATCTCGCGCCTGTTGTATGACATATTCCATATATGCCGCGTCCGGAAATGGCAAGTAGTCGTGGGCACCTGTGTACTCATTCTCTGGCTGCAGAAGTATCACCGGACCACCATTAGTGATCTGGGCGTCTGCAAGGATCTGGCAGATATTGGACATGTAGTTGTTCGTGGCATTGAGGTAATCCGGTGCGCCGGTCCTAAGGCCGCCTCTCACCCGTTGTAACCAACCCGGGAAGCCGCCGCCGCTCACCTATGGGACTCTATTTTCAGTAGGGGTTCATCATGACACGTTCCGAAGTTTTCTGAACTCACCTCCGCATTGATGTATGGGCCAGGTCTGGCAATGATGTAAATCCCAGCCTTTGTGGCGGCATCGAAGAATGGCTTAAGATCGAACACGCCCTCCGAAACGAACTCGCCTGGCTTTCCTTCCAAGAGGGCCCAGTCGATATAGATGGAGACACAATTGAAGCCCAACGCCTTGATTTTCTGCAAGACATCAAGCCACAACGAGGGCACAGGAAGTCGGAAGGGATGAATCTCGCCGCTGAAGATCATTACCCTTTCACCATGGACGAAAAGCGAGTGTTCGTCCCATGTGACAATATTTTGCATCAGCTCCTTCTTCTCGACAATATCCCAGACCATGGCATCCGGCCGCCCTCCGAAGCTCAAAGTCGAGCTTAAGAGAGCGTGTACCGCGAGAACTAGGAACAGGGGTAACCTCATGGTCATTGGTGTGGCGTTACGGGAAGCTCAACGACTGGAGGGTGGAGAGGAGACAAGCCTACCAGATGAAAAAGATTTCGATCTGTTTATGTAGCTGGCGTTACACCGCGTACGACGTGATGTGGTCCGTCATTAAAGAAAGACCCCGGTTCATAACGTGATGCAGGCTTTGTTGGGGTACGCGGGGTAACATCATCATCGCGCGCCTTCCTCTCCCCGTCTCCCTGTTTGGACATCGTAAGCTTCCACATTTGGTGAACAGCTGCCCTGTTCGTCCATGACCATAAGGCTACATGGCAAGCGGCACAGCACCCAGGTTGCCAGGGGCGCTCCTGTAAGAGTGTTGTCGGTGATGTCGGTGAGAAGCTCGGGGTAGAGGTGTAGAGGGAAGTTTTCCCCGCAACGTAGTGGCAGAGTGATACCTAACACAACGTCGCAACGGCAAACGGATTAATATCAATTAGGCCCTCCAATGGGACAGCATGCCGTCTAATTGCAGGAATGATCATTGCTCAGCGCCGATTGAGCGGACCTCATTCGGTGCATCGCATGCCGATGATGCGGAGCACGAATGCGAGTTTCCAATCCCCGCATGCCTTTTTTCGATCTCATTTCCTATGATCCACAGCTAGCCACATGGGATCTCCAACGTTGCCGTCATCCAGGCACACTCCATCCGATCCAATCAAATGAATTCAAAACTATGTACCTAATTCACATGTGTGGAAGGGAGGGTTGCATTGCTAGTGAAAGCATGCTAAAGCTTAACCCGATTTTTCAGGGCCGATTCGACTACTAGTAATGTTAAGAATGAAAATAAAGAGCGTGCAGTTTAGAAACAAAGACCAATTAGCTATAGCTATCACAACTGCTAACTTATCGTTCCACGGGAGCTGATGTTCTCCTCCTAAGTACCAGTACTATCAACTAATACTAATGTTTTGAAAGCATATAATCTTGTGAGACTCGCCGTGAGCTTATATCAAGTTCTTAGACTAGGCTGTCTTTGCCGCATCCATTCAGGTCAAACCCTTCTTGTTGATATCCGCGCGCCACGGGTTCGACACTGGTATTGTGTGGCTTTCCTAACGCGCTTCCGACGGGATTCCCGTTATGAAATGAAATAATGACGTTGTCCACGTTCAACCCCGCGTATATTGCCCCGCATGTGCTGCTCCGTTTGCCGTAAGTGGGGCCGAAGGCGGGGCGGACGCGGAGCGGAACGGCATGAACGACTCTAAAAATAGTGGGGGAACGCGGACGTATATAAAGCATCACTACCGAAGCTAGAGAAGATACCAGTTGCTACCTGTACACAAAGAAATGCAAGACTTCTATTCCTCACGCGGTTCAAGTGAGAGGAGCAGAATAAATGTATTCGTAATAGTACGGGATAATTGTCACGAGAGAGTCCAAGGGGCGGATAGGGAGACAAGGGCCGTTAGGTCGATAAGAGATGGTAGAATCCTAAGAAATCACTCACCTCAACAGCTTACCTAGCACTCATCAGGCAAATAGTCATATTCTGGGATATCTCCTGGATAGTATCTACTGGTGAGGCTGTGGAACTTCGTCCAAAGACTCTCCATATACACCACCAGTGTTGTGAAATCCGGTATTAGTTCAAATAGTAGTTTCTTGTAAGCGGCCTTTATTTGACCAAGCAGATGCCTGTCGTGTTTGTATCTCATCCCATCACCACGTGGGGGTACCGTGGGGGTACTTGCCGTTTGACGCGTTTATAAGTCCACCCTACCTGGTAGCGTTTGGTGCTCCGAGCATGGCAATAACGATTGCATAGCAATAGTTCGACCTTGCACCAGTCTCCGAGTTCGACTTTTACAAGTAGTAAGGATACCTCGCCCAAGGCCAGGGTTGATTCACACAGAAGATATTATAAAGATCGCCATGGTAAAGTGATAAAGAGACCCAAACCGTGGGGTGGTGGTGATTTCAAACGGTTTGCCCCTGAAATCAAGCAGTACCAAACCAATGGATGCGTCACGTTCCCCAGCCTGCCAATAGACGGGAGTCACGCTCCCAAGCCTAGATACCGCAACACGTCATGTTGTGGACCATCCCCCCTTGTGACAATACATTTACTAGGTTCAACCATCCTCCCACAAGTGTATTTCGCGGTCTCGACGCGACTAAACACCTACTACTCCTGTCTACTTTTCAAAAACTGGACTGAGCCCCTGAGCAGTTCTCTGTCGACCCTTCACATAAACAATGGAAGCATCGTCTCATTAACTTCTACTCCTATCCCTACCTAGGTAGACTAATAATGCCATCTTCGCTGGCTTATTTATCCCATTATACTTCATGCTATTCTTTCATGCCTCGCAGTATTGGGTAAGTCAGTTCCCTTCCAATTCTCCTGTACTTGCTCTACATAATGGTGCCATCTCTACTGCGCCCAGCAACCTATCTGGCCAAATAAATCCAAGGCCCAATCCATTTTGGAACGGAGTAATCGACCAGACGATCCTCTAGCCTCCCATTGACTAGTACCCCTCCCCTTGCTAGGTATTAAATTTTTTATTTGATTTTCCATATGAATAAACACACACAACACACAATATCTCTCTTTCTAGTTCTCTTTCTATTTCTATTTCTCCCTCTCTCTCTATTTCTCCTTTCACATTATCAACACACAGGCAAAGTAGCGGATGTAACAGTCAGCTGCTCGCTAGCTAATACAGCAGTTGAGCTAGGGCTTGAGCTGAAACTTAAAGCGACGAAACGCAACGCCACTGAGGAATAGAGTTTTACCTCTCTACCTACCTACCATCTTCTAGCGGGCATATGAGCAAGTTACTTCAGTAGCTGCCTTCTATCCCCTTGCAACTTTTCCCAGAACCCTTAACCCTACCTATGCACACACATCATTTCAACTCCTCGAAGTCAACTCTACCTCTTTCTCAACTCCTCCCCTATCGTTTCAATTCCAATAAACCAAATGCAAACGGAGCACGGTTCATACATTACCTACCTACAGCAAGGCCCAGCATGGCCAGGTAGTTATCTCAATCTTTCATCCACATCAGTGGATTTCCTAGCACATATTTAATTCCAGTTGTTCCTCATCCGCCTCTTCCTTGCCTTTTCCCGAGCCACCACCAGGTTTCTTTGCCTGCGACGAACCAGTCTCTTTTCTTCCAGATATTCTCAGACTCTGTGGGTCGATTAAGAAGAAGAAAATGACAACAAACTGGGGATATTTCCCGGCGACTTACCTCTACCTCAACAGTACCTAAGGTATCGGCATACGTCTCTTACCGCCTTGTCTCTATTTCTTTTCTTTCAACTCCGCTATGTTGCCAACTAGCGTTGGGTCTCAGCATCTCCCCTCTACTTAACTAGAACACGTCTTACCAACTATTCGGGTACCACAGGACGGACTACTATACCCTTCTATCGTAAGTTAATTCTATTCATTTAATAGCCCACATCCATCCCCACTTACCATTCAAAACCATCACTACTTTCTTACACTATTGGCAACAGTGCGACAACCTCACAAATCATCAGCTCAGAGCCGTCTTATCATATTCGCGTTACTTCTGATGGCAAGCATGACCGATGTTCCTATGTATAACCTTGGTTTGACTCAAAGACTTCGGATTGGCAATTGATACTCCGTCGCCGTAACAATCTCGAGGAGAATATCCCCAGCCCTCCACCAAGACCCTCTCCATATTGCCCTAACATCACAAGACATCATGGCACAATCTTCCCACAGATCCATCCCTGGTTCTATTGAAGAACCACAACTTTGAAATTTTCCTACGACCCGCTTCACCAACGACTTCAGAGCATACTCTGATTCGTTGAGCGGTCTGCATATCTCCAAGACCTATACAAAGACCTGCAATGTCGGAACCTACAGCCTCACAGCTTTACACCTGTCTGTCAACTTTGTGAGTTACACAACTAGGTCGTTATCACATATAACAGCTAACAATATCATAGGAGCCCCATACAACTTCGGTTTCGTTTCAAGGGTTGAAAGAAACCCCAAACATTGTCCCGAAAACTCTACCTAGGTACTCAGCCATCGTCTGAGCTGGACAGGCCGCAGTTAAGACAACTTAGAACTTGCTCCAGATCTCACCCGCAAGTGGATTTCCGGTAGATCAAAGCCAGCTGTCAGTAGCTAGTGCCAGCTGGCAATGACTATGCATCCTGGTAAGACCTAGCAAGTTGTATCTCTCCTAATCTTCTAACTGAAATCAAAGGATTGCTATCCAACGGTGAGCTCGATCTCGGGAACTGCCCTCGCCATAAAGGCCAAATGCCATATTACGAGCCTGGGAGCTCCAAAGCCGAGGTGAGAGTCGTAAGGTCTAGCTGCAGACTACGACTCACACGAATGTTTGAAAAGTGAAAACCCCGAAAAGGAGGTGGCGGACACTTTGACCTTCATCACTATCGCGGACCTTTTCACAATCCTCAGTAACTGAGAGACACTTCGCGACTTGAACGGCAAAGGATTAACGTTCGAGTTATGCTGATACTTACTCTTTGAGTGATCCCGAACACGTCTTCATGGATTATCACCTCACATACGACCAGAATTTGAGACCTTCTAGAGTCTTTAGAACGTTGGCGACCTCGGGACGTATGCTCCCATCGTGCCAATGGGGTCTACTTCACGGGTGACGAAATGGCGTTGCAGTGCCTCTGCTGGCTGATGCTGCCTATGCATGGTACAAATCAACCTCGGCTGGCAATCAAACGTCAGCTGGCGCGACGAGCCGGATCCAGTCGAGCCCGGGGAGGCCGGAAGCGCTTACCAAGCTACAACTTTAACCCGTATCACGAATGGATAGTCTCGTTGACGTGAGTTACGACAGACCAAAATCCTACTACTGTGCGGAAGGAGGACTATACGAGCACACAACATCGTTTCGACATGGCGAGTTCGATCCTGCACGTACTTTCCTGTCCTATTTAATCACAATTCATACTCTCTTCCAACAGCGATGCTATGCCATTGCTCTCACCTCGGCAGTAGGAGCAGTAGGAGATCGATACCTGTTTCCTACTTCCTTGACATTTGCAATTGTCTTCTCCATAGTTCTTGGACCGACCTTACCTAGTAAGTGTTTCCCAAACTAGCCATCACATCGTGGCAAGTTAGCCAATTTACTAACAATTCTTCTAGACAAACAACCATCAGTCGTCACAAGGTGTCATCTTTCCCTCCTTATCTGGGGAGTTTATATGGTCACAGTGCTATATCTTGGCGCTAGAATACCAAGTTGCCAACATAGGGGGTGGCCAGCTGCCCTCCTCCTTTGACTGCGGTCAATAAGCAAATCTTTTAGAAGACCAGACGATTCTTCTACCACAGCCTCCTGCTCAAGGTACGTCATTCTAATCCGGCAAACTATTGCTCCATAGAAAGCTACTCTTGGACCATCATAAGCCTAACATCTTCTAGCTACTACCCCTTGCAACAAGTGCCCATACAAGGCACCTAACAACAAAGACCTCAGTCGACAAGTGAGGAGGATCCATGTCAGTATCTTGGAAAGATATTACCCGGGGCAACTCGTTCAATGAAGCACGCCAAGCACATGGCGCTGGAGACAGCGGATCCTCGTAAACTTATTGCTTTTAAACGAAACCCTTACCTCTCCTTCATTATCGGATACGCACTGGCTTATCATCCCGATAAGAATCCGGAGAACCCGGCAGCAGCGACAGAGATCTTCCAAAAGGTACGTCGACAACTATGACTTCGTCTTGTTTAGCATACCATCGCAACTCGCAAGCTGACGCTTAATAGATCCAGGTAGCTTATGAGACACTTTCTGATCCTGACCTCCGGGCTGTCTACGATGCCCACTCCCAGGCATCTCAGGAGCCATCGGGCCCTGATACCAGAGTTCGTCTACCGAGCTGAGGACAGGAGTGTCAAAAACGACACTTCAGATGGAGGTCGTCCCGACTATGACAGCAATGTCCCTAACTCTGGCAACACTATCTCCAAACTGAGACCGGGCAAACCGTAACGAGACCAGAAGGAATTATCACTACCTGTGGCAGATCTCAACCTGTCCAGCTCAAGTTCCATCCTCGATATGACTAGTAATAGCCAACGTACTGTCCGCATGGTCCGCCAACAGAAGCGGAGCGAGATCAGAAACCTCAACGGTGAAATGGGATAAAACCTATCTTAGACGTCTGAGACATCTTTGGATCGCCTATACCCTCCACCTCATTTACTCTTTCGCCTCTCTTAACTCCTCCACTCCTCTAACCTCCTTTCTCATTATCCCCGACCCTTAATCTACAATACCGTTCGACCCGATACTACTCTTCCATCTAATTGTTGGTAGTTGCCAGCAGCTGTTTCGACACTGCTTAATACTATCGACTGAAGTATCATCCCGACGACCTCAAGGGGAAAGGCGAACCATCATATAGCCTGGAAGAGAAGCTCAACCAGAAGATATACATCTGCTTAGACACACACGAACTTAGGTGCTGGAAACAGCATAGCATCCCCGATGAGCAACTTAATCCTACCTTCGCAGCACCAAAAGTTGATTTCAAGACAGGTGCAAAACATGTCTCGGTCTCAACATGAAATTGTTCAAATTCACCTCTCGAAGTCATTTCAATACCCCTATTGACAGTCTTATTTGTCGAATGAATATCCATCATTACTTGAAGTCATTGTCATCAATGATGGTTATAAAAATATCTCATCCCGCTCGACGACGCTCGTCCTGGACCAATCAGGATCGGGACAAGCCTGTCCTATCGTTTTCGAACGATATTTACGAAATGGGAGACTGGGATCAATGGCGACTCAGCGCAACGATCAAATTGCGAGTTCACCAGCGACTGAAGACTGGGCAACGGATCAAGCCGAAATACCAACCAACTCATCATGGGTCTCTGAGAGCGATCAATCGTCATTGAAACTGGTGATTTCGCCTTCAGCCACATTAAATCATTGTTCGCAGCGATAATTACCGGCAAGCCCGACAAGGGGATCTGGGCCCAAACTCGACATGCTGTTGCCGACCTGGCCCTGTTATCATGGGATGTCGCATCTTCCCTCGCACAAGCGTCATGGTACGTGACGCTTGGTGGCGTTACACGAAAAACAAAGATATATCCAGATGGATTGGTTCTCGCTGTGAGGCTTATGAGATTGTATCAGTCCCTTTTGATCTTAACCGGTTGGCCTTCTGACTCAGAGGATGGGTGGTCCCTCTCTCAACGTGACAATGATGTGAGTGTGTTCAAGGGAATGCACAAACCTTTTGGAACACCCACGATCGGAGATACATTGCATCCATTACAATGGACCAGACGACTAAAGCTTTACCATTGTCACCAGACCTAATTTCCACCCAGCTTCTCAGTATCAAGGTACACCTACGGCCATCACATTCTAATGCTCTGGATTTTAAACAACGTAAGTGTTCGGCCGTACTCGTTATGATGATACTCTCTAACACCCGCATAGACTTTTCGTCCGAAAAAGCGTCTTGGAGGCGCTCTGCCCTAGGAATCTGGCTACTTGTTACCTTACCTGTACCCTCTTCTCTAGGTGCTGCCCCCTGTCTCTTTACCTCCCTCCTGCACACTCCTCTCTCCCACACATCCTCTCTCTCTCCCAGATCTAGCAAACCAAGCATGCTTCATCTTGGTTTGCCCGCCGCAGATTTCGACAAATTTGGTCAGGCCCATCGCATTATGGGAGGTGGTGGGAGATCCGGGCTACACTGCGCACTTTCCCCCCCTCCCCAGGGCCAGAATTGCACATGCAGTGTATGTGCGAAGTTCGACCACTGGGGCGGGGCGGGTGCACGGATATGACAAGCCTGGACCTTTGGACTTTACCGAGCATGCACGACTCCTCACCTTGGTAGAGAACAGAGCAACAGCTTTCAAAACCGTTGGCCGCGAAACGTGCCGTTCCCTGTTTACGTCTGGCACCAGCCGGAGTGAGTTGCTATCGGAAGCACACTACTTTCTTCTTACTGTTTCCTTCATGTGTCGAGAACATTGAACGGCACTTGGTACTTTGTTTATAATAGGAGGAGGGCTGAACAGGGGAGAGCTAGTAAGAGTAGACTGTCTAATGTAAAGAGTGAGACATGTTAGATACTACCACACACTTACAACCTGAGAGGTATTCTTGTCATCTAGTACCACATTGGGGGAGTAGCATAAAAGGTCTATGAGACATCGTGTTCCAAGGGAATATAAGTTAGAAGAAAGCAATGGTAACTTTTTCCCCACTCGCTCTACTCTGCACCGTCTATCCTCTAACCTACCTCCTACATACCTCTACACCTATACGGGTATATGACTTAAGATACATAGTACATCCAACAGGTTCCTAGAGCTAGCTAAGTCGCTTCAGGAGACAGTCAACTCATCCCCTACAGCTTTGCCAAGCGCCTCTTCCTCAGCATCTCCTCGCCGAGCCGCGCCATCTCGAACTTCTTGACCTTACCACTGCCCGTCAGCGGCACATCCACTGGCACGCCGTCCTCGCCCAACCAAAAGACGTGCGCAGGCGCCTTGTGGCGTCCCAGTGTCTCCTGGACCCAGTCGCGGATCTGCTTGTCGTCCGGCCTGGCGCCCTTCTTCTCCCCGTCGGCGAGCTGCAGGAACGCGCCCACGACCTCGCCGTAGTGCGCGTCCTTCAGCCCCGTCACGACCGCCCGCGCCACGGCCGGGTGCTTGAGCAGCCTCTCCTCGATCTCGAGGGGGTAGATGTTCTCGCCGCCGCGGATGATGATGTCCTTGAAGCGGCCGGTAATCGTGCAGTACCCGCGGTCGTCGAAGACGGCCTCGTCGCCCGTGTGCAGCCACAGGACGCCCGCGGCGTCGCGCACCATCACCTCGGCCGTCTTCTCCGAGTTGTTCCAGTACCCGGCCTGCAGCTGGTAGCCGGCGATGCACAGCTCGCCGCGGGCGCCGACGGGCAGGACGTTGCCCTCGCGGTCGACGATCTTGGCGCGCGCGTGCGGCATCAGGGTTCCCACGGTCGTCAGCCGCCTCTCCATCGCGTCGTCCGTGTACGCGTTGAAGCACGTCGGGCTCGCCTCCGTCAGCCCGTAGCTGCTGGTGAACTCGGTCATGCCGAAGCGGTCCACCAGCAGCTCCATCAGGTACCGCGGCACGGGCGCGCCGGCGATGATCCCCGTGCGCAGGCGCTCGCAGTTGAAGTTGGGCGGGGGCTCCAGCGCGAACAGCGTGTCGAACATGGCGGGGACGCCGTGCACGGCGGTGCAGCGCTCGTCGGAGAGGGCGCGCAGCACGGCGCGCGCGTCGAAGGTCTCCTCGGGATACACGATCTTGGCGCCGTGGGTCACGACGGCCATGAGCCCGAGCACGAGCCCGAAGCAGTGGAACAGCGGCGGCGGGCAGCACAGCACGTCGTCGGGCGTCAGCCGCATGCGGTCGCCGATGAAGCGCGCGTTGTTGACGATGTTGTGGTGCGTCAGCATCGCCGCCTTGGGCAGGCCCGTCGTGCCGCTCGTGAACTGCAGGTTGCACACGTTGTGCGCGAGCACCCGCCTCGTGACCCGGCGGAGGTGGTCGTTGCTTGCTCGCCGCCCCTGCTCGATCAGGTCCGAGTACGTCGGGTAGGACCCGGACTCGCCCCTTAGTATTACGACGTGGGGGCTTTGCTCCTGTTTGGCTAGTTCTGCCAAGAGCTTGCCGTTGTCCATCTTCCCGATCTTCTTCGTGGTGAAGAATACCTTACAATCTGAGGAGCTGGTCAGTTCAGTCATTTGGTGTACGGGCTCCTCAAAGTCGTGACGGCTTACCTGAGAACTTTATTGCGTACATCGCTTCCGATGGCGTATATGTATTATTCAATATGACCAGTATAGCACCGATTCTCGCGACCGCGAAGAAGACTGCCGCATACTGCGCGCAGTTGCCCGCCATGATGCCGACGCGACTCCCGACACCAATCCCGAGCGATAGCAAAGCCGTCGCCAACTGCGAGCTCTGCTGATTGAGTTCATTGTACGTCCACCGAGTGCCCGTCCAGGGCGTGACGATACACTCCCTGCTACCGTGGTGCTGGCATTGCAGATCTAGGAGCTCACTGAGCGTCAAATCCACCAAGGGAGGATCGACAGGCCCTTCTAAGTAAGATAATTTCTGCCTTTGGAATTGGGGATTCGGCATCGATGACGGGATAAGGGGCTGTGTGGCCATCTTAGGAGGTGGTCTTCGCTCTGCGAAGGGAGACAGCTTTTCTAGTATGATTACAGAGACAGCGTCTTCAAAGAGTGTCCGACTTACTAGGAAAGACAGTAAGAAATAAAATAAAATATGAGATCTAACTCTTTCGGCGATCTTGCTTTGCGACGATTCCAAAGGTGACAGGCCGAAGAGACTAGACCTGTGAACCAAGATCTATCTCCACACCCATGTAACCCTTAAATACAACGTGCTTGTGGGCTGGCCTGAAGAGAATTCTACCTATATACAACACTGTTTGGTAGGATGTATCATCAGTTGACCGTAGGAACATCAAGCGCACTGGCGCCAATACACTAGTACCTGACAGGTAATCATATCCCCGCTAGAAACCTGATATTTAAAGCCGAGAATATGGCGAGTCTTCCATGAACATATGTCATCTTGACGCCCTGTTAAAAAATACTCCGGGCTGCTCGGTAGGCCAGCGTAAGATAGTTGTCTGTACGTAAGTGGGCAGAAAGGAGGCCCATCGGACACTCACTAGTAACATTCTCGCCGTAATAATCGATCGAATCCACGTCCCTAATAGCAATAACTTGGAATGCGGCACATGATGACCGAAGAAAAATTTCACCCGCCCTTCCCCTCTAGTCGTTTGCTTGGGACCTGGACCTGGACCTGGGTCTGCTATGAATAATGCAGTGGGTCGAAAACGGGGAATCAAATCTAATCAGCGGATCTGATAAGATCAAGCAAGCATCACCAGCCAACCAGTATCCAGCCCAGCCCCGTCTTTGCTTGCATGCCCCGACGTAGAACAGGTGCGAGATCGGAGCGCACAAAGCTGGTGCCCGGCTGGTGAAACATCAACCTGCCGGATTGGCCGCGAGCGCCTAATTCACCTACCCTACATGGAATGGAGCGCACCCCATACAAGGTACCTCGATATACCTCGTCGGTACTTGTATATACTGCCTGCTACCTCGATACGTATCCACGGGCTCGATTCCCTACCTAAGTTTAGACCGGTATATCCGCCTTGTATTCTCTATTCTCCTAATGTAACATGCGGCGCCATGTGAACCATGTGAGAGCCAAGCACGCCCGCAATCTAATATCTTGGAAGTATGGTCTAAAAGCTCTTCTATATAGGGCCCGGATAAATGCAATTTCAACACCACTCCAATGCTATATCACCGTAAATGCCACAATTGGAAGAAAACATAATCGTTAGATATATCGTAAATCATAAGACGGTCCCCTCGACCTGCTTGTTTTGGCTGACTCGGACGTCTTTCCATATACACACAGCCACTATTTCAAAGAGGGATACCAATACGCCGGTGACGCACATGCGGTACTGGGCCTCGCCATAAGCGGTAACTATGGCTGTGCGCACCGCGCTACCCACGGGATAGCTTAGTTGCTTCTTCAGGTCCGCCGCGATAAGAGTCAACTCGTCGGGGGAGAACTGGGGCAGCTGCTTAGCTAGCACTTCCGGGAGCGTCGTGTTCCATATGGCCCCGCTAAGTGAGTTGCCTATCGCAGACCCGACGTAGTAGGATAGTCCCAGTAGAGCCATCACAGAGGCTAGCTCTGCGTGGTTCGCAACGGACATCACGGCCATCTGGTCACACATGACGAGTGTGCTGCCGCCGATAGTAATGAGAATTTGGCACATAACAACCCATGCAATGTTTGTGTCTGGTCGACGAAAGAAAATCATCAGGAAGCCTCCTAGCAGATGGACCGGAAGAGCGGCCAAGGCTAGCCACTTGAACCTATCCGTACGTCTAATTAAGTATCCCACGACGATTGTCCATATACACGAACCGATGCCGTAAATGTGGCCGACATACCCAGCTTGGGCCAGGGTTAAGTCATGCACAACCTGCAGATAGGATGTGTAGAAGCCATCCCATGAGAAATAAGCAATGAAGATCGTGACGGATAGTAGACACGCTCCGGCCACGTTTCGGGAACATAATAATTCGAATCGTATGAACGGCCTCTTAGCCTTGCGTTCGTGAATGGCGAATGCGATCGTAAGTAGTATGCCGAAAATGGGTGTAATAGCAACGGAGTTGTCCACTGAGTTGTTGACCGAGGAACCCAGGAGAGAAAACGGGACCAAAATGAGGGTCAAGCCGCCAGCAGCAAGACAGATGCCCAGAGCTACTATGTTATTAGTTTCGCGCAATGTGGGTCTAGCAATATCGCTAACATACCATCAAAATCGATCAACGACTGACGTAACTTTGACACAGTCCACGGACCACTCTTGGGACGTTTTGCGAGAAGGCCCTTCGCCTTCGCCTTGCGCATATTGACAGCCAGGATGGAAAGAATCGGTATCGAAAGCACAAGAAACAAAATTGCCGAGAATGCAAACGCCCACCTCCAACCGCTCCCATTCAAAAACGCAGTAGCAATCGGGGGACCGATGAACGTGGTGATAAGGGTGGGCGAGGAATTGAATGCGAATGCGAGTACTCGGTCCCTCAGCGAAGAGGTATCGGAGACGATGATGTCGAGGACATACGAAAATCCGCTTATACCGACTTGGTAGAGGACCTGAGCGGCGGCATAAGTCTTGACATCCCGGCTAGCGGCCATCAGCACGAGTCCAGTCGTCGCGAGCACGATCATGCACGCGAGGCCTTGGGGGCGGCCCCAGGAATCGATGATCTTGGCTATCGGCAGCTTTAAGATGCCGCTCATAATCGACGCTACTATTCCGATGGTGGGAATCAAAGAATGGGAGTTGAACTCGCTGACGACGTAAGGCATGAGGTTCGACATTATTTGGTACTGGAGGGTGTTCGCAAACGAGATTAGGAAAATGCTATAGCAGCGGCGACGAGTCAGCAAGACGTGAGACTGCCATCGCGTGGCTCTATGGGAATTGTCTTTCATGTAATACTGTGGTTACGACTCACAAAGAGTATGCCAATATGAGCGCAGCTCTCGACCAAACTTGATTGATGGCATCGGCCTGCTGAATGCCACCTTGAATAGCGACGCCTGCTTCCTCCACGGCAGGGTCAATGGAGACTACGACATCATCATCTTTGCTGGAACACGAAGTAGACCCATATGAATCTCTCCGGACACGATCGCCACCATCACTGTTTGATTCCCGGCCGAGCAGTGGTGCCTGGCTGGTGATGTCGTCCATATTGATAGAAGGGGGAGCACGACGATGGAGGGTTGACATGGTACCAAGGAAAAAAGTAAGGTAGCAATGGTACCTATATCTATTGCAGAGAAGCTGATCTAGGATGCTAGGCTGGTCATTACACCACCCTGTTGGTGTCGCCTGATAGGACTTGGGGGCTTTTCAGCTTCTCCGTGAACCGGGCAGAAGCATGGGGGTTAGGCGTCTTATTCGCGCATCTTGACTCAGCGGGGCTGGGGCTTAGGCAAGAGGCACATGGGTGCTGTAGTCCCCTACTGGCGCGTACATCAAGTGAGAATGCGTATAGCGCATGTCGTATGGCGCATGGCGCATGGCGCACGGCACATTCTCATGGATCAAACGGTGAGTCGCACAATATGATTTAGAGATGTGTCGGTCGAGTTCGACGGTTCGTGCCCAAGAAACAAACTATACCTCACTATGATAAAAATGATGAGTGGATTAAAAACAGGCCACATCCGCCTGTAAATGATGTGTTGTTCAGTGGGCCATAGTGCCATGGTGCATCCTCTAGCGCCATCAGATAACTCAATAATGCACTGGATCCGCATGCTAATCTCGGTTTGGCGTCCGAAATAAATCTTATCAGATGCTGCATCTGTGCATGCCCGCATATGCCAAGACATCTAACAAAAATCGGCCATCAGCCATCAATGCTTCCCCCTACCTGCCTACCTGTAACTAACCTACCACACACCCTGCTGCACCAAGTCTAGCCGCTTTGTGATCGACCCGTCTTCGGAAGCAAGGAATACTTGGTGCAAGTACAGCTTTGTACCCTACCAACTAGAATATCTGTTACATCATAAAATTTATATACCGATGCAAGATGGCCGAAATGAGAAGGGCTCTCTCCCCTTCGAGCTTCGACATGTGGGCTCCGTCCTTGGTCCCTTGGTCCTTGGCCCCATCTAGCTCGACCACCCGGTACTTGGTCCTCGTACTGTCGTGATTGACGTTGTATCGCAAATTGCTGTGGGACACATTGCCGGTGAATAAGGGAAAGAGAAAAAAAAAGAATGGGACCCACAGGGTCGGTTCGGTTAGGGGAGAAATGGAGGGTAAAATCTTCTAGAGTTTCTCGAAGAATACGTCGGAGTTCCCATCTTAGAGATCGCCAGGGTGCTGCAGCTATCTAAGATCTACGGGAAAAGATTCTTCTGTTCCAGATCGCGCAATGGCTGTTGCTAGCGACGGTTCTGGCTCTACCACGAGCGGCAGTGTAAAGGAAAAGGGCACCATGATTGGAAGAGCAACTTCGACAGTGTCACATGTAAGGTCTCACCCGACCGCGCATAGCATCCAGCATCACCAGGCTAACCAAATCCAAAGGGCGCACGAGGTCTCTTCCGATACTTTCGGCTTCTGACCTACGCTGAACCGAGCAAAGTAGACATCGCACTGCTAATAGTCGGCAGCATCTCCTCCATCGCAGCCGGCATACCGTTCCCGCTTCTCGGAATCCTCTTCGGCCAGCTGCTGGACGACCTCAACTCGGCGACATGCGCGGCCGAGCAGGCCATCTCGCCCGGCGAGTACCAGGCCCAGGTCAACGAGAGGGTGTTGCTGGTCATGGCCTGCGCCCTGGCCCAGTTCGCGCTCATCTACATCTACGTCGTGTGTTGGAACCTGTTCGGCGAGCGGCTCGCCCACCGGCTGCGGGAACGGTACTTTCGGTCCCTGCTCCGCCAGGAGGTCTCGTTTTTCGACAAGATGCCCGCCGGCGAGGTCTCCTCGCGCCTGAGCGCCGACATCAACATCATCAAGAGCGGGACGTCTGAGAAAGTCGGCGTGTATATGGGCTCTCTCGCCATGTTCATTACCTCCTACATCGTCGCGTTTATCAAGTACGCTAGACTGGCCGGCATTCTAGTATCGCTGGTTCCTGCGTTCATGCTGATGTCTCTCGTCGGCGGTCACTTCATTGGCAAATACTCCGGTCTGGCGTCTCAGCATATCGCTGACGCATCATCCATCGCTCTGGAGAGCCTGTCAAATGTGATGGTCGTACATGCATTCAGAGCTAACGGTCGACTCGAGAAAAAGTTTGCTAGCAAGCTTGCTGGGGCAAAGAAGGATGGCGTGAAGAAGGCAGTCGCCACAGCTATACAATCGGGACTCCTTTACTTCATAGGCTTCTCGGCAAGCGGATTGGCATACTGGCAGGGAAGTCGGACCATTGCCGACGTTGTTGGTGGCCGTGCAGAGGGACTGACGGTTGGCACTACATACACAATCATATTCCTCCTGGTCGATGGTAAGGCTCCTATACGCCGCAACTATAATTTAATTCTCTTCTCACATTGATTCTCTAGCTTCTATCGTCATCAGTCAGATATCACCATATCTACAAATCTTCGGTTCTGCTACGACCGCGTTGGAGAAGCTCGAAGCTGACATGGACCGCCACTCCAAGATCGACGGAACGGTCTCTTCCCCAGGAAACGATTTCGAGTCATTTGCGGGCGACGTACGGCTCGAAAATGTCGACTTCACTTATCCGTCTCGACCGGATGTCCCCGTGATACAAGGTGTCACGCTTCATTTGCCAGCCGGTCAAACTACCGCGATTGTTGGTCTTTCCGGGAGTGGTAAATCCACGATTGCTGGTTTGCTCACACGATTGTATGATCCCGACGGGGGTTCCGTATACATAGATGGCCGCGATATCCGTGACGTTAATGTGCGGGAATTGCGAAGCTACATCGGACTAGTTCAGCAGGACCCCTTGCTCTTGGATCGATCTGTCTTGGAGAATATAGCTCTCGGGTTGGTGAATTCGCCAAGGCCAGAACACGCGTCCCTACAGCCTCTTATTCTTGGGACTCAACTGTCGCAGATAGCAGAATCTATGCGATGTGGTCAGGATATAGCCGTTGCGGCAGAATCGCACGGTGCCGAAGCGGTTGAGGTTGTCAGAATGGTCCAACAGGCGGCAAGTCTCGCAGATGCCGAAACTTTCCTCGGGAATCTGGAGTTCGGACTTGGCACAATGGTTGGTCCGAATGGTGACTTGCTAAGCGGCGGGCAGAAGCAGAGAGTGGCACTGGCAAGGGCGCTGGTGAAAGATCCCAAGATTCTTGTCCTGGATGAAGCAACTTCATCTCTCGATTCAGCTAGCGAACAACGCATCCAGGATGCTATAGAGAAGGTTTCCGCGGGCAGAACAGTCATATCAATCGCGCATCGTCTGGCGACTGTGAAGAATGCCAATAAAATTGTCGTCATGCGTAATGGCAAAGTCATCGAGCAGGGCAGCCATCTAGATCTCATCGCGAAGGACGGCGACTACGCTGCACTTGTCCGGCTACAGAATATGGGCTCGGAGACATCGAGCGTTAGTACCGCTAAAGCAAGTTCTGGAAAGGGAACGAATCATTCCGAACCCGACATGGAGAAAGTTTCACGGGCGCTCACGGTCGAAGACGAGGCACCTTGTGAAGAGAATGCCATCGATGTTGAGGGTAATGCAGAAAAGAATCCTAAGTCCTCTGAAGGCTCGAGACCGACATGGGCTACTACCAAAAGTTTGGCCGCCATATCTCGACCCTATCTGCTATTGCTACTTATCGCCTTCATCGCATCTATCGTCGTCGGCGGGTCGTATTCTGGAGCCGCACTAATCTTTGGCAACACAATCGGTGCCCTAAGCCCCTGCAACTCTGAGGATGCCATCCGAGCGGCCGGTAGCTTCTTTGGTCTCATGTTCTTCGTGCTCGCCATTGCAGAGTTCTTCGCGAATGGCATCAGTTGGTCGGCGTTTGGCTGCGTCGCGCAGAAGATGTTGTACAGAATCAGGGTGCTCTCTTTCCGTTCGCTATTCGAACAAGACCTGCAATGGCACCAATCCGAAAACCGTACCCCGTCGACGTTGCTTGCTTACATCACGAGCGATTCCGCTGCGGTCGAAGGCCTAACAGGTTCTATAATAGGGTCAATCCTGTCCATCGCGGTTAATTTTCTTGCAGCCGTCATTTTATCCATGATCGTTGCGTGGAAAATCGCCATCGTCTGCCTTGCCACGGTACCGCTGATGCTTGGCTCGGGAATAATGCAGATGCGCATTCTCACCCGCTTTGCCGAGCGTCACGAGAAGGCATTTTCGAAATCCGTGAGCATAACGGTCGAGGCGGTAAACTCGATCAAGACGGTCGCCGCGCTGTCGCTGGAACAGGAAGTGCTCGGAACTTATCGTCGCTCCCTTTCGGCCCCGCGCAAGGAGATCACGCGCTCCAGCTTATGGGCCAACCTCTTCCTCGCAATCGCTTATAGCATTTCCAATCTCATCTATGCTTTCATCTACTGGTGGGGAGCGAAACAAATCATCGAAAGCGGCTACACGCAAGTCCAGTTCTTCATCGTGTTGCTGGCGCTCTTAGTCAGCGCGCAACTTTGGGGACAGCTGTTTACTCTGGCCCCCGAAGTCACGAGAGCAGGCAGAGCGGTGGGGCGGATCTTCGACCTCATCGACTTGGGTTCGTCTGAGACGTTTTCGGCCCAGGGGAAGGATTCTCTCGATGCGGAGGCTGCGGTCGAGTCCAAGACACCCGCCCACCCGAATACCCGAGGTCTTGCGGTCAGCTTTAAGCAGGTGAAGTTCGCATACCCCGCGCGGCCAAACCGCCGGGTTTTGAAGGGCTTGGACATCGACATACGCCCCGGTCAGTTCTGTGCGCTCGTTGGTCCTAGCGGCGCAGGAAAGTCAACCGTCATCTCGCTGCTGGAGCGCATGTACAGTGTGGAATCTGGGGTGATCGAAGTTGACGGGGTCAACGTCGCTGCCAAGAAGGACCCTGTGTTCAGGGATGACATCGGTCTAGTACCCCAGGACAGCGTTCTCTTCGACGGTAGCATTCGGTTTAATGTCGCTCTTGGAGCTCGTCCTGGGGAAGAACCGTCTGATGCCGAAATCGAGGAGGCATGCAAGCTAGCCAACATCCACGAAACGATCGTAGCCCTACCGGACGGCTACGACACGCAATGTGGACCAAGCGGGGGGCAACTCTCAGGCGGGCAGAAGCAACGGCTCTCCATTGCCAGGGCCTTAGTGCGAAAACCACGGTTGCTACTCTTGGACGAGTCGACTAGCGCGCTAGATGCAGAGTCGGAGAGGCTACTGCAGGACGGGTTGGAGAAGGCGACGCGGGGTATCACGGTCGTGGCTATCGCGCATCGACTGCATACGATTCGACGAGCGGATGTGATCTTCATGGTTGAGGACGGACGCTGTGTGGGGAAGGGGTCTCACGAAGAATTATTGGTCCGCAGCGAGAGCTATCGCGTAAATGTTCTGCACCAGACTTTGGACGGCTAAAGAGAAACGAGTTGGAGAGAAGCTTCCACGGTCCCTTATATGTATACCGATACCTATAAGTAAATAATCATATGTTTATAGCACGACTGGACATCTCGACGCATGGTTACATATGTGCTTGTAATGAAGGGCTTCAGGACCCAATAGACGTACATATGTATGTAGGTGTATGTAAGCCACAGTCAAAGCGCCGATTACATGATTGAAGCGAGTTACGTTATCACGAGAGGGTGATCCTTACTTGATGTCGCGTTATGTGTGAAGTGTCAATTCGTATGTGCTCAAAGTCTGGAAGGACGAATAAAGGTAGTGGTATAAGAGGGTGTATAGAGGGGAAAGATGTAACCCAATGGATGCAAGTGTTGGGGTGACGGAGATATGGACGGTGATGTGAGACTGAGACCGGGAAATGGAAAAGATCGATTGACGTCTACCATGTGTATGATTCTATCATAATACTACCTAACGTAATTAAAGTGCTTGTTGCAATATATATAGGAACTCCATGTTGGAGAGACTTATGACATTACTTACTCCAAATTCCTCAACTGTTACTGGTTTTCTCTCTCCTTAGTTTCTTTAAGCGCAACTAGAAGATCAGCTTTCGATCAACTTAAGATAGATATACTTACACCTACATCTAGCAATGCCTTATTCAGACTTACGAACTTGTACTGTAACAGTACAACGCATATTAAAACAAATAGTTTACTCCGTATTACCAAACTCCAACTCTTCCACTCCACAGACAGCAGACATACAGGAGACATACAGGAGACATTCGCCATGCAGATGTCAGATTGTGACTACATACACATACATACTATCTTACATACCTAATCTAAGGCACCTATCCCACGTTTGTGAATACGGTATGTTGATCCGGGATCCGCGAATCCGCGATTCATGGGTGGATTACCCAGTTCGTATAAGAACAGTCTGTTACACAATTTCAATACCACTTCCATTCCACCGGTCCACCGTAGCTGAGGATTGAGTAAGATGGAGGAGGCTTACAGGTTTACATGACAAGTGTGCAGGCAGGCAGGTTACAGGGCTTTACAGCGCAGCAGCAGCAGAGGCTAGACCCACCCCCGCCTAGGTTAGAAGCCGCTCGGGGTGGGCTGACTGTGACACAATGCACTGCAAAAGACCCTGTCCTGGATGTCACCCCATTTCCAATCCAATTCGGACCCAAATAGCTGACACCTGCCTGTAATCATACGACGCTAAGCTACGAGCTCTAACAGAGTCTTCAGTTCTAGAGCTTACTCACCCATTATCTCGCTATATCTCGCTACTTTCCACTATATTTTTGTGCGAGCAAAAAAAAAAATCCTCTCGACGCCGAAGAAGCACCATTCGAATCATTTGAATCATTCGAACTCAGCTAATTACGAGTCGGCCTTCTACGTGGTCTTACGAGAACAATTGATTCGAGTGATACAGAATGATGCGCACAGTGCAGACATGAACATAAACAAAGTACATGGCCAATGTGACTCTCTCCTCACATGGGAATGGGGCACGCATTAGGAGTATACCTAGGTTGGTATGAAGCTCCAAAAGAACATGGCGTCAAATTACCATCATCGACCACATCCGAATCAGGATGCATATGTAGTGTGCAATGTATGTAGGTGAGATTTTCCAACTTCGGGACTCACTTACGGTACCGGCGGGGTTCCGCGCGGCCGAAGTCTCGACGCTATCGATCCGCTATGTGTGGCTCACCTGGTCGCCTAGCTTTTTATTGTCTCTCTCTATTGGCTTCCATCAGCCCTCTGCATACCTGCATTCTTATCGAGTCACGTTTCCAGGCCTCGTGAGTGGCGCGTTCTTGGTGCGTTCTTAGAGCGTCTGGAGCTTGATCCGGCCGGGTCCCAGATCTGCAACGCTAGGTACCCAATCTGCCAGTGAGCCAGTCGAGCCAGTCGAGCCAGTCGAGCCCGGTCGAGCCCAGTAGTACAGAGAAGCGCCTGACATACGGCCTACTCCGTAATCTGCAGCCGCTATACTCCTAGCTACCTAGGTAGCTAGTTACACAACTCTGGACCGACCGACAGGTACTTGACTAGATTTCACAGTACGAGAAAAAAAAATTGCCCCGGCGTCCGATGCAATGCCATGCGCTGCGCCCATTCTCCATCGTGCGTCGTGCGAGAGGGGTAAGGTGACGTTGTCGCGGTCCCATCCCAAAGGACCGTACCGGGCGGACGCGAACCTGCTATAGGGTGTGAACCATCTTCGCCCCTACGGATCTTGCATTGCCTTTCTCGGCACGAGTCTTTATATAACGACGGCAGTCGTCGTTTCAGAATTCTTTGTTATATCTTTATCATCATCGATCAAGACAAGAGATATTACCATCCGAACCCAATCAACCATCACATATTATCCGTCATATCCGTCGTATATCCTTTCGTATCTACGACTATATCCTCCTTCTACACCATCAGACCAATCCTTAATTATCTGTCCACCAAAAACCGAACATGACTGCCGCTGAGATTCCGAGCGAACAATGGGCGCAGGTCGTCGAAAAGACCGGCGGACGTGAGTACCTTCTTTTCTATCTCTTATTGCGATTCGCGGCAAGGTGGTCAAGAAACTAACACAAAACCTAGCTGCCGTCTACAAGAGGATTCCGGTACCCAAGCCCGGTCCTGATGAGGTTCTCATCAACATCAAGTACTCCGGTGTCTGCCACACCGACTTGCACGCCATGATGGGCGACTGGCCATTGGCCACCAAGATGCCCTTCGTCGGCGGCCACGAGGGTGCGGGTGTCGTCGTCGCGCGCGGCGAGCTCGTCGATACTGTCGAGATCGGCGACTACGCCGGTATCAAGTGGCTTAACGGTTCGTGCCTGAACTGCACGTTCTGCCAACAGTCAGACGAGTCTCTGTGCCCCAACCCGCTACTATCCGGCTACACCGTAGACGGCAGCTTCCAGCAGTACGCCATCGGCAAGGCGTTGCACGTCGCCAGGATCCCCAAGGAGTGCAGCCTCGAGGCCATCTCGCCCGTCCTGTGCGCCGGTCTGACGGTGTACAAGGCCCTAAAAGAGGCGGGCGTCAAGCCAGGCCAGCAGGTAGCCATCGTCGGCGCTGGCGGTGGTCTCGGTAGCTTGGCCATCCAGTACGCCAAGGCGATGGGCCTGCACGTGATCGCCATCGACGGAGGCGAGGAGAAGGGCCAAATGTGCTCGTCGCTGGGAGCCGAGGACTACATCGACTTCTACAAGAGCAAGAACGTGGTGCAAGACGTGAAGAACGCGACACCCGACGGCTACGGCCCGCACGCCGTGCTCCTACTCGCCGTCAGTGAAGGGCCGTTCCAGCAGGCCAGCGAGTACGTGCGCAGCCGCGGTGTCATCGTATGTGTCGCTATGCCGGCCGGCGCCTTCCTCAAGGCGCCCGTCTTCGACACCGTCGTCCGCATGATCACCATCAAGGGCAGCTACGTCGGCAACCGCCAGGACACGGCCGAGGCCATCGACTTCTTCCGCCGGGGCCTGATCAACATCCCCTACAAGGTCGTCGGCCTCAGCAAGCTGCAGGAGGTCTTCGACCTCATGCGGGCGGGCAAGATCGCCGGCCGCTACGTCGTCGACACGAGCTGTTAAGACATTAAAAAAAAAGGATGTTCAAAGTCTTGCGGAGTTCTGGAGATACCAATCTTTTTTTTTTACCTTGCTATTTTTTAACTCCCTTTCTACACTTTCTTCTTGTATATAAAAAGATAGGAGGTCACCAGGTTTGGTTACGAGGTTACGGCCAAACAGGGGGGGGGGAGGGGTGAAATATCTTGGGACCTATCTGGGTTATATCTAGACGGGGTGAAATGATTTGTATAAAGTACAATGATAATTTATGATATTATGTTCCAACATGCTCACTTTATCTTGTCTCTTTGACATCTTGGTCGTTTTTAATATTGTTTATTAATCTGCACCTAATTAATTCCCTTAACGTTTAGACGATGCTGCCAGAGCGAGACTGATTATTCTCAACCTAGGTATCCAACGAACGAGGTGCTTGCGGCCAATACCGCTTTAGCCCAGTAGGGATTTACCACGCCATAGTGCGCCTAAACCTCCCGTACAATCACATCTACGGGATGACATTTTTAATTTTTCTAGATGGCCATAAGACGGAAAGATGCTTGGAAAATTGCACGCGTTTCCTCGTCTCCACTCCACGCGCGGAATTGTTCCCGTCCATCTTTTCTACGTCGAACTAGGTACATTTGACACGACGGGCCACCATCCCCCGGGACCGCCTGATCAGCAGCGCAGCGACGACGGCGCGGATCACGACGGCGATCTCATCCACCGCTGCTTCGGCCCGAAGGCAAGAAGGCGCAAGTCGCATTCACATGCAACGTTCCGCGGGAAGATCTCATCGTCGCCTTGTTCCGAGGTCGTTCCCGCAAATTGGCGGGCTCTACATGGGTCGCTCTACGCTAGTCATTCAACGTCGGGGGAGCCCGTCGCGCACGAGTCGCCAGGGTCGTCCGCGTGGGGGGGAGGGGGCGTTATATCTCCCTGGGACCGCTAGGGGCGGACTATGTAGGTATGTTATATCGCCATATCTGCCGCAGGCCAAGCTCGGGCACGCCCGAGACGCGAAGCTATCTGCGACGGGCTCCTCGCGTGCTTCGTCGCGCAGGAGATCACGACACGTCGTGCATGATACATAACCCAGGTGCTATTCGCATCTCGGATTCCCCGAGATCTAGTCGCGGCTCGGTGTTTTCTTTTTCTTTTTTAATTATTTATAGATGGGTCTGGATCGGATCAACCGAGACAACTACCTACCTAGGTAGAGCTAGGTAGGTAGTCTCAAGCGCAAAGGAGATTATGTCGAAGGCTGCGAAGCAACCGGCAGGAATTGCTTGATACAGGCCTCTCCGGTGAATGATGGTCCGTGGTTTCTTTTTCGCTGGTTGATTTTCAAATAATTTCCATCGTCCTATTCAGATTATCAGCGCATCGTCACAAGTCATCGTTTACCTGATTAACTCGATAAGCGCATAATTCATTCATATATGTTAGGTACTTATAACATGTATTAACTACTTGGAATGTCGTGGACTCTCAGAGAAACAGGCGAACCTCTGTGCTGGACCGTGAGAACCACATCTGAGACATTGTGTCGCGGTCGGACGAGATTAACTTGCCCTTGTGTGTTCCAATATTCTCAACTGACGCGCTGCTTCTAGTTTCCACGTACCTTCATGAGCCATTCTTTGTCCACTCCGTCCCTGAGGCTTACTGAAAATTATGGCTTTTTATATGTGCGGCTTTTCGCGATTCTTTCTGTCGATATCGTTGTCATACCATCTCAGGAATACCTTGTTAAACGCCCGCCTTCTCCTACTAACTAACTCCTAGATTGCTCCGTCATACCTCTCGTACGCCAGTCCCAACTATCAAGCCTAACTTCACTCTTGCAAACCGCCTAACAACCTACATCCTACTCTAATCCAACAAAATATCCTCTAGCATGGGTAAGTTTAGATTATTCGTAGACCGGAGTCCGAAGACATGAAATCAAGGAAAGTATTTGCTGAGGGGCATCTCTTATCTGGTTAGGAGTTACCGAGGCTTTGCAAGATAGTCATGATGATATCAAGAGCCGAGTTATGCTGGCTCACGTCGACGAGATTTTATCATAGGAATTATGTCCGCTCACGAACTTCATTCGAAGTTACTATATTCAGAAGTCGCATTTCGAGGTGGAAATCTGCACCGAAGTACTTGTTCGCGTCGTTATTGCGCAGGTAATTCTCAAGGAGATACATCTTCGTAAGAACTACTACAAAGTCTGTCTGCAAAAATATTCGGTCTTTCGCGATAGATTCGAACAAGGATAGTTGTTCCTGCATCCGGTCAACTGATTCATCTCCAGGTGAAGAGCGCGAATAGGCAGTGGGCACATATGTATTCGGGGGCTGCAGTTCGTTTGATAGACGTGATCAAGTATACGGTATATACTCTCTCTAGCTCTCTTAAACCCTTGAATAACATCGTACGGGTGTATTAAGTACAAGGGCGGGTAACCAGGGAGTTCATTTCGTATTACCCATGAAGTATCTCACCTCCAAAGCTCAATATTGCACAAGTGAAGATTTCCCGGCATCTATAGGTCTTCATAGGGATTTTGAAATTTCAGACCACCGGTGCTGGCGACCCATCCATCAGGATCGGCGTCCTTGAATGCGGAGCCTGCAGCGATCTGATCGTACCAAACCTGCCTAGTCCCCTGGGTTCCCTCGTAGCCATGGTCGTGCCAGCCATTGGCGTAGAGACCGACTCTGAACTGGAAGTACCGACTGTCCCCGACCGTCGTCGGGATGTTGTAAGACTCGACCACCTTCTCCCCATCGTACCACAACTTGAAGAACCCGGTGTTGTCGCTCTTCCAGCTAGCCTGGATCACCACGCGATGCCACGCGCCCGCCGTCACCTTCTTCAGGTCCTTGAACTGCGTGATCTTCTGGCTCGTCGTGGGGCACACGTCGCCGTGCTTGACGCGCGCCTGCAGCTGGTCCCCGACGATCCACACCATGGTGCTGGGCATGTACGTCTCCTTGCAGCCGAGGTTGGTGAAGTCGGCGATGAACTGCGCGAGGTTGAACTCCTGCGCCGGGCTGAACTGCCAGTTGTCCTGGAGTCGGAAGGCGAACCCGTAGAAGCCGGTGTCCCCTTTGCGGTACACGTTGTACTTCACGGCTTCGGAGTGGTAGCGGCCGCTGTAGGATGCGTCGTGGATCTGGGTCATCCGGAGGGCCGTGGAGCCCTTGTAGACTTGGTCCGTTACCTCGTCCACGGTTCCCTTGTTTTCGTGCGTGTATGTGTCCCATCCGGACTTTGTCCCGGTGTTGTGCCAGGATTGTGTTGCCTGTGCACCTGTTAAGGCCAGTGCGAGGAGCACGCTTGATATGCTGAAGAGTAGCATCTTGGCTGAATGGTTAAGGCGATGAGACCTGATGATCTTGTAGAATGTAGACACAGATTGCGAAGCAGATACAATTCATCGTTTCCTCTGAGGATGTGACTTACCACGCTTTATGTATCACGACTTCGCCAAAGCGTGATGATTATACGTTGTTGTTATTGGGTCAGCTTACTTAATGTTTACGAACTCACCAATCTCATCTCACAGTATCGGTTGAAACGGAGGGGAACATAAGTCTAGTGAAATCCAAGTGAACGATTATTGGCCAGAAATCAATAGTTGGCAACAGGTAAGACCTATTCGATTCTAGATGGGTAACTCTTGGTTAGACTTCTGAGGCATCATCATCGAGACCAATGCCTTAAAGCAACTAACCACAAGGATGAGTGGGCTGATTAAGCTGACATCGTCACTTACTCTCGAATCAATGAGGTGATGTATACAGCTGAGAAGTAAATATAAATCTAAACCAAGTCCTGATTTGGAACAAGGCTGCATACTTGCCAGGTAGTTGAGGCCAATACACCAAACAAATTATTAAATATTATCACCGTGAGCCTAACGTCGTTCCTGCTTACATCCATGTACCAGAGATGAGATTTTCCTGCTAATAATACTCGTATGTCAGCAGTGTCTTTCGGGGCCTACCCCATTTCCATAGTGAAACTCTTCAGGTATTAGGACTTGATGAAGGCGTCGCCCCCTCGTCCTCATCTTATGTTTGCTGAAAGCTTCGGTGTTCCAGCCTCGATTAAGAGTTGGGGACATACCTTGTAGTTATAGAAAGAGTCAGCCCACTAGAGCTTTGCCCTTGCGGCCATCTATATATACTGCGGGCCAGCCACCGACAATCGGCTTCCTCCTCCGCATCCTACCGATTAGTTTTCCTCGGCCGAACTACCTTCTAAGACGCAAATGTCGACTCCTTTTCTGCTTTTACATGCTTACTGACTATTTGCAAGGCAGGTAACTCTCATCCAAACGCATGCCACGTTGCAAGTACGGACTTCGCTCATGCTGCCGCTTTTCGGCCAGTCGGCCCCCGCGGCGCAGTGGCTCATTAATTCTTCAACCTCGGTCTGTGGAGTGGGATATAACTCCATACGGTATATCCCTTTCGATCGTAAGGTAGTGCAAATTGAAGAAGAACCTTTAAGGATGCGACATGGCCCCATGACACCATCATAAGCATCCCTTTATGCATTCCTTTATCAACGAGATCACGTCAGTTCGTGTTTCTAAAGGGGATGCAATTGTCTCCGAATAACTAGTAACGCCTTGTTACTTACTTGAGTAACCTCAAGTCTGAGGAGTTTACAGTATGATAAGATCAGGTGGAATAGAAGTTGTCGAATGATGGAGTGTAACGGCGGGGAGCTCGACCCCGATGGGGAAGGTTGATAGTCATTGAGAGGGCGGTAACACTACACGCGACCAAAAAGACGTTCTCGAACCAATCACTGGCTAGTTCTAGGTCAATCCAGGGTGGTCTGAAGCCATCAAATACCTCGTTACGCGCGTGACCATCTTGAGACATGTACGCTTGGCGCTTTGTTAGTACATGATCTAAACTCGAATGCCTTCACCTATCCTACCCGCCACTTGCTTAATCTTACAATTATGGCCGTCAGCTCGTACAGCTACGCGGCACAGTTGTTTCTCTAACCTTGCGAAATCGTCGACGGGGGTACTCAGCTGTAACTATCATGATATTTGACCACCTTGGTGGGATTTATGAAGTCTTGGCTAGAAGTCATAGGAGATATGTATAAATACAAGACTGGCACCTCTGTGGGTTACCTGTAAGAGAAGGTTCTCCACCTCCAGTCTTCTTTGAGTTGATAGGGTCTCTTTCTTGGTTCCAACAACGATGCTTTCTTCACTCGCCCCCCTGGCTACGGCCGTTCTGCTCCTCTCCCGTAGGGTTGCCGCATCACCTGTTCCCGAAGCCAAGGAAAAGGGGTTTACCAACCCTATCGGAATTCCAGATGTACAACCCACGGCCTTATTCTCTGGCCCTATCCCGGAGATCGTCACTCTTTCGTTAGAATCTCTTCGTGAAAGTAACGCTACCGAGGCGCCGGCATACATTCCAGAAGGTGTAAAGGCGTTAGATGACTCCCAGTTTGACAAACGCTACATCTTCGGGGCGGATAACCGAGTTCTATGGACTGATAATAAGGTGTATCCCTTTTCTGCAATGGGAAAAATCCAGTGGAGTACTGTAAGTTTTCCGTGCTAGCATGCAGATTCTCATATCACTTCTTTATGTATGGGTTATATCATAGGCTTACATGTAGCTGTAGGGTGTGTACTGCTCGGGCGCTTTAATCGGACCACGCCACGTGGCCACAGCTAAGCACTGCGCGCCTCTCAACAACCCGGGGGTCAGCCTACGCTTCATGCCTGGATTTTACGATGGCGAACCGTTCCCAGGCGCGTATGTCACCACCATCATCCACCTCCCCGGGTATTCCGTCAATGACCCGGACGCGAATGCCTGCGACATCAAGGAGGACTGGGCCATCTTCATCCTCGACTCTCGCCTGGGCGACCAGCGGGGATCTCTCGGAGCCAAGGTGATCGAGCAGTCGCTTATCCAAAACCCGGTCCTTCTCCATCTCGGGTACCCCGGTGACCTCGCGAATGGCCAGAGACCGTATCGGCAAGATAAGATCACGATTCGAAACAGGTTCGACTGCGATGCGACTGGCGGCCTTTCCACCGATGCCGACGTCGCTGGCGGAATGAGCGGTGGCCCTATTGTGAGAAATTCTAACCTCCTTTTAAGCCCCTTGCCCCTATTCCATTACTGTTTACTTGTTCATAAGAAATTGGTCGCTAACCCAAGGGGATGAAGTGGCAAAATGACAACGGGAATCGGTACCAGCTAGGTGTTTTGAGCGCAACTAGTGGCACAGAAACAGTATTTGCTGGCGGGAGCAACTGGATCGGCGCGGTGGTGAGGGCGCGCCAGGATTTTCCATGAGAAGCTATTCATTGCATGATAGATACCTAGATACCTCTATGTATTGCGTTCAATAATGTAGACTGTATGGTTTTAATTGCGGCGAACCAGGGACAGAACTTCCTTATGACGATAATAAATATATGGTTGTACTCTTCATGATTTGCTGTATGGATGACAATGTTGGTGAGTCTCCATGTCGAGCAACTGGAAGAGTTCGCCAACGTGCGGGGAACAGAAGACGGGAAAAGAGGGTTCTTTCGTGGTGTGTTTGGCAAAGAGCTTGAGATGGAGCGATGACGAAATAATAAAGGAACTAAAGAATTATGCACATATTTTAGAAAGGGGGTTCATGAGCTCGTATATAGAGGCGCCAGTAACACGGTGAGAACAGTCTCTTAGCATCTGCTTCTAAAGGCGGCGACCGAGTAGTTGCAGCCGAGTGTGTCCCTCTAAAGCTTTATCAGCGCATGGCCTAATTCAGCCACTTAGACTTCCACCGATCGTAGGTCTTATCACCGCTGTCGTTCCGAGAAGGATTTTTTCATGGCGAGCTCAGCGGCTTGAACATGGTGCCTAGAAGGGTGATTCTGAAGAGAAACGGCATCAGCTTTTCTAGAAACTGTTTATTTATGCATAACCCCGCAGATATATAGCTGAACAGTCTACGGCAAGCTGCAGAAAACCAGCCATGTTCGGTAAACCGCCGATTAGATCCCGGATATTGTACACAGTACATAGTACATAGTACATAGGAGCCACTGTCACCCACCACAGTCGGCATCCTACCCACTCCATTTACCGCTACAAGTTTAGGGCTGACTTTTATGTAGCCGAACGGCACAATCCTTCGAAGCAACACTACAACCATTCTGCACGGCCATTCTCGTGTCACGAGTTTAAATCAACGACTATCATACCAATACAACGGAGAAGAATCTTCTTGAAACGTTTGTATATGCTAAACGGTGGAAAAGAACGTATGATGTGTGGCAGGAGGTTGCATTGGCACAATTTGACACCCTAGCCCCTTACCCTTACCCCTATTAAGCACCCAACATTGCAAATTCGAACGAAAAGAACGGGCTAGCTCCCGGCCATTACCAAGCCCATTACATCTTCGCTATTCCGAATAGCGCTTCGCGACGAATGTCCCACAGACCTAGCCCGACTTCCTGGCCACGGGCGTCATGTAGATGTTCAAAGGCGGCTTATCCCAGACGACGTACGCCTTCTGATCCCTGAGCCAGTCCTTGCAGTCGTCGGCGAGCGTCATGTCGAAATTGAAGATGATCTTGGCCAAGATGAGCCGCATCTCCGCGTACGCCAAGCTATTAAATTTTGCTATTAGCACTTTACTTGTACCAACTCTGCGCAGAAGTAGTTAGGATGGGGGTTGGTGGGTGGTTCGAGACGTACTTCCTGCCGAGGCAGTTCCGCGGCCCGAAGCTGAAGGGCTGCATGGCCTCGAGCCGGTCGCCCTCGTACTTAGGATCTCCCATCCACCGCTCGGGCGCGAACGTCTCGGGGTCCTTCCACCAGCGGCTGTCGTAGTTGATGGGCCACTGGAGGACCTGGACGGCCGTCTGTTTTTCTTCAGGTCAGCACCATACTCGCTAGTCGCGATCCCGCATCCCACTTACGCCCTCGGCCACGTGCTTCCCTAGGAGCGTGGCGCCCCCCTCCGGCACGATCCGCGGCAGGTCGCCCGTGACGGGCGGGTACTGCCGCATGCACTCGTTCAGGACGGCAAGCATACTGGGAACGCAGCTGTTAGCAAAATCTCCCCCGCGTCTGGTCCCACGGGAGATGGGCGCGGGTGCTCACTAGTGCAGGCTCCCGACGGAGGTCAGGGTGATCTCGTCTTCGGTCGCGAAGCTGGAGCGGACCTCCCGGGCCAGCTCGGCCAGGTGGTCCGGGTGGGTCGTCAGCAGGAAGCAGGCGCCGCTCAGCAGGGTGGCGGTGGTCTCGGAGCCGGCGCCGATGAGCAGGTTGGCGTTGACGGCGAGCTGGTCGAAGCTCAGGTTCCACTCGTCCTTGCGGCGGATGAGGCCCTCGATCAGGTCGGGGCGCTCGTGGCCCAGCTTCATGCGCTCCTGCAGCTTGTTGCGCACGAGCGCCATCTGCGCGTCGGTGGTCGGGAAGACGCCCCAGCGGCGCGCCAGGTCGACGACGGGGTGGAGGCCGACTCGGAAGAGCGACTGGAACCACGTGGACTCCTTGATGGTGTGCGTGATCATCCGCACCCACGGGTGGTACGCCGAGTCCCGCAGCGAGCCGAACGCCGAGCCGAAGCCCAGGTCGCCGATGACGTCGAAGGTCGTCCAGTTGAACCACTGCCGCATGTCGAGGGGGACCGACCCGTTCTTGCCGTTCTCGTAGATGCGCCGGATCAGCAGGTCCACGTACGTGCCGATGATGGGCTCCTGCTCCCGCATGATCTTGTCCGAGAAGCCGTGCGAGAGCTGTCGCCGCAGGAGCTGGTGCTCCTCGCGCGGGGCGTTGAGGATCGAATTTGGCTGCTCCGATATCGTGTTGTAGAAGTCTATACGGTTGGAAGTGAGCCGCTGCTCTCTCTGCACAGGACTAGATGAAGATAGGGGACATGGGGTGAGAGAGAAAGCACTTGAGTCCTTCAGAGGTACCATAAGCTTGCAGCTGTTGGGGGCACCATCTGAGGTGCTCTACAGTAGTATCCAAGTATAAAACACAGTCGACTTACCAGGATGCTTAGGTAGCTCAGACGCCCCCTTGGTGCGATGGCCATAGATGTCTTTCCATGCCTGCGGATCGTTGAAGATAAGCTCCGAGGGCGAGAGACGGAGGATCGACGTCTCGTATCGTTTAAAGTACTCGGCGGCCTTGAATGGTAGCTCACCCTTCAACGTGTAGTATGTTCGCGGGAGGACGGAAATGCGCCAGAGGATCGGCCCGGGGAACGAGCGGAGGGGGTGTAAGTAGAGCCGGTAGAAGACGGTGCCGACGATGTATAGGGTCACCTACATCGAGTGTAAGTCGGGACGGCCCTTCAAGGGGGCGTCTAGAAGGCTGCATGGTCAGTCAACTTACAAGTGTGACACCTATCAAGGCGATTCCTACTGAGCTGCTTTCAGGAATAGTAGGCGCCATGATGAGCTTATAGCGTAGTAATTTTGCCCAGTTGTATCAAACAGATTCTGTCTTTTGGGACCGAAACACCTTGGGACCACAACGAAGGAATATAGACTACATTATATACCTATTACTAAAGTATGAATCATCTACGCATGGTACTGTATTATCCATGCGGGGCGGCAACCTGACGAAACACGATTCTATCATACAGTGTCATGGATGACCCTTACTACATGAGACGCAATCTAGGCGACGCACAGTGACACCCTCTGAATGGCCTCGTTTTCGCATATATGTTTTCGCCCGCCTCCAGGTGATGCTCCCCTGCAGCAAGTAGGAAGGATGATGCGAACCCGTAATCGTACAGGAGGCCATGTTTTCTCTATGCCATGCAAGCTGCGGCCGATGTGTCCACCAATCGTGACGCGGTGTACGTAAGATTGCGACTTTCCACTTCTTTCCGCCCATGTGATAGGCGATATAGAGCCGGGTCTGGCCTCTCCCATCCATTTAAGCATAACTCGTGGTTGCGGCAACCCGCTCTCCGCTTATGAATAGTACACACTTCGCGAGCAGACCTGGTTACATCCTTGCTATAAACAGCGTAGTGTCTGTTCGGCAAACACTCCGGTGCGGAAGACTTGGCGTTATAGAAACGTAGGCGGGCAGTGGACGGGTTATACGAAGAACCCGAGATCCCCTCGCTTAGTTCCCGCCTGCCCGTCCCGTACGACAGATAAGAGCCGGCATATCGTTGAACCGCCCAAGCCGTAAAGTCCCCGAAACTCAATGACGACCACATACATTATTTAAAGCATATCATCTAGGCTTGGGTGATTACACCACTTTTTTCGCAAAAATCAAGTTGCGGATAGTTCGAGGGTTCTAGACCCAGTCCGAAAACATGGGCTCGATGACTGGAGAGCAACGGGTCCTTACTCTATAAACGCCAAGTGTCAAAATACACATAATCTCAAGCTTTTGGCGTTTCAACACCGATATAATAAAAGCATGTGACCTCTACCGGCAGATCGGTCAAGTCTGACAGTAACGAAGGACATGAAATCCCGGAATGGTTGGGTATATTGTGTAACAGTCATGCACGAGTATAAGAGATAAACCCGTACATCAGAGGGTATGTAGGATGGGGTATCAATAGTATCCTCGAGCCCTATTATGAAAATGTCTAACTCCGCTATGCATGTAAGTCAATCGTAGAACACTATACGTAAACATACCGTAGAAAAGGCCGCTCGCTATACCACAACTGCTGCTCACCGACTTCGCTAATTCCGCCTCATACATTAATGCCGAACCTTGCAGAGCGCATGGATCTGCATCGATGACCCCCTCGTGTGACACTACACGCCCTCAACCCCTAGTTGAGGTTTGAGCCCCCTTCTCAGTCGAGCCACCAGTCCCATCAGACCCCTGTGCAGCTCCGCCGTCCGGCTGACGAGGCATTAAAGGTTTCTTCGGGTCATACCCAACAGATTTGACAATTCCCAGTCCTTTCGTACGTCCCTCTCGAAATAGCAGCCGGTCCCCAGGGGCCAAGTATTCTGGTCGCTGGACAAATCGAAAGGCCACAGTTGCGCGGTCGCCCGTCCGTATGAAAGGGCGGTCTACATCAATGATGGCGCAAGTCTGCGATACTGGCCCGACGTGTAGCATTGCCTGATATTTAGTCTTGATAGTGGTAGCGTGCGACAGGATTAGAACCTCGGCAACAAATTCGCGATAGACCTTAGGAGGCGGCTGTCCTTCGACCTTTGGCAAAACTACCATCCCTTTCCTCACGTCTTTCCGCCGCACTTTCTTCAGCGCAAAACTGGCAGACTGACCAGCAGAAGCAGCAGGGACGGCGATTCGTTTCCGCTCGATAGAACGAATGCTAGTATGAATAAATTGCCCCAGCCCATCGGGCCCCAGCAGCACATTGTCGCCAGTATGTACCACACCCGCCTTGACAATGCCACTCACAACTGTCCCAACGAAAGGTACAGAGAAAGTGTCGTTCACGTGAAATTCGAAGGAGGCATCCGAATCGTAACGTCCATGGTGTGGCAAGATGTTTAGGAACGTACGGACGAGATTCAGATTCTCACCGGTCACGTTCGAGACCTGGAAGATAGGGCATATCCGCTGACTCACGAACTGAGTGGCGGTGTTGATACACTCCTCGCGGTTGTTGATGAATATCGGCATTTTCCGCGCCGCCGGAGATTTGAGGATTTTGGTGATCTGCTGGATAGTCTGCTCCAAGATTTTCGGAGGGCAGATATCAATTTTGGTGACTACCACCATAATCGGGACGTTCAAGGCCAAGGCAATCCCAAGATGTTCTTTACTCATACCAATCAACCCGTTATTGGCCGCAACCATAAGCAGACAATAATTAGGGCTGCTTGAGAGGAGGCCAAAGACAGTAGTTCGCAGGTAGCGTTCGTGACCAGCCAAGTCGGTGAAAGTGATCACTTTCGCACTCCGCTTGCCAATCTCTTCCCACGAGAGTTTTCCTAAAGTACCGTAAGCAAAGATCAGGGCGATGAACATAAGCCGTAGGTCAACTTACTGCCCGGAGTGTCGGAGGTGATGACCTTTCCCGTGGTGTCAAATCCCATAATTTCCATCCCGACCGAGCTGGTCCGTCCCGTTTCAATCTCGTGTTTGTGACGGAAGAGATTAACACGGGCCTTCCCTCGTCCGTCGTCGAGGTCGCCTTTGACTAAAACACCAAGCATAGAGCTTTTACCAGCGTCGACTTGCCTAATATTTAGCATGCGTAGGATCTACCTGGGAGTCTTGCGCAATCACTCACCATTGCCAACCACGGCTATCCTAGTCTCAATGACATCCTCGATACTAGCAGGAGCCCGCCGTATTAATATTTTGCCGGTACATTCTGTGTCTTTACTCTGGTTCCCTGCTGCTGTTGACTCGGCCTCGACTGGGCCTCCAACGTTCTTGGTCAGGAGGACATCGCAGTCGGCATGTGCCGCCTTAGCGGTTTGTTTTAACCGATCTAATGCAGCTTTCCACTGGTCTAGAGTGAGGCGCATTGACTCGCCATTGTTCTCGAACCCCAAGTCAAATACCGCCTCATGATGCCCCTCCAAGAGCCGTTGTTCGATATGGTCGAGGAGCTTCTGTTGGGCTATCGCATCGTCGGCGGGGGCTAAGAGAAGTTCGCGAAGGGGGACAATCGGCTCGGAGTCGCCTAGGTTTAAGGAATCGAGTATGTCGAGCTCTTCGTGGTGCTCGATTGGATCGGTGGGCTTAGAGCTGGGGTATCGCAACGCTTGTTGCTTCTCTACGAACTCGGCGAAGTCGCTCAATGCCTAGTGCACTACATTAGAATACTTTGAAGATGGTTAAAGGAGTTGCTTCATCGTACAGCTTCCCCTCTTCGCCGTTCATGCGGCAATTGCTTTGCGCCTTTACTAGCCATATTTGCTCTAATTCGGGACTCGCAGATGGAGTATATACCGGTGTATTCGGATGATCATTTGAATCGCTACAGGGGACGCGTAGGAAATACGTGTTGAGAGGTCGGAATAATGAATATAGCAAGTGCTCAAGCTACGAGCTACGAGCCAAAGTTCTTAATATACGTTTGTGAGAGTAGAGTTCGAGTCATTCGAGTCATACGTCTACATGTGAGTAACACGGCGAAGCTCGGAGATGTAAATGGACACCGTCATAAAAGCCAAGCCGTCACCGTAGACCTTCCCGCGCACTACCCTCTGGCGCTAGTTGCTTATCGATAATGCCAGGGTGCCCCTGTTAGTTACATAGTTCTAGTTCAAGGATCACCTCTCCTTGGCTAAATATTTCTGGGGACGTTTTACAAGGTCTTAACGCTGGAATCAAGTTGCAGGTGAGACATAACGAGTAGAATCATAATTATGACTCAGAAATAGATCAGAAATAGACCTGGATATACATTCTAAGCAAGCCTTCTTTCGAGGGAGAAAAAAGAGCTAACTTGAAAAGCACCTGGGTGTTAGGCTGTAGCCATGCTACCATCCACAATACCTACTTCGGGGAGGTTAATAAATCCGTATCGGTGTGTCGTAGTAACTACATCGTACTAATAGATACTTGGACCTAATCCTAGTAGACACGGAAAACGGACAGATCGGTTGCCGTATGATGAATATTGTGAGACTGTAGAATGTCTTTGTTGTCTAGCATTTATGTTTCCAATGGGTTTGTTGGCTTCCTCGATTAGCTAGCAGAGTGTACTAGAGAACAACGGCATTGTCTTTATCTCGGGCCCTTTGATATATACCTAACTACAAATGCATTGTTTAAAAGTCAACAAAGCCATTATAGACGACGTTCATGGAAGAGGTTGTTAATAGCAATTAGATGTTCTGAAAATTATATAGGGGTACCAATGTAACGACTTTCTAGTTATTCCTAAACACAGATCAACTTCGAAAGTCGCAAAGGTATCTCCACTGTCTCCTAGCAAAAGATAATCTAAAGGTTTTTCAAAAAAGTACGTCCAAGATGCCTCAGTCCTGTCCTGGAGGTGCTGGTAAGCCCCAGTGGTTTAACAATCCGAATAAGAAACAATACCCGAAGAGCTCAACAGCCAATGTCGACAAGTCTACGACGCCGGGCACTGCATCAAAACCTACAAGTGACTCGAGCTCCTCCAAGGGTCCCGTCAAGGGTCAAGATGTTTATATGGGCCACGGCGGGAAGTAAGAGGTAAGCATTGATTTGCCTTCATTTACTTCTAATGAAACGATTTCATGAATATTCCCAAGTAGCCTTCTAGATAGTCGAACAGACCCTCCTTTCCCGCCTTCATGTAGAAGTGAAATTCCAAGTTTTATCAAAGTCATGTCAAATCAGGATGAGTGAACACCTGCTAAATATTGTTCCATATAAATGGTCAGCACAGGCCCCCTTCCGGGATATAAACCAGATCCTTTCTATTCGCTTGATGATTCATAAGTGAATATGCTAACCCTGCCGCTTCTTCTGGCCGACCTCGCCTTACTGGAAGGGATTCTTCAAGTCAGGGTCGAGTTCGGGTTAAGTAATATCGTTTACTCTAGAAAGTGTTAACCCATATGTTGGCAACTATGGAGTCAGAGGTATATGGATAAAAAGATGGTGTCATCGTAATAGCAAGTGTTTATATGGAAGTCCCGTGATATAACAATACCTAGATCCTCTACCGACCTAGAAGCTGGTGTAGCAGTTTAGAATCCTAAGCGCAGTCATAGCTATGAGGCAAATACAAAAGCTAGCAGTCTTATGGGAGGCCGCACTTATGAAAATCGCCATATAAGTCAAATGTCAACTAGAAAAGTGTCGAATCTTAAGTTAAACCCTGGTTCATTCCTAAGAGTCGATGTGACGTAGTACTAGTCGGGCGCTCCTTGTGCTATATATACCTCCTCTGTTGGGTCTTAATTGCCACTACTATCTTTATCCGTCTACTTAAACACGTGCCTGAACACGGAATTTCAATATTAACCGAACACAAGGAAGCACATGGCTATGGATGAGGTTGAGATCCTCGAACCACGGTCGCCCTCGAAAAGGGGCGGCGGGCTGACATTGTATTGTCGCAAAGGAGAGCTCTGTTCAAAGAATTGATGAGGCATCTGGTTCATTTATGGATAAACAAGAAATGAAATTGGATCATGATAGTGGATTCTTTCGCAAGTTGGTTATCTCTGAACGTCCGTCCTCACGAGCTACAGCAATAGAGTGCGAAGTGAGTACGCGCACTTTATTTCTGCTAGTCTTTTTATATTATGATCACATGCATTCGTGCAAAGTGAATTATCTCAGAGCTGCCGATCTTGTATAAAAACGTCCAGGACCCTTAACGTAGGTACTCTGGAGGCTACACAGCGTTTCCTCGAGATCGTTACGGCGCCGGGCATATGGTACGAGCCGCCGCGCTAACAACGGGTAGGATCTACGGTCTAGCTCTAGGTAAGATAACTCGTAGATCTGACGAACATCTAGAGTGCTTTGTTTATACGAGATAGGACGAACGGCCAGTGATATCACCTCGGTGCTTATTGCTGGTTTGTGACGTTATCGACGATAGCGAGAACCGGGACTTTCTTCCGGCTGCGTACAGCAAGCCAAGAAATGCAAGGCCGACGTGGCATTCATTGATGCTGCCCTTGGAGTATATGGAAGGGGATCACTTGCATGTCTCTATGGGGTCCTCGTAGCCTCAGGGTTAACTAAGACATCATTTTCCACTATGTTCCCGTGTGTTCTCTATATCTGGCGTAGGGGGTCTACACGAACAGTGCTTTTATGCTCAGGTCTCCATGCGTGCCTATGGCTTAGCTGGGAAGTGATTTACTCCTTTAGGTATCCCACCGCGGAGATGAAGGGTCCGGAATTTTTCGAAGCAGCTAGCCTCAAAAGGGCCGAGGGGCGTCCCGGGGGAGTTGGGGTCGCTAAATAGAATCAGGAGTTAGCGAAGCGGGGGATTTTCTTCAGAAGATGGAGAAAAGGGGGAGACAATGTGGAGAAGTTGGGGGATTAGCCCTAGCGAGATAAGGTTAATAGGGAGAGTAGCGGGAACGACATCCGATCTAAGACTTACCCTCGGGCTTTGTCCGGCATGTAAGCATGTGTTTTAGATTGATACAGGCACCAGAGGTCGCACCCAGGAATGGGACGGCTTACCAGGGAGGGCCCCCTTGAGGCTTGTGCGTGAGAGCCAGGTCGCTGGGAACGCATATCATCACGATAAATTTTAGCCGTCGTTAGTCAATCTAGGTCCATACTATAAAAGCGCGGGATGAGATAAGGCCTCGCATGGATGAACGCGCATCGCAAAGAAGTCGATAAAACAAGAAATAAACTACCTTGGCACGTATATGCGTCGAACATAGTAGTCAAAGTAATAAGCAGCATATAATTGGAACCGCTCCAATGACAGTCTCTATAGCAAAACATCATGTCTCGGAATAGATAGACTCTAAAGAGGTCAGTGAAACAAGAGGCGATCTGACTACGCCAAAGTTTCGTTCGAGCCCGACAGTTAATCAATATAGAGACGTCAAGAGACAGGACAGAGCAACAAATCAAGTATTCATAGTCGCCCTCGGATTCATGAAGTAGATCGTTAGCAACTCCAGGAAGAAATGATCTCAATGATAGATGAAGAGGTATATCGGAGGGAGATATTCACCCAGCTATTGTACGAAACGGGTCTTCGGAGGCCTGAAGACAGACGAAGCTTCGTCAACGTAGAAAATCGCAGCCCATATTTCGTAGGACCGGCCCGCCTAGGCCGATGGTCGTCACCGCACCTCAGCGATGTGGATTCGCTATCCCGTGTCACGCAGCACACAGCGACTAATAGACGAGTTCATCTGGCTGGAGGCGAAATCCTAAAGTGATCAGTGTCTCGCTACCGCATCTTCTCGACAAGCCAATGTTATTAAGATGGGCTTTCACGGCTTGCCAAGAAATCGGTCGCGCTTGATCAACCTGTACAGAACCCTTGTTCGCGGACCTGCATGTTCAACGATTCGCCAAGTCTACCGGGGGAGCCGCAAGTCAATTCTTCATTTATCCGGACATCGTGAATCTGATTTGCCATCCTCGCCGAATACTCTAGGTTATGGACGACCAAGCACCGTACTTCCTCTCTCGTACGAGTTGTTTCACGGTCAACAGTTGAGGAGAGCTGGAACGGAAATAAAAGGATCGCATGGTCGCAGACTTTCTCGAGGTAGAAGTTCTAGCAAGTCAGCAGCTTCATACCTCTCATTACCTACACTAGCCAATACCCCTTTTTCACCATGTACGGTAAATCAACCACTGTCGCTATCGCGACTCTGGTGGCCCTGAGCAAAGCCCAGCAAATAGGCGAGGAGGATACCGAGACGCATCCCAAGATCACCTGGCAAAGATGCACAGCGCCCGGCTCGTGTACCACCGTCAATGGTGAGGTGGTCATCGACTCCAACTGGCGATGGACGCACATTATCGACGGCTACCAGAACTGCTACGACGGCAACGCGTGGAACGAAACCGCTTGCCCGGATCCCGAGACCTGTGCGACGAACTGCGCTGTCGAGGGCGCTGACTATTCGGGAACGTACGGTGTTACTACCTCCGGCAACGCCGTGACCTTGAAGTTCAGCAACACACACGAGTACGGAACCAACATCGGTTCTCGACTTTATCTCATGAACGGTGACGACAAGTACCAGATGTTCACCATGAACGGCAACGAAATTGCCTTCGATGTTGAGAACGGTGACTTGGGCTGTGGCCTCAACGGTGCCGTTTACTTGGTCTCCATGGACGAGGACGGTGGAATGGCGAAGTACCCTACCAACAAGGCTGGCGCCAAGTACGGTACCGGTTACTGTGATTCGCAGTGCGCTCGAGACCTGAAGTGGGTTGGCGGCAAGGTAGGCAGAAATCCGAAATTCCAACCCGCACTGACACTAACATTTTGCTTCTTAGGGTAACGTTGAGGGATGGGACCCGGCTGACGACGCTTCTGGCATCGGTTCAACGGGAGCCTGCTGTGCCGAGATGGACCTGTGGGAAGCCAACAGCATGTCTTATGCGTTAACGCCTCACCCATGCGAAAACGACGGCTACTACATCTGCGAGACCACCGAATGCGGCGGTACATACTCTGATGACCGCTACGCGGGAAGCTGTGACCCCGATGGCTGTGACTTGAACCCCTTCCGTCATGGTAACGTCGACTTCTACGGACCGGGAATGACTGTCGACACGACCAAGAAATTCACTGTCGTCACTCAGTTCCACGGCTCCGGCACGAGTCTTGAAAGCCTGTCCCAATACTTCATCCAGGACGGTGTCAAGATCGAAGTTCCCGGATCGAAATACGTCGATGGCGGTAGCACTATCGACGAGACGTTCTGTGGTACGTTGCCGTTAAAAATTCATGGTTAAAGTGTAGTATACTAACTCATGACGTTCTTAGATGCTTCCAAGGAACTCTTCAAGGACAACATGCGATTCGAGGAGATGGGCGGCTTGGCGGGTATGGGCAAGGCCACAGGCAAGCCTATGGTGCTCGTCATGTCGGTTTGGGATGACCTATACGCCAACATGCTGTGGCTCGACGGTGAGCAGTACCCTCTTGACCGCGACGCGTCTGAGCCTGGTGTTGCTCGCGGTACTTGCGCCATCGACGGAAGCACCCCAGAGCAGGTCCGCGAGAAGTTCGCCAGCGCCAAGGTCACTTACAGCAACTTCAAGTTCGGTCCTATCGGATCCACTTATGCTTAAATGTCGGGGAGAGCATCCCCGCAGCGCCCAGAAATGCTGAGAACTAGCGCGAGGTCATGAGCCTGCAAAATGGGTGTTACTTTATTGTCACAAATTTCTTACATACCTAGGTAGAGACATATGTATATACGGGATAAAACATAGAGATAAAATAAGTTTGAATGAAAATACGTTCGTGATGCTGATGAATGTGTTTGCGCTTGGGATATAATAGCCAAGGGTTCGTATGGATTGCAAATTGGAAGACTGCAACTGTGACATACCTGGTAACTTACGCGACAGTTACACAGTTACACCGGACGCAGTCCCTGCTGACTTGACAAACAGTTTTAACAGTGGTGTCGAAAGCCTTGAGTTTGCAAATACGAAACTGGACAGCAGATGTACCACGTAAGTTCCATGTCAGTGGCCAGATAAGAAAGGAGATAGGTCATGCGGCTCGTTTTTAGAGGCCATAGCTGGAAAATTCTTTTTTTTTCTTCCATCCGGTCTGCCGGTGGAGTCGCGGCAAGGTGCGGCTCACAGAATACGGTGGGACCACAAACTTACACCGAGAACGAGAGCAAAATCAGTTCGTGAAGGTGGATTATGGATATGGAAATGGTGGAGAGCTGGACATTTAATGAGAAAGAATCCAAAAATAAAGCCGTGACTCAAAGACGCCCGACTATCGGCCGGAGAACCCCGTCGAATGATTGGATAGGGAAAATTTATTTTTCCCAGCCATCAGGAAACGCCCGGGCCCGTCGAGTGCGAAGTGCCAGACGTGACGTACCTGACGCATTGATGCGACTTGGCATTTCGATCCTTTCATGACGCAGCCGAGTTCGAAGTTCCATGGTGCCAGAGCCCTGATACCTTGGGAATCGTGGCTTCTACGCATATATCTGTATATGTATATTTCAAGGGCGCGTTTCAAACAGGTTTCTTTCGAATCTCATTGTTTACCGCTATTTTCCGTGCTTGGTCTATCTTCCTTGCCTTCTTTGCTTCTAGAACTTGTCTTCGCTTGTTTCCGAAATTTTTGAGGTCCTTCGGCTAATTCTGCCGGCACCCAATTTGGCAATCGGATGCGTCGTAGTGGATCTCATAGGGTAACGATCGAGTAACGGGACCCCAACTAGCGATCAGATCGTAGCTCTACTACGCAACTCTAGTGGTTCCAGAAGCCGTCGAATGTTTTCCATCTTTCACGATGGCTTCACTCAAGTGGGCCATATGGGTCATAATATTTTCGCTACCTACCTTTAACCTCCACCGCCATGATACGTAGAGAGTCCCGATTGAGCCAAGCAGCTAGATGGTTCGAGCCCGACAGCTTGTCAGCTTGTCCAAGGTAAAAAACATTGAACATTGTATCACAAGAGCTTATGCAGGAATCATACTAGGAGCTGGTATTATGTTGTTTGATTGGCCTATATTGCATCGAGGTAAGCATGCTTTCTCAGCTTCAGCTAGCCAGCCTTATGCGGTACTGCTGCATCTCTATTCATGGATTACGCACAGGGCTGACGATTCAACCATCGAATAAGACGCCGAAACTCTGAGGTGGTTGCGCAAAGCAAGTAAAAGATTATGTTGGTGTCCGCATCTACAACAATGAATACAAATAATCAAAGAATAGGTGCATCACCTGCACATTCCTTGCCTCTAAAATTAAAATTTTAATTCCCCGGACCCAGCCAGACCTCCGCTTACGTAAATCAAGGCGATGAAAGGGCTGAAGGTGTAAGAGGCGAGACGTTACGAAGGCCGCCGGCCGCTAAACAAAAGACAGCAAATCAGTTCCAGGTACCATAGCACGTACCTAACAATCCCTGTAACCTTTGTGGCCAGTGGAGAGCTTGAGGGCCTTCGACCGCTACAACTTTTGCATATAGTGACCGGCTACAAGGGGCTGGTCCCAGTCCGCCCCATTCGATGACACATAATTACTTGATGGAAAGGTCTTGCGAAAGGATGATGTGAAGCAGACTATGAATTGCGCCAACTACATAACATCGTGATCACCCAGAATCCTTAGAAGCGATGGAAGGTTTATTACTAGTAAAACATAATCGTAAAAGAAGACACAAGCCTTTCGGATTTCTTTCCCACGACTCACTTTCCATCTTTCACTTATACGAACCGTCCAGCCACCCAACAACTAAGAAGTACGCCTCGCCAAGGTAGAAATTGGAAAGTCTTAGATAACACATCCAACCTCTACCTAATCATCGCTCTACCAACAAGACAGTAGAGGCCATTATACGCAAGTACGGTTTCTATCAGCCCGCCAATCAGAACTCAGCAGCAGCTCGTGAACAACCCGAAAAGGAACACGAGTTAGTCACATCGGAAAACGGCAACGACGCCGGTTACATTTCCAGCCAACTGTCTTGCATCCGATGAAGGAATCCATAGGCATCTAAAACACACCAGATCAGCCGACTCGACAATATTTTGGGACTAGGTTGCAATACGACATCGACCTCAAATACAGGCGACGTTCCCCAGATTTTCCTGAGCGAACAGCAAGAGCTAGCTGCCACCCGGATGCATTAGCTCTACCCCGGCGTCAAGCGACAGACGAATCGCGCACCATTTTGGTAATTCATATCGGAGAAAGTCACAAGACACGAGATCCACCTAGGCGAACAAATTAGGCCGAAATTGGTCAGTAGTGAACATGCCACACCGAGTAGTAGATTTCTTTCGGTCCTCCAACGACAGCATAAACAACATCAAAGCATCGGTACAGCGGAGAAGCAGTCCTAGCTCGAGATCCGCCTCGAGAGAACGGCCCACACGCCACTCCGCATCTTCGGTCGAGACCACCGTGGATCAAACCACAACGCCGAATTCCGCCGCACCCCCTGTAAAGATGGCCGAGCCCAGGGGCAGGGAAAAGGACAAGCACAATGACGCTCACAACCACCGCCTCAGCTTTCCGAGCTTTCACCTCGGTAGCTCTAAGCCCGTCAAGGAACCGGCGCAAAACCCTAGTGCAGCCCTAGATTGGAAGCTCGAGTCGCCGCCGGCGGTCCTGTACGGCGACACGGAAAACAGCACCGGCGCATTGGTCTCTGGTCAATTATTATTGAAGATCAAGGAAGAAGACTTTGAGGTCGAAAGCTTCGGGGCCAAATTACAAATCCATGTGATACAGAAGAAGCCTTTTACAGGTCATTGCCAGCAATGCGCAAGCCAGACAACAGAGATTAAGTCCTGGTCATTTCTGAGTGAGCCGTCGGCTCTTTCAAAGCGTGAGTCCGCCCCATCTACGTATTCCCCCCTAAATCAGCTCATCAGCTTACACCACACCTAGGAACCCACGAATTCCCCTTTTCCGTCCTTCTAGGCGGACATCTACCCGCTACCACGGACAATGCACTCATCGCCATCCGGTATGACTTTACCGCAGAGGTCAAGCCCAAAACCGGGCCGTCGATCAAGCTCACAAAGAACATCGACGTGAAGCGTTCTCTCCCAGTTCCGGAGCTGCCGCACCACAGCATACGCATCTTCCCGCCGACGAACATCGCGGCGAGCGTGCACTACCCGCAGGTCGTGCATCCCATCAGCACCAACACGTTCACGCTGCGGCTCGACGGCATCGTCAAGCACAACATCGAGGCCAAGAGCGTCGAGTACTGGAAGCTCAAGCGGCTGGCATGGAAGCTCGAGGAGACGACGGAGACCGTCGCGCCGGCCTGCGAGAAACACGCGCCCAAGGACGCGGAGTCGGGCGAGCCGGCCAAGAAGGGCGCCAAGCGCAGCGAAGCGCGGACCATCGCGCACGCCGACATGCACAGCGGCTGGAAGTCGGACTACTCGCCGTCGGGCTGCATCGAGATGGAGATCCAGTACCAGCTGGCGCCGAACGCGAGAGCCGTGTGCGACATGAAGAGCGAGGACGGCACCGAGATCACGCACCAGCTCGTCGTCGAGATGGTCGTCGTCCAGGAGTACGCGCCCATCGCCCACCCGAAGCAGATCACGCCGACCGGCGTCGCCCGCATCCTGCGCATGCACTTCGGCGTCTCTCTCACGGAGCGCGCGGGCCTGGGCGTCAGCTGGGATAACGAGGCCCCCCCAATCTACCAAGACGTGCCGCCGTCGCCCCCTTCGTACTCGTGCCCCATCCCGTACTCGAGTGTCGAGAGCGTCGAGGACCTGACGCTCGGCCGGCGCAGCCAGGAGGGAGCAGGAGGAAGCAGCAGCAGCAGGGCGCAGAGCCCCGCCTACGAGGAGCGCGCCCCGTCCAGGACCGGAGCCGACGGCGAACAGGAGGTCCCACGCTAGAGCGCGTCCGACCTGCGGCGCCAGAGGCTCGGGCTTAGGGGGTGGGTCCTGGACAGGTGGCGGAGGAAATAAGTGCGTGGTTTCTATGGTTGATCCTTCTTTATTAAAAACTTATTATACCCCAACGGCGCCTCGAGAGCGCTTCTTGCATTCGGAAAAGAGGGGAAAGGCGGGAAAGGCAAGGAAGAAAATTGCCCCGGGTACTACTGCATGATGGATGAAGGGTCCGCCGTCTGGAAGACAGAGACAGACGGGCAACTTCGCTAGAGCTGGATAGCATAGCATAGCGTTGAAGAGAACCTAGGTCATCATGATTGGTGGTCTTGCTCACATTAATAGAAATAATATCAAGTAAAATAACCCTATATCCGGTAAAAGGTGTCTAGCCCGCCTAACCAATGCCATGGTCTTCTTTATTTTTTTTATCATTATTTTTTTTTTTTTTGAATCTTCTCAAGGTACCCTCGCAACGGCGAGTTCCACGATACCTAGCATCCGGAATATACCAATCCAATCCTATCGTTGTCTCATATAGTAACAGTCCGCTGCCGTGTAAATCTCGCTTTTGTTTCTACCCTGTAACTTGGGAATGAATGCCACAGGTGGGACAACACGTATAAACGCTAGGCTAGAAAACAACAACACAACAACTCGCATCACTGAGTCGGTCCCAGCAGCTCGTCAGCTATGGCCCGCCCAGCGGCCCTACCCGAGAATATGCATCCGCCGAGGAACGTGCCCTCGAGCGAGTTATATCCGTGCACGCCGCCGCCGCCGAACCCTGCCGCCTCGCCCGCCGCGTACAAGCCAGGAAACTTCTCGCCGTCGGCCCTCATGACGTTGCTCTGGAGGTTGGTCTCGAGGCCGCCGAGCGTCTTCCGCGTGAGCAGGTTCATGCGCACGGCGATCAGGGGCCCGTACTTCGGGTCCAGCAGCCGGTGCGGGGGCGCGACACGGCTGCGGCTGTCGGGCCAGTAGTTGCGACCGTTGCGGATCAGCATCGCCTGCGCGTCCTTGCAGTAGCTGTTGACCATCTGGGCGTCGCGCGCCTCGACGACGTCCCGGACGGCCTCGGGGTCGAGCAGGGGCCCGCCGACGCTCTTGGCCAGCTCGTTCATGCCGTCGACGAGGTCCTCGAGGCTGTCGCGGACGACGAAGTCCTTGCCGTGCTTCTGGAAGTTCTGCACCGGCACCGTGCCCTTGGAGCTGAAGACCCGGCTCTTGAGCACCTGCCATATGCTCTTCTCCGTCAGGTCGGGGTTCTGCTCCGAGCCCGAGAGCGCGAACTCGCGCGCGATGATGGCTTGGTCGAGGACGAACCAGCTGTAGTCGTAGCCCGTGCTGCATATGTGTTTCAGCGTGGCTAAGGTGTCGCACCCCGGGTACAGGAACGGCGGCAGCCTCTTGCCGGTCGCGTCTAGCCAGAGGGACGAGGGCGCTGGTAGAACGCGGATTCCGTGGTCCGGCCAGATGGGGTTCCAGTTCTGCAAGCCCTCGGTGTAGTGCCACATCCTATCGCGGTTGATGAAATGGGCGCCGGCTTCCTCGGCGATCCCCACCATGCGGCCATCGACGTGCGCGGGGACACCGATGACGAAGTTCTCCGGTACCTTCGGGCCAAGGCGATCTAGAGGCCACGCTTTCTTTACCGCCTCCACGTTCCCTCCAATGCCTCCAGACGCGATAACCACCGCCGAGCCGTGGAATTCAAAGTCGCCGACTACGTTCCTCGTAGTTTTTACTCCTCTAGCAGACTCATCGAGCTCAAGAATCCGACCCTTAACACCGCATGCCCTGCCGTTCTCGTCGATTAACAGTTTATCAACCATGTGCCTGAACTTGAACTCCACGATCCCCTTCTTCTCGGCCTCCCTCACCGGCTCCGCGAACACGCGCACGACTTCGGGGCCGGCGCCCCAGGTAATATGGAAGCGGGGGACCGAGTTGCCGTGGCCGTCGGCGGTACCGTCGCCGCGTTCGGCCCAGCCGACGTTGAACAGGAACCCGGCGCCGCGGTCCTTGAGGTACTTCTCCATGCCGTCGGCGGCGAAGTCGACGAAGGCGTCGGCCCAGCGGCGGGGCCAGACGTCCTCGCCGTCGAGGCGGTCGAAGCGCGCGGAGCCGAGCCAGTCGCGCATCGCCAGCGCGCGGCTGTCGCGGATGCCGAGGCGCCGCTGCGCCGCCGAGTCCACGCAGAAGATGCCGCCCAGCGACCAGAACGCCTGCCCGCCCAGGTTCTGCTCGCCCTCCTGGTCCACGACGAGCGTCCGCACGCCGCGCTGCGACAGCTCGAACGCGGCCACCAGCCCCGCGAGGCCCGCGCCCACGACGATGACCGGGGGTTTCTCTTCGCTCGTCATGTCTGTCTGCGTGTTCTTTACTGGACGTCAGTAGGTGCTAGTTTCACAGCCTATCTCGGTACTTTTGATACGGGCAGCGAACGAGATGGCAAGCGAATGTTGGCAAAAATAGTAATCGATTTCTTGGCCCGGCATAACGACGGATGAAATAGCCAAGTTCGCTCCCCCCCCATTGTCAGCCCGGCGGGGTTCGTACGATACGGTCACCGCGCAATTCCGGGGTGCATAAATAGTGGCGTGGTCCCTCTCTTCACGTGGTGCCGAGGCCCCCTAAGCCCCTAGCCGTCGATCATCCAATCGAACGATGGACCATCATCCCTGAATGTTCACCATTTCACAAGTTCCCTTTACGTGTAGGAGGCACTCAATAATGCGAGGTAGGTATTGGCATCGAAAATTATTCAATAAATTAATGGATATGTCACGGCAATCGCCGCCTAGGTTGGTGAGCCCTGACTCTGCCATAAGCTATTTTGCCCCCTTAAGCAAAGCAACTTTCATCTCGTTTCCCTTGCGACAGAATACATAATTAATGCCAATTAATGTCTCATGGTTCCATAGTAGTATAAGCTAAGTCCAAGTCTCGTATGCTCATTCAATTTTGTACAAACGTCGTCCAGGTCTTGCTGTCATTTCGTCCTATGTGCCTATAGTGCTGAACACCTTAAAAAAAGACGGGATAAACTGATGCTCGCAATAGCTGGGGTACTCGTCTGGCTCGGTGACTTTGTCAAATTCGTCATCTCGAATCACTTCAACTTTAGAATTTTAAACTCACCTGCTTTTCATGCAGAAATCAGTTCTCACCGATCTTTGATTTAAGTACGTGACTCAATTATGACAGTAGGTGGCCACCACGCGCACAGATTTATAGCTTAGGTAGGCAGACTCTGTCTCCTCAACTAGGGAGAAATTACCCCAGTCAAACAACACAAGATTTCATCCGGCAAAGACTCGTACAACACAAATACGCATGTATATAATCGCACACCCCATCCAGAATACATTTACCATCCTCGTCCAGACAGCAAGTGAGTTCTACACTTCGCTCGTCGACCGAAATCAACCAAAACCACCCAACTTCCATCATTCAACCTGCCCATCAAACACCATTGCAATAGCAGTCCCCCATATAAGGCGGTAATACATCATCATCGTCATCTTCATCTTCATCATGAAACACTGTTGCATCCCAGAGAGGACCAGCACCATATTATACCTATTCGCCAATTCCACTCGAGTACCAACATTCAAACAAAATGGCGGAGGAAAAGTCAGTCCCCAAGTCGCAAGAATCTCTGAGTGATAGTGAAGATGCAATACGCCGGAAGAGATGGGAACATGCTTTTGCGGGCTGGATCCCAGATTGGGACGAGGTACGCTTTCCGATTGTTGTACGGTCCAACACATATCTATCGTCCGTGGAAAAATTACGAAAAGTAGCTTGTCTACCACAATCAAGCCCCTTGTCATCAACACCAGCCGTGTGCGAGTCAACCGGCGAAGAAATAACCATTTGCGACCTTGGCAGAGAAGACATTGCTCATATTAAAGATGTCCCAGTATGGGAGGAGACCGTGGTTAGGATTCATGGGGAGAAGACAGTCGCTCTGCGTCCGGACGCGGCTAGACTAAGCCGTCACCTAGAAGATTTGAAGAAAAGAGAGAAAATTCTACAAGATGAACGCTACAGATTGGCTTTGGAAAAGAGGCTGAGAATCATGAAAGAAGTCAGAAAAGAAATCATGGCCGCAAGAGCCAAGGATCTGTCGATGATGGAATAGACCAACAGACAGCCTCGTCATAGGGGGATTCTGGCCGGGGAGATGTTCTAGGGGTCGGGATGTGGGCTAAGGTCCGGGAGGAGCTTGTTTATTTTTTTTTCTAGAGGCTGCGTGGTCTCTACGACTGGCATCCTGTGGGTGCCAATAACAGGATGGCAATAGCAGAGCTATAGCCATTCAATAGCAATAAAACGCCAAATCTACTTACATGGTCACGTTGTCTCAAGGCCCCAAGCCGTTGATCCTTTTGTCGAAGGACGGATCATCACCCCCTCCTGCTTGATTAATAATTTATAGAAGCTACTCGGAAACTCGCCAACACTCTTCGTCGTGCTATTTGGGCGGTATTAATATGTCCTATAATTAGCAAATCCAGTCCCAGCATATAATAGGACTCAAGCAACTGCCGTCTCAGAGCTATATTTTTATTATCAAGCTTTCAGGGGCATGGATGCGGTAATAGTAGGGCCCGGTGAAGTTCGACTTTTCCATGCCATGTTTGGCCGCATATGTCATTTAGAATGAGGTGTAGAGCGTCTAAAACTCTCGCATTAGGGCCGAAAGGCGAACCTACCTACATAATCTCGCTATTATCTCGTTAATTCCCCTCATCATGTTCAGGATTGTGTCAAAGGCAGTTTGATCTGGTTTACCAAGATGTATATTTGTCAAGCTTCCAATCGTTCCCGTCCATCTTAACAAGGTTCTCCGCTATTGTAAGGTAGGCGTGTGCGGTTAGCACTTTGGCAAGTTCTCGACGAAGAGCTAGACGATTATTTTCTTTTGCCTCTTCTGTCCTCGAATCACACCTGAGTTCCTCTTTCCACAGATCTGGCCGCTTATGTCTCAAAATTGCCCTCAAATTATCCTTTGGACGGACAGATTTCTATCTCAATACCACACAAAAATACCATTTTCCTTATGTAGTATATGTGTGAGCAAGAAATCCGAATATGAATTGATTCTGAGACTCGGTCATGACAGTAGGTGGCTACTACACGACTCAAATCGAAAGATTCAAACACAACGGCGGATATGAAGTCACTGCCTAAGTCTAAAGGTTCTCAGAGTGATATCAAAGATACAATACGCCGAGAGAGATGGCACGCGGCTCGTGAGGCCTACGAGGCAGGATATCGTGCACCGGAGATTCGCTTTTCAGTCGTCATACAATTGGGCACATTTATATCGCCAGCCGAAGAATTACGAACGATGGCTGGTCTGGAATCAACCCCTGACACAATCCGCACCAAGAAAACAACCCTCTTATCCTCAGATTCAGCCCCGGACGAATCAACCGAGGAAGAAGTAACTATCTGCGATCTTACCAGAGTAGAGATTGCTCGTATTAGAGATATCTCGGTGTCGGAGGAGATCGTGGTTTGGTTTAAAGGGGAGAAGAGGTCCGCTATCCGCGTATTGTCACTTAAGTCGGCGTGAGAGCATTTTGGAAAAGAGGAAACAGAAAGTGCGACAGGCTCTACGCCGTAGCGGCCCCCATCGAAGAAAATCGGTCGACGATGGGATCCACCAACAGCCGGCCTCTGCTAGGTCTTCTAGCTCTTCGATCCGGGATAAGGTGCTTCCTGTCTGGCACTCAGTGGGTACCATGATCAAAGCTAAAGTTCTTCCGTAGCAATATAAATCCATTTGCGTGATACCTACCTGTTATCATATCACGGATCTAGCCAATACCTTTCAAGCCTTCTGGCAGGACAATCCATATCTTTCATTAGATGGAGATGTGGAAATATTTAAGAACTTACACCTTACAGATTCCGTGCGGTCCGCCATACTAGCGTCCTCTCTACCCCGGCTTTCGGATTCTTTACAGGTCGTCGCTTGTTTTCCGCTACGGAACCTAGTCTTTTTGTCTTACCCCTATTGTGACCGAGCAGCTCCGATTGCGCCATCGGCTCGGCTTATGTCAGCAGCGTCCAATTGGTAGGGCGGGGCATTGGAAAGTCCAGCATCGCAGAGGACATGATTGACGCACTTTGTTTACTCCGGACAGCGAAACACCGTGTCAAGTCGTCAGCGCGATCGCAGAATATGAGGGACATTCCGTTCGATAGCCCATCCGGAATGCCTAGCTCGGATATGTCGTCCAATAAGGATCTGAAAGGCCACAAGCTGCTCATGATTGTGCCCTGGGATCTGCCCGCAGGATACGTCGACGACTTGCACGAGAGCTTCCCCGGGCTGGCGGTGGTGCACTCCAACTGGGATACGTGGAAAGAAAGTTCTCTCCCTGGCAATATCGCGGAAGAGGATTGGAAGACGGTCACGATTCTTCTCACAGGTCCTAAGTTCCCCACGAAAGAGGCGGCGCCGAACCTGCAGCTCGTGCAACTTCAGAGCGCGGGCGCCAATTATATCTTGGACAACCCGCTGTTTAAAGATACGGATATTGCATTCTGCACGGCGAATGGCGTTCATGGGTATGTCAACGGTTTCAGTGTGCGATGGAGCACCACTTGCGGTCAATACAATGTCACACTAACCAAGACGCGATGATGATAGACCGCAGATTGCAGAATGGATCATCTGCACGTTCCTCGCCTTCCAGCACAATAGTAAGTTGGCCTGGGCACGGGAAGTCTGCGGCGGGAGGTCTCACTATCGTATCTCTAGTTCCGCGCTTCCTCGAGAACATGAAGGAGCATAAATGGGAGCGTAGCTGGGATGACTCGGACACTCAAGATGCGGTTCAACAACGAGTGTGAGTTAACTAGCGCGAGCTCTGTAGTCTGCGCTTGAACAAGTACTAACACTACCCGTGTCGCAGCGGAATCTTGGGGTATGGAAGCATCGGAAGACAAGTAGCGCGGGTAGCCAAGGCCATAGGCATGGACGTGTATGCCTACACGAACAGACCAAGGCCGACCCCGGAGTCGCGTCGCGACGATTCCTTCGTCGTTCCCGGACTTGGCGACCCCGAGGGCGTCTTGCCGTCCAAATGGTTCTCGGGCACCTCGCCGGAAGAAATCCACGAGTTCTTGTCTGCCGACCTCGACCTTCTAGTTCTGGCCTTGCCCTTGACGCCGCAGACGAAGGGAATGATCGCGGCCCCGCAGTTCAAGATTCTGCAGGGCAAGAAGACGTACGTCACCAACATCGGGAGAGGACCGGTTATCAACACCGATGATCTGATCACAGCCCTTGATGAGGGCTTGATCCGAGGCGCCGCTCTCGATGTCACCGACCCGGAGCCTCTGCCGAAGGGACACCCCCTTTGGGACGCGAAGAATATTATAATTACACCACATGTCAGCGGGAATTCGACGAGCTACAATACACGTCTCCTATCCATTCTAAACATCAACCTCAAGAAACTAAGTGAAGGAAAGGAGTTTATGAATAGAGTGAGCAGGAAGAGAGGCTACTAAACAAAGCCGTTGCTAGATCGCCTATCGTCTAGAATGGACTGCCTGCTGGACTGAGGCTTCATCGAGTACAAAAAAACCGGGACCGAAACACTTTGGCATTGCTTCGCGGAAATAAAAGTTCATATATGGCTGTCCTAAATTCGGGAAGTTGAAGGCGAACCTCGTAAACATGTGCGTGAGCATCGTGCTGAAGTGACATGAACCCTATCCGGACAAATCTCCAGAGCAATCAGCCACTGTGAGGCCAAGCTGATATATACTATGAATCATAAGCTGCGAGCCTGGCCCTATTAACATAAACCGAAAACGCAAATCCGTCGACAATGCATCGACACCAGCCAACCCTCCCCCCTTTAAGTCTTCGTACTCTCCAGCACGGCCTTAACCATCGCATTCCCGACCTCGATAGCGCCGGGGAACCGGGGCTCGAAGAACTTCTGGGTGACGACGAAGCGCTCGCGCCAGGTCTCGAAGTGGCCGAGGCCGACGCACTCGGCCCAGCCGCGGGCGGCGAAGGTGAACTCGAGGTCGTCGCTGCGGAACGTGTTGTCGGCGACGGCGATGCGCAGCGCCTCGTCCAGCCTGCCCGGGTCGCGGAACAGGTGCTCGGTCACGCCGAGCCAGAGCCGGAACAGCGGCGTGCTGCAGATCATGTGCTCGTACGGCACCGTCCCCAGCGCGCTCCAGCAGTCCACCATCGCCAGCAGGCTGAGGTGGTTGTTGGGCAGCGGCTTCCGGTCGCCGACCTGGGCCTTGGGCGCGCCCAGGCTGAACTGGTCCAGCACCTCGTCCTGGAGCAGCGGCTTGTCGGCCCACTTGGGCCCGTCCTCGCCCCCGAACACCTTCTCCTTGGCGGCGAGCACGCGCGCCCGCAGCTCGTCCAGGTGGCCGCCGAGCATCAGCTTGTAGAGCTCGGTGACGCTCTTGGCGTACTGGTCGATCTGCTTGCGGGCTTCCGGGTTGAGGATCGCGAGCCCCGCGTACACGTGCCACTTCTGGCTGTAGATGCGCATCGTCAGGTTGATCTTGACGTTCTCGATCCCGCCCACGTACCGCGCCCCTTCCCACGGGAACTGCTTCATCGAGTGCCACGCCTTGCCCATGCTGAGGAAGGCCGCGTGCGTCACCGCCTGCGTGTCCGCCGTGATGCGGTCGTGCTCGTGCGCCGTGAGGTAGACGTGCTTCGAATGCAGACATCGCAGGACGGTCTCGACTTTGTTAAGCGATTCGTCCGACGCACGGTGTTTGATAATGACCTAGAGAGACCATGGTAAGTAGACTGGCGCAGATAGGTGGGCATGGCATGGATAATACCAGTGGCTGGTCTCTTGTATCGACTCTCGGGCCATGAAGGGAGTGACAGGAGACGATATCGGCATCTTCTGGAAGATGGGTTTCGAATGCCTTAATCTCGGGGTCTTTACACGATGTCTGTCCACCAACGATGGCGCCGAGTTTGGTAGCTACACATACTTAGCAATCGCATGCCAATAGAAACGAAGTATCAAGTCATCGTACAAGGGCCGTACTCGGCGACAACACGGTCAATAGCAGCAGCCTCTACGCTGTAGATGATATAGTCACTTGCGCGAGATACAAGATGGCCATTTCGGAGGATTTGTACATTGTTCTAGATACCTCTCAGCATGGGTCCCTTCTGAGAATGGATAGCTATATGTACCCTGCTGGCAAACTCTTCACGCAATTTCTCATACTGATCTTCCTTATCACAAGCCATGATCCTGTCATTACAGACCGTTAGTATCTCTGGGGTTCTTCGCGCGATCATCGACAGAGCCTATATATCGCATGGTTAGCATGTTATGCAAAATGACAGATGCCAAACGAGATGCGAGTGTGAATTTGCTTCAGACAGAAAATAATAAGGTAGCTGAGAAGTTACATCATGGAAAGCAAACGACCGCGCTGGGAGCCAGAATGGCCGATCCAACAAGCCGAGAGCAATGCTCGAGCCAAATGCACTCAAGTCATCATTTGCGAGGGTATTGTGCTGGATTGGAAATGTGACTCACCGATTAGATTGCGCGAGGCCCAGACGCATTGCGATGAAATGGTTTCAAGCATGTCGGCAACGTCTTACCTCCAGCCAGCAGCGCTGAGCCGCCGCGCGTACATCTTCCCCATGTCGCCCATACCAATGATACCGACGGTGAACTTCTCCATGCCGGGAGGCACAGAACCATTGATTTCCGCCATGGCTGTTGTCAGATTTCCCAATTGACTACCCGAATGAAGAAATCAAGAGTAGTAAACGATCACATTCTTGAGAACGTCTACAACTATCTCCCACTCGAGTCTGGACAAGTCGGGGTGGGAAATGCGTCTTCGGGTTTGGCAGTGGCTTGGGAAGTAGAAGAGAAAAGAAAAGTTCGCGAGCTCCAGCTGCAAAAGATATGGAAAATTTCAGTGGGGCTTTGCGCTGGGCTTAGGTTGGTGGGGCAGTAGAGGACGGAACAATATGAGATCCGTCAGGTGATGAGTTGGATGACTCAGCAGCTCGTCTGCTGGTACCTAAGGTCGACGAGACTACTATATCTTTAGTCAGAATAGCATAGGTTATCTAACCTGAGTTGCCCCTAGATTAGATCGATTACTTACTATCAACACATTAAAGATGAATGGACTATTTGCACTCGGTTCTAACGGATCAGGCCAGCTCGGCATAGGCCACAAGGAGGACGTCTCGGTCCCAAAGCAAGTCGAATTCCTGGGCTCAGCTCCCGAAGAGGACATCGTGCAGATCGCAGCCGGGGGAAACCACACCATAATCCTCACGGAAACCGGGAAAGCCTACTGGGCTGGCGATGCGTCGAGCGGGGCGTGCGGGATCGTCGATGATAGCGCGAGAGAAGCAGAACCAACAAAGTTCCGCGAGCTAGTCATATCTACGTCAGAACGTCTTGGTCCCATCGCCCATGTAGCTTGCACATGGGACTCGTCCGTCTTCGTCCTGAAAGATGAGAATGGTAAGGCTACGCAGGTGTACACGTGTGGGACTGCTGATGCGCAAGCGGCGAGTACGGATTCAGACCTGACGATAAGGACCTCGGTCTTACTAAGTGGGTTTCCTCCGCCCGAGACGGAAATCATCAGCCTTGCAGCTGGCTTCCGACACATCGTCGCTGTGTTGGACAACGGGGAGGTCTACGGCTGGGGGAACGGTCGGAAGGGGCAACTAGGAGAGACGGACGACACAAGCGACTCGAAGGGCACAATACGGCGTCCTCGAAGGATTGGCGGAGTTGATTTCAAAGTGGCTAAAGCTGTTTGCTGCCAATACACCACTTGCCTAATTGGCGAGCCCGGAGACGGCCGGATAGTCGTTCTTGGGGCAGACAAATGGGGATTGAAAAGCGCTTCGCCGGTAGAGATACCCAACTGGAACATGATCAATGCAAGTTGGGGCGGAATTTACATTCTACAGCGAAGCGGTGCGCTCATCGCATGGGGTCGGGACGATCATGGCCAGCTACCACCTCTAGGTCTCCCAGATTTAGAAAGCATTGCTGCCGGCAGCGAGCACGTTTTGGCTTTGACTAAAGACGGCGATGTGCTGTCTTGGGGTTGGGGCGAACACGGAAATTGCGGACCACAGACCGAGAAGTTCGGAGACGTCAAGGGGCGTTGGAACGTACTTGCGTCATTGAAGCATCTGCCAGAGGGATCTAAGATTACAGCTATCGCGGCCGGGTGCGCTACGAGTTGGATACACATCGCAATAGAAGATGGGCTTTTGCTTTGATGCTGAACCATCCGCAGCCTGCACTCCGCTGTGATCCCTCGTAGCCCAAGCTCGACCGTCATAGGCAGTCATTGGAAGTGATGTCGAAAGCAATTGATGGAAGCACCCATTGCAATTCCCTACTTACCGAAGAGTCCATACTTACGAACTTGCGAGAGCCGTTGCGTTGGTTCCAAGTCAGATGGATTATCCGTGGCCGTAATATCGTCAGGTCTTTGTTCCTGAGTGTTCCGGTTCGCCATTATTGCCCTCATACTCATATTCACCGCCGATGGGTGCTGCATCATGTCAGCCGCCACTCTGCGAGCAGCCTGGATGAATAGGGTACTTACTAGGTCACCGCTTACATCCCATCCTAGGCGAGCATTCTCCTCGTCTTCCTCTTCGTTAACGTTCACCGGTTCCCACTGTTGCTCGTCGTCCTGAGCTACAAAGAGCGACTCAGATTCGAATGTGGCTGGAGGTGGTCGCTGAGAAGGGCGACTTATGGAGGGTCTGAGAGAAGGCACTAGATCGGGCCGTGGTACTTGCGTCTGGGGAGGGGGTAGTTGAGGAGCCGGCGTAGGCGCGTGTGAAGTAGCTCTACTAGTAGCTGCTTCAAGTTGCGGTGGTTTCGGTCCTTTGGCACTGCCACGAGTTTTCTTGGCCTTGTGGCCAGGTGCTCCTCTTTCGCCGACCGTCACCAGAAGAAACTCGCACCGGATACCATCGCCGTCATATTTAAGTTGCATTGGCTTCGAGGGCATCGAGTAGTATGCTGATATTTGACTACCGAGAAAACCTGCGTGTAGGACGATGGCTCGAAAGTCTTTGACGCTGATGACAATGTGCAGCTTGTCTTCATCTACGACGAACTCTTCGAACTCGTCTCGTTCCACGGCGACGGACGTGTGGAGAGGCTTCTTCAAGACCTCGTCGCCATTTTTCACCTTCTCGGTAAAACAAGTAAGGTTGACGGTCTCCTCATCCTCGGAGTGAATATCGAGGTATTCTATGCCGGGACCGAAATGGTCCATAAGCTGGCGTAAGGTCCGAGAAGGAATGGACCAGTGGTTTGTTGCTTGCTCTTTGTCAAATTTCGCATGGACAGGCGGACTGACTTCGAAAGGCAGCTTATATTTAGTCGTGATCCCTGCATCCTCATTAGTGATGAACAGAAAAGTGTCAGGGATAGTGTACCATTGCGGAATAAGATTTTGGTTATGAATCGGCTGCTCTTGGGGTCGTCGACTATTGCGACGTCGCAGCGTTCGATGGTAGTATCTTTCTCCCTCTCGTGCGAGGTGTCGCCACTTCTAGCCCTGAAAATAGATAAAAGTGCCTAGATATATTCATGTAAGAGCCGAAGGAGACAGAGGTGTCCAGACAGACAGTTGGCATACCCGGCTGTATAGCTTGCAATAGAACTTGTCGCGGTATTGAGCTGAGCCTTCAAAATGGTACTTGGAGAAGAAGCGGTTGGCTGCAAATGAGAAGGATGCGTAGGCCGATTTAGAAAGGTTCAAGGTTGTGAAGATGAGCTGGGCAAAATAAATTTAGTGACTATCTAGAGGACTAGGTCAAAGACGAATATTCCTACCCTATCCTGTTTGGCCTCCAGTGTGACGTCGTCGCTAAATTTACCGAGACATGCCAATCCATCTCTTAAGGCGTTGACACCTTCCTCGCTCAGGGTAAAGTTGAGGACGGCCATGAGTCATTAGAGGAGAGAATTCGGATCTCTTATAGTTGCATGTTCCTGAAGAATAGTCGATATTATACGACGACTTGCGATGGGTTTATTTCAGGTTGCCCGCATGTATTCGGCGAATTCGTTTGGATCTCGGACTGCCTATGGTTAATCATGACTCTCGATGAGATTAAATAATCGTTCCACCCATACGGATTTGCAAGTTCTAAGACGAAGTGTTCCCGTTAGCATGAGCCCGGATCTATTGCCCTTTAGTGTGGTAAGACGTCAAGAACAGGGGTCTCACAGTGGAGATGGAGATGCATTAAATCGAAAGTCGCGTCAAGCTTTATCAAGCGCGTCGCGGGGTACATGGTGCTACAGTGCGACCAGACTAGTACCAACAGTGCTTCCATGTTCTTACCCCAATTTCTTGCGGCGATTTCTAATCAAGCTACCTAGGTACGAATACGTAATCTAGCTAGCTCAGTTCGTACTGTGTGGGCCTAGAAAGTCCCAGGTGAGCAGGTGAAAGCTTCACCTCGCACAGCTTTACAGCTTAAACTTGCAGTCTTGAAGCTGTCGAGTTTTTGCCCGATACAAAAAAAACTTGCGACCGAGTCGACCTCATCATCTTAATCCATTTTAGCCTTACGGTATCTTTCATATCCAACACCCAAGAATTGATTTCCGATTCCTCAAGGATGGCATCCGAACCTCTTCCTCAGGAGATCATCCTGTTGTTATGCGACGAGCTCGCCGCGAGTCGTGACTTTGACACCCTCTTCCAATGCTCCCTTGTCAGCCGAAGAGTGGCTAGGATTGCATTAGAGAAGCTTTATAGGTAGATGAGATTCTAATAAACATCCCAGTCAGCCTAGGTAGCTAACAAGCTCGATTCACAAAGCATCCAAGAGGTTTCTCCTGTCAGCACCGGCGAAACTTATAACAGATTCAAATGGTCACAAATGTGGAGGTCAATCATTCTCTCCAGCACTGGAAAAGAGACAGCCTATCCTTATTGTACTTACGTTCGCCTTTTGTCTTTCGGAAATCTCGAAGAGTGTCTTTACGACATGCTGCGAGACCACGAGGTGCGAGACTCATTTTTCGATGGCCGTATGCAACGGCTTCTTGTCCTGTCCGCAAAACCGCGGCGCATAGATGTTAAGGCTACGATGATAAAATGCGCCGACTCCATTACAGCGTACATCGAGAGGTTCGCAAACGAAACTGAAACTTCCGCAGCTTTGTCACATCTAGAGGGAGTTCACTTTCCTTACAATCTACTTCCCGACTGGATCTCACGACTAGGCTCTCTCACGTCTTTACGCATTCGAGACGGATCAGTCCTCGGCGTCGAAGCTGCCAGCGCCATCTCCGCATGCTGTCCCAACTTTGTCGATTTAACCTGCTACTACTGGTATGTCTCAATATTTTTACCCCTTAAGCTTCTATTCATATCCTTTGGAGCATCTATAATGTTCTACTCATTCAGCGATGACTAATATGTTCATAGTATGTGTGAATACCTTCTGTTTCAAGTCGCAATCCTTCTCCCTTCTTCAATGAGTGACTGTCTCAAGATAATGTTTCCGAGTCTCCAATGGGTTCTAATGGGTAATAGATCAAAGCTCTAGTGCGGATGAGGACTTAGCCGCATTCTTTCAAACGCTGCGCCCGAATAGTCTCCAAAGTTTCGAGGTTATCAGCCAGAATGGGATCGGAGAGCAAGCCTTGACGGCACTTACTACACATGCGACGTCCCTACGGAGCCTGATTCTTGGAAGCCTTCCACCAGCGGGCATGACGGCCTTGAACTCATTAGCGAGCTGCACCTCCCTAGAGAAGCTTTCCATCGAAAATGACCCTCATAACCTAAGAATCATGACAGGCATGGATGGACTTCTCAACGAAATCTCCGCTTGGATCAGCAGCTGCAAATCACTTCGAGATCTAAGCTTTAACCATTTTTTTAATGTCTTGCCCGTAGTCAAGGATGTTTTAGCCGCCCCAGATATCCATCTCCAGTCATTATCCATTGAGGATTTCTCGTGTTACCTTTCGGCGGATGGAACATCTATTGGTGAAGCCACCTGGGTCGCGCTCGGCACACAAGACCGGCTTGAATCACTGACTCTCGGTCTACAAAATGGCTCGATAGACCACTTCCTCATTCGGCAAGGTAGCTCATTGGCAAATTCGATCATGAGCCTCCAGAACCTAGTTTCCTTGAATCTAATGCAGGTACATGTAGAGTTACCTGTGATACGGCTTCTCCCTGCAGCATTACCCAGCCTAGCTGAGTTCAGTTTCAGCGGCGACAACGTTGACGACTCGATATTGGACCCGTTGAGCACCCTTTCCCACCTCAAATTGCTCTCTATCAACGCCCCGTCTTCTTTCACTTACTTCGGTCTCCTGGAGTTCATCCGAAAGCTAGCCACACCGAAACGGGAAGGAATGAGAATAGACATTCTGTATCAGCACGGTCACTTATCGTTTGGCACCGAAGAGATTGCTACACTAGGGGACGTTATGAGAGTGGAACTAAAAGGGCGGATCGACATCACGTATACGAGTTATCCGGATGAGCTTCACGAGGAGGATTTCTCCGAGTACTCGGACTAGCGCCTCGAGATATTGAGAGAGGCGATTGCCCGTAGGGTTGCCCGTGGGATGTCGTAATGGATGCTGGGTGATCTCTGGCGAATAGGTGCGAGACCGTTTCATTGTCAAGCAACGTATGTATGTCTACTACTAGCAGCTCCTACACTGCAGACCTGTTTGCGTTGTACCAACTAGAATATGAAAATGCGTGCTTTCGAAAAAGACCAACTCGTATGTACCGGGCCCTTAGGCAAGTCCCTCCAAAGCAAAGAATCCTAGACGCCATCCCCCTCCCCCCGATACTCCCGGCCGAAGCCAAACTCCGGAGTCTCCCTTCACCTTAATCGAAGACTTCTCCGTCCGACCAGTCCATGGTGCCCAGGGTCACCACCTTGTACTCGCTGATGCTGCCCATGTCGGGTCGGAGGTCCGCCTGCATTCGATCGGCCGGGTACGCGCTCCCGGCCTCCTCGCGCTGCTTGTCTGCGGCCGGCTCATCTCGCCAGCTGACGTCTGAGCGCCAGCCAACGCCGATGCGAGGGACGCCGTAGACCGCGTCGGGCATTCCCATGCGGCCCTTGGCCCCGGTGCCCTTGCCCGTTCCCACGGAGTCTAGGAGGTTGGCGGGCATCGGGGGAGACTTCACACTCGCTTGCTGGAAGAGGGTCTCGTCGTCGGCGTCGGCGTCGGAGCCGGAGCTGCTGATGTATCCGCTATACACACCCCAGCCCGGCTTGTAGGAACCGACGGTCTCTCCTCCGTCGGGCTTCTTCTTCTTCTTCTCGTTGTCGGTGGTGGTGGTAGTGGTAGTGGTGGCGGCAGCAGTCTTCTTGTCGTCAGCCGCGAGCTCGAACCCGAGCTCCGAGGTCGGACAGTTGTTGAAGCATTCCCAGCCGCAGAAGTTGCTGGAGGAGACATGGTCGAGGTGCGCCTGGCCGGCCCATGTGTCGGGCGTGAGGGGGTACGACAGGTCCGGCATGATCGCGTTGGGGTCGTTGCCCGCGACCAGCTCGGTGTGGGCACAGCGAAAGGTGACGCGGGTGCTCATGGTGGCGGTTGTGAGTGCGTGTCAAGGTATGGACTAGGCGGTAGACGATGGTTGTGCTGAGTAGTGCTATTGATATCGGTATTGATTCAGGCTGGTGTTGATGTTAGCGATGACAGATTGATAAGAGATAGAGTGAAGACTAGAGGAGAGACGCGACGCAACAAGTGATGCAGGGTTTACCTACTATTATGATTCGGATCAAGTGAGTGTCGTGCTGGCTAGCTGCTACTGGGTATTGGCTTGGTTGGTGAGTACACAGCTTGGATGGTGACTAGGATGGCGGGTGGTGCTTTTCCCTCGTGCCTATTTTAACCAAGAGCAGTGGTCAAGAGGAGTGTGCTTGTGATGGAAAACCGAGGAACGTATGGTACAATATTCCAAGAAAAAAAAAAGAATCGAGGGGCTTTGTTGAAAGCTAACGGGAAAGAATGTGCTGGTGAATATTTGGGAGGGTGCTAGAAAACCGCTGCTCGTTGCCAGGTGCGAAAGCTCGAGGGTGTGTCGCGTCAGGGGGGTTCTATTGTTATTGTGCCTCGAGCAGGTGTAGACACGACAGCCCAACGAGGAAAGATGGCATATAACTTAGCGAATCACCCAGAGGACGCGTCTGATTTTCCGTCACTGATTCTTTCACAGCGCCCAGTTTCGCAAGAGCTTGCACTCCCCCTACTGAAGGGCACCTGCCCGACATCGCAACCCCCTAAACTAGATCAGTCGACTCTGGGCATCGAATCAGTAGATATGAAATAAGTTCCAAGTTTCTGATTAGAGCAAAAAGCGTTTCTATATAAATATATTGGCTACCTAGGATGCTAAAGACAGATATGAGGAAAGAGCTGTATGAATTGGATAAAGAACTTACTCTGTGTATTTGATCTCTCAACCTGCTCACTTTTATGATGTCCACACTTCTGTTTGAGCTAGATAGGACATTTGAGTTTTCTTCAGTTTGGCTATCTCGTGAGTGCTACTTGCCAAGCAGTGCGGCAAGCAAGAAGGTAGATTTCCTATTAAAGAATGTCCGACAATCTAGAGCTCGTTAGATGGTGATAACATTACACGTGTCAACGAGCATATTGGGAAGTGGTAGCACAAGGCTCTTGCTCATATGTTTTGCCAGCCTACTGCCTTAGAGCTCATGAACTAGATTCTCTCTTTCGCGAGCTCCCAAATCAGCATATGGACAAAGCTTCTGGAATTTCATTAGGCCATCACTCGAGTTTATCCTACTGATATGAGGCATCATGCTCTCAAGTTCACCGATAATGGGCCATATACCCTTCAGCTTATAAGTTATATTTCCATAGCAAGTCTAGAATCCAGCAGTATCATGTGACGCACCGAGTGTTCTGCTACAAGGTATCTTCGGACCGTGGAGGACGAAACATCATCTTGGGTTTTGCTGGCTTGGTGCGGTTATGTCTGAATGGTTCCTTTAATGTATTTAATGCTTCCAGAGGCTTGAGCTGTGCTACGTATTTAAGCTAATTATATCCTAGGGATGAATGTAGTTGTACGCTCTGCGTATGGGTATCTATTCTCCCTATATTACATCTACTTATGCAATCTATGGCAGAACTGAACAGAAAAGACAGACAAGTTCAAAACCCCAAGTGTACACATCTATACAACTCTAAACACTTCTGTGGCACCTGACCTCACTGTACTCATGGCTTTCGCCGTGTACCTTCCAGCTTCTCGTGGGCAACCCAGTGATCCTCGGCTTGGGCAGAGATATCTGAGATATCGCCATCTATCTCGTAGCCGATCATACCCAGATTGCGTTTCGAAATCGTCTTTTCGTTCAACTCCTTTGTGATAGCATCTACATCAACGTTTAGATAGTCCCGTAGATATTTGCCGACATCAGTGTTCTCCACATTGCCCCGGATAGCTTCCGTCCCTGGGCCGCCAGAGCTGTAGATATTTACATCCACAGCCGAGTGTCCGTGGGTACTCCATCCGATCTGAGCACGGATGCTGATCATGTTTGCAAACAGGTATTGGGCTTGTTCGGGGTACGAGGCTAAGGACGTAAGCTCCTCGTCGGAGGCATCGTGTATACCAAGACCAGGAGTGACAAGTTCGTCGTTGATGTATTTCTTCAGCTTGTCAACTGAATTATTAGAAACTTGTGCGATATGGCCGTGGAGCCGGTGAGCGAGGTATTCCGAAGATGACGAGGCGTTTGCCAATACAGCGGGATACCACAAGTATTGTGGATATTCGGCGTGTACCTCTAGAGACTTGGTCAGCACAATTTTAACGAGTTATTTTGGCATCACACTTACGTCGCGACACCGACAGTCCACCAGTTTCGTGATCACTAGTAGCAACTAGGACACCTGGGGTGTCGCTCTCTTCAAGGAAGTCTAAAACGGCCTTGAAAGCCTTGTCGTACTCGAGTACTTCTCGCACCTGTGCAGCTGGATCATTGCCATGTCCAGCGTGGTCAATTCGGCTCCCTTCGATCATTAGGAAGAAACCCTGGTCACTACCTTCCGTAGCCTTCTCTAGCGCTCTTAGGGCCGTCTTGGCCATCTCGCTGAGACTAGGGTAGACATCGTTCATATTCCGCCTATCGAGTTCGAACGGAATGTCGGTATCGGCAAAAAGCCCAAGCATGGGAAGAGGGACCTCCTTCTTGCCCTCCCAGAACTCATCAAACGCCGCGCGGTCGTCCATGTAGTTCCAACCGTACTCATTCTTTGCCATTTCTACTACATCAATGCCGTCTTCTCGGCAGCCGCCCTCGGCACCGTTAGGTAGGAAGCGGCACCGTCCACCTCCGAACATTAAGTCTACCATGCGACCAAGAGTTCCGTTGCCCACCTCTTGTACCGCAATATCATCATTCTGCGAACGTACATCGACATGGCTAGCGAAGCAGGCAGGTGTAGCATCGGTAATATCGGTAGTGACAACGAGTCCGGTCTTGTATCCCGCTTTCTTGGCCGCCTCTAGCACTGTTCCGCAAGGTGTAGAGTCAGGCAGCATCGATATAGCACCGTTATAGCTCTTCTTCCCGCAGCTGAAGGCGGTAGCACCGGCGGCACTGTCGGTAACGAGGGAGGAGCTGCTTCGCGTTCGACTACTACCCCAGAAGTGCTTATCGAGAGTGAGGGTATCGCCATATTCGAGGCCCTCGGTGTATTGTCTGAAGCTACGGGTTAGGGACAGCGAGGCCGGGCCCATACCGTCCGATACCATGAATATTAAGTTTCGCTTGCCTGAAGGCTTGTCGAATGATGTCTGCTGTTGATGAGATGCCCAGACAGCGAGGACTAGAACGCCGGCCGTCGCAAGAAGAGCCCAGGCAAACAGCAGAGATTCGCGCAGCCGCATGTGCCATGACCGGCCAGTCTGCGTGGCTCTGGACTGTCCCTGGAGAGCATCTTCTTCCGGATCGTTTAACGTATCAGAATCGGGATCGACTTCGCGACGGTCGTTGGCAAGGAGAGGTGTTGTTGCATTAGCCTGCAGAGTAGATTGCGCTGTCAGCTCAGTTCAGATTGTAGCTATGAGTCGGTCACATGTCTACTCCCGACAGTATTCAGCTAGTCTAGACCTTGGAATAAAACGGTTGGGAGATGGTGCTAGATAGAATATCTACTTACCATGCTGATGATGGCCCTTTTGGCAACAACACTGACATAAAATGATGGGGAAGAGGTAAATTCAATAAAGCTACCCCTGGAATGGGGAACTGCACGCATGACGTTATCATGCGTTAAGTAACAGGGCTGCATTTTACAGCCTAGCGCATATTAGGCGAACTCCTTAGCTACGTAAGCAGCCCAGCGTACTTACCTGGTATGAGGTAAGCATTCTCGCTGATATGCATGTAACCGACTTTCCCTTCTAACGAGCTCAACGATGAAAAAGGGGGGACGATGTGATTCCAACCTAGGGGTACATATTTAAACCTAACACATATAATCACAACGCGCACTACTGCCTATAGATACCATATCAGTCTGTAGACTCCACTCAGAGAGTTGTAAGGGTTGTATTGTATGATCGAACATTTGGTTATAATGACTAAGGGGTACACTTAGGGCAAGGGAGAAGGGGAAAGGGGAAAGGGTAAAGCAAATAACACTTGAATTAGACTGTAAAAATGAGAAATCTTAGATTTATCATTCATGACAATGGTGATTTGATGGCGCAAAAAGACCTTCCCTTATGGATGCCTCCTATCATAGATAGCACACTTTGAGTCGGTAGATACAATGGAAATGCATCACCTCCTGCTACTAGTGGGACCATTTCTAGTCTTTCTACTCTCTAGGTTTAGCATAAGCGATCATTCAATAACATGCTAATGGGCAAAGAGCGCATTCATGAAAATCATAAAGCCTGAGCACAGCATGGATGCGGCACCAAAACACTGGGAGTAATGTGTGTCTCTGTATGTTTATGGACATTCGCCTTATTTCTTTGAGCTTTCCGAAATAACAATACTTAAACTAATACAAACAATGCTCTGTTGTGCCCGCTCTTTGTTATTCCATAGCACTCGAACAACATTGTGTATGCCCCTTTGTATTCTCGTAGTTTCTCGAGAACAATCGACATCGTTTTTTTGTGTTCACAGCGGGCTCCGGTTGATATAAGAAACTCGACATAGAGGTTGTCTGGCATGGGCTCGTCTCTTTTTCACACGTTTATCCTCACTAAAATTTCATACGAGCCGGCCTCAACCTACATTGACAGCAGTCTGGTACTTCTCTCAATTATCTTCAGAAAACGCAGAACTAATACCTTCTCACCATGCTTACGAACATGCATTCTATTGCCGCCATATTGGCGGCCGCAACAGTGGCCAACGGCCATATGATCATGCAGAGCCCGAAACCTTTCGGAGGACCCGATCTCGACAACAGTCCTCTCACTTCGAGCAACTATCCGTGTAAACTTAAAGGCGACCCGGCGACGTTTTACAAGGACGATCTTGGCAACACCATGGCAGTCGGCGAGACCCAAACGTTATCTTTCAAGGGATCTGCTGTTCACGGTGGTGGCTCTTGTCAATTGGCAGTAACCGACGACCTTCAGCCGAGTGTCTCTACCTCTTGGAAGGTTATCCAGTCCATCGAGGGCGGATGCCCGAGTAAGTCTGGTAGCGGCCCCGACACGTACGACTTCGAGATACCCGATTCCTTTAAGCCGGGAAAATACGTTTTTGCCTGGACCTGGATCTCGAAGCTGGCAGGACAGCCGGAGTACTATATGAACTGCGCTCCCATTACAGTTACGGGAGGTAAGTCAAAGCGGTCTAACAATGAGACCGAGCTCGTTTCTCGCGATAGTGAATTTCCCGAGCTTTTTGTTGCCAACCTAGCGACGATCAATGACTGCAAGAGTGAGCCCTCTACGGATGTTGAATACCCCGACCCCGGTAAGAACGTCAAGAAGTACGGAACGAACACTAAGCTCTCCAAGCCGTCTGGTCAGAACTGCGTTCCGAAGGGTGCCAAATCCGGCGGATCAAGCGATACCGGCTCTGATAACGGAAGCAACCAGTCGGGATCGTCGGCTACCCCGGACAGCAACGCCGCTCCTCCATCCAGTACAGCTGCAGCTGGCAATTCTTCGCCCGCTACATTCATTACGAGCATTGTCTCGGCCGGAAGCGCAAGCGCTAGTAGTTCAACTGCCGCCCAGAGCTCTACGATTATCGTAGAGCCCGTCTCTTCTTCTGTCGCAGGATCTTCCAGCTCCGCGGCTCTTCCTTCCCCTACTAGCTCCTCGGCCCCGGCTATGACATCCAGCCCGGTGGGTGGCAGCTCTTCTGCCGGCGCGCTTACGGGAGCGTGCACAGAGGAAGGGACCTTTAATTGTATTGGAGGTACGTCGTACCAGCAGTGCGCTTCTGGATCATGGTCGACCGTCATGCAGATGGCACCCGCCGTCAAGTGTAAGGAAGGTATGTCGATGAACCTTTGGGCTCGTGACGAGAGCCCCCTTCGCCGTATCAGACGCAGAGGATATTGAGAGGCATGGTGGAAATGAAAGGAGAAATTTTAAGTAGATTGTACATAGTTGGATAATACATCTAGGTGTGGTTATGTGTAAATTTGACTTCTATTGACTGAGCTTTGAAACTCGGGCCCGAACAGTTGTTTTGCGTATATCTTGATCTTGAAGTCTGATATATTGTACTCATTCGCATTGGGATCCCAAGACTACTTTAACTCAGGACCCCTAATTACGGTCTCCCTGGTAAGAAATCCAGGCATGTGATGACGGCAACACAGTCTAATTGACCGTAAACAGAAGATAACAGAACCATATAACAATGAGATTTCATATTACCACCTGCGGCTCACCCCTTTATTGTAGTTGAGTGAGGTATGTGCATTATCTTGGGCTTGCAAAAGAAGAAAATGATCGCAGCACTCAATTTAGTCGTTACGGCGAGCCACGACAGGTACAACATATGAATTTAACAAGAAGCTATGAAACCTAATAACTACCAAAGCGGGAAAAAAAAGGCCCTGTCGACCTGTCATCCCCCAACAACACCAATGAACAGCCCTAGGATTCTACAGGGAGCCAATGGCTCCTAAGACCATACTAGTTATAGGAAATCCATCGAATATCCATTGAATAATGAGCCCCATGGTAGGATAGGTGCCAAAGACCTAGCCCTTAGTATTTAGCCATCTAGAAAGAGGGTTAAGCCTAGTAGCCCAAGTTGGGGATGATACAAGAGCCCACTGTGCTCCTCCTGTGTATCCTGGTATTCCGTTCTGTAAGTACCTAAATCAAGTAGAGAGCTCAAATCAAAAACCTGTTGTTCACGCATATGAAGGTTCAAATGGCGACAACAGTGGTGATTTCTTTCCCCTCAATTAACAAGCTGGCGAACTGCTCGGTGGAAATTTTTGATCTCTTTATAACACTCCGTCTCGAACTCTTCAATATCGACGTCATCTGCTTCCATTTTGTAGCCTGCTGCTCGTCCTAGAAGGAACATGAAGACGATTCTAACCTCAGGTCCAGAGAAGTTCATCCCAGGTAAAGAGGAAAGTGCCGTTACAATGGTCGGGATGGACGAAGAAAACAATTCAAAGTCGTCTTGCAAGTTTTGCCGTATCTGCGCAACCCCGATTCCAGGCTCCAACCTAGAAAAGGATGGAATGGCCTGTAGTAGGCCGCTCTCAAGGATGTGCGAAAGCGACCATCGACATAGTATGCTTTCCCTGGAGACCATTCCCCAAACGAGAATTTCGGTATTGTATCTTGGTAGTCTTTCAAGGCCGCAATCAAATCTCATGTCGTTGCAAGAACGATAGTTCCACCGGCTTGCATATGAGGGCCGAATAAGAATGATGGTCACGGCTTTTTTGTCGTGGTACATGCCATAGGCTATTTGGAGAGCGCGGAGAGGATCATTCGTTAAGGATATGAAGGGTGTCCGGTGCGTATTTATAAGACTGCTATGACGCTTGATATGCATCTGTTGCTGCCGTGGCTGTAGGCTTTCGAACAGTGGTTGAGGTGGCGGGTATAACCGTGGTACGAGACATCCTCCCGACTCAAGGGGCGATTCGGAATGGACGACTCTGAAGTAGAGTGCGAGTTCTAGCGAGAGTTCGCCGTTGACGTGACTACCAACGTCCTGTCTCTTCTCATCAAGACATAATTTGCTAAGATCGCTTGAAAGTGACGAGACCGATGGCTGGCTACGATTTCGTTGCGCCCTGGCTCCATTATGAACGGTGGATACGAGGTAGGTAGGGGGAAATGAGGCGAGATACCATGGGACGAAGTTACTTTCCTCGAGTGGGATGCAAACTATATAATATATGATATATATTCGTACCATGAAGAAGCTCAAGAACTGTCGACTGACTTGGGGGCATTGTAGGAGATAATATGATACCGGGTTCATCGGGTAACATTGGCTTTACTCGTGGCGTTTCTATCTGTCGTGAAACAACCTTGAGTTGACAATGTAAGTATTACGTGTGATTCAGATAGAGGCTTGAAGTGGCGGTCATTTGTGTGCCTTGAGGCCTCGAATAGAGAGATACCATTTCGCTAGTGGAAATGGGCGACATCGTGGACTTGATACACTATGATTGTCACCCCTGAAAGCGTACTGCTTAACATTCCACTCATGAGGCCCCCATCATTGGCAACATCTAGAACTTCCGCTGTTATTAGGTACGTCTACGCCTTATTGAGGTCTAGGTATCAACACTGTCACCTCAGGAGTGTGCTTCATCAAGGCCAATAATGATGGACCACGCAGATAAGCACATGGACGAATCTTGAGACAGCGGGGGTCTTACAGCAGCACCATCCATGTTGTGTAACTTACTGCTCGTGGCATCGAGCCATTCAGGAGACTAAGAGAGACCTTTCCGGATCGCTTATCGGATCATCAAGGATGGGGTTCTGGAGTTGTGTGTCATACGAATGCTCTGTGGTTACCTATTAATTAATTGGTCTCTTAGTAGCGTCGCGGTTCCCCTATCGAGATGGGGTGTCGGAGTTTTAGCCTGTCAGCTCTTGGTCCCTTGGACAGCAAGCCCGTAGCCCTTTGCTGTTGGGTTGATAGCTTGTCGCGGAAGAAATCCATTGTTTCCGAAATCTCTGGCTTGCATTGTGGCACAGGAGAGCTTTACTCATCAGATATGTTCCAAGTCGTCTGCTTACGATTGGTGTATTCGAAGTTGACGAGGCAAGAAAAAATCGCAGGCGCCAGTCGTATCTGACACTTAACTTTGATAACTGACACCTTCGCAATGAAATAACTACCAGGTACCTTAGTGGTCATGACACCCCCTACGCACCACTTAGCCTAGGGCCGTAAGAACATCGAATGCTACTTCGGTTTGATTGTCCGGAGTGGGAAACACTTCTTGTTTTCTGTTATCTGATATTATTCGAGTGTAGAGCGATAGATATTACATTTACTCTCGCTGCGATGTGGCTGCTGGTATGGTTGACCTCTTTAGTCATTCTACAGTGCTTAGTCAGCCAGCAATATTTACCTGTCATTCAGCAATGATTAGTCACCCAGTCAGTGACGCTTAGTCATCCAGTGATGCTGAGTCCTTCTGTGATGCCGAGTGATACTCCTTTTATCCACACACGCTTCTGACTGGCTCAACGTAAAACATCTCATCGGATCCGGCACTCCATCACATTCCGAGAATGTATTCAACTTTGATTGAGGTAAGCTGAGCTAGGGCTACCTATGAAGCTTTGACAACGAGGAAGCCCCTTTTCGAAGTGATGAGATTCTTGGCCGAGGGTGCAGTGTCGATCGAGCATTATGGTATGGTAATGAACGTTGTTCTTCATGTCTCCATGAATGATTTACAGCTGGGCGGAGTGCTCTATGTGCGACATTACTACGGGACACCTAGGAGGTACATGTCGCAGTTTGAAAGATAAATACCTACCTAAGGTACCTCTACGTATCGAACAGCCAACCGACTTTCAAGTAAACCAGAATAATACTTATTGAAGAAGAGTTGTATTAATTTTTGATGAATCTCTCCCTTCGGACAGGTCAACCTCGTACAGTTAATCGCATTCTGATCTGTATTTTCCATCACCTAAACGAAGCGAAGGTTTCCGTCGTTATTTCCTATCCGCTCGTCCAACTCGATGCGGCTTCGGTGCCAATCCCCATTCACGTTCTTCAGCTCCGCCTCCAGAGCACGCCCTCCGTCGACGAGGCGGATGTCCCTGGCCGAAGCGCTGAAGTTTCCGGCCGGCCGGCCCGGCACCTGCAAGGTCTGTCCCGGGTAGATCATGTCCGGGTTGGCGATGCCGTTGCTCCTAGCGATTTCCTCGAAGCCGCAGTTGAAGCGTCGGGCGATGTCCCTCAGCGTGTCGCCCTGCTGCACGGTAACCGTGCTAGAACCGGCGTCCCCCCGGGCCCAGCGGAAATGGCCGTCCTCGTTGCGGAGGACTTCGTCGAGGTTCAAGGTGCTGACCTGGGTTTCGCCGTCGAGGCGCTTGCAGGTCGCGCGGAGATCGTAATCTCCCTCGAGATGGATGTCATGCGATGAAGACGTATAGTTCCCGGCGTAGCCTCCGATTGACCGGTCGTGGTGCTCTCCGTGGTGATGAGCAGAGTGGTTCGGCCCGGGCGAATATCCCGGCGGTGGTGGCGTCGAGTGGAGCCGCTGCTGTAGTCGCTCCTCCTCTTCCTTCTTCTCCTTGCGGTCGTGGACGAACTCCTCCACCTTGTGGCCCGCGAATGCACCGCCGATGGCGCCGATAATCCCGTGGCCCATTTTGTGCCCGCCGTAAGCACCGGCGGCACCGCCAGCGAGGGCTCCCATTACGCCACGGTCCTCTACCTCCCCAGCGTCGGCATTCTTGTAAGGATCTTCGCTCTTGTAGGATGAGTATTGGTTTCGATCTTCATTGTACCGATCTCCAGTAGAGTTGCCGTATGGGTTTCCATACTGCGGATTGTTAGGTTGACCGTAGCCTTGCTGTCCATCGGAGCCGTTAGGATATTGATACTGTGAGTTCTGCTGTTGGCTGTAGTACGAAGCAGCATCGCCGCGCTGCCTTTCGTCCTGGTAACTTTGACTATCGTATCGGGGATCCATGATTATTGTGTTGGGATCTTGCTGTTGCTTCAGTTGCGTCTTTGAAATACGGACTGGGCTGCTCTGGATGGGTCATAGGACGACGCTTATATACTAATAACTTTACAGGAAAATCTATCGCATGAGTCGGATATCTCAGGTGGCGCTTCATCTGACGTGTATGGACCCAGCCCCTGACTAACATGATTTATGTGGGTTTTCATAACGTAGCAATTGGTGGTCTTTCGATCTAGTACCGTGGGACTTGACTCCATTTACACGCCCTGATTTGACTTCTTGTGCATGCAAGCTGGGTATTCGGCACACCGCCACGCGGATGTTCGGCAGCGCAACATTGATCCCTAGGTACGTACATATTGGGCACCACGGAATGACAACCTAATGATCAATGGTTTCGCATGAAACCGGGTTAAGATTGGGGATTCTTTAGCACTGTTTGGACTCTTGGAGAGTTGGCTGGAGCGAAAGTGGTGCGAAATGTGACATGTTTCTAGCATTGGCCGGTGTGGTCATCGCCATCCTATTTGGGCGTTTGGGGTCTTGCAATAAGCATACTCCAGTTGTGGTTTTGTTGGCGGCAGTGACAACATCCTGCAAAATAGAATGACAATAAAAAATTTTTTCAAAAAAGCTCACACCCGGGTCGAACCCGGGTGTTACGAAAAACCCGTAACCCGGGCGGGGGGTTCGGGGGGCTTTTACTGGGGGCCCCGCCGGCGTGCCCATTGCGCCAAACTGGCCAAACTGGGCCAGCCAAGTATGGCCAGCAGGAGCTAATGGGTGGACGCCGGCTTGAGAGATGGTGTCGTTGTCAGGCTATTTAAGCATTGCCTCAGGTTTGGTCCAAACCACAGCCCAACGGCCACCTGTAATTCAATCACGTGAAAGGGAATAACGACGGCTAGAAGAATGTAGTTGTATTCAACTAAGCAACTTTCTGCTGTCGACCTGCTTACGGCCATCTTCGCTTGGGGACGATGACTTGGGAACTTAATGTAGGAAGCTAATGTATCCCTACAATAATAGAAATGTCAAGCCACGCCAAGGGAATGTGTTTCGAAACATTCCCATGTTTCCTTTGGCAGACTAGATGCCAGCGGCCAAGGAAGTATAGTAACTATAACTACCTAAACACTAAGACTACATACATTGGAGATAACCAGGCTCAGAGATAGGAAAGATTGTACGAAGAAATTTCAGTAGCGGGTAGACGTAACTGATTTTATTTAGGTAAATAAAGATTTTAAGCCCGGAGTAGAAAAAGCAACGGAAGGATAAGTTTGCTGCTTAAAAATATAAACAATTGTCAACCTGCTAATCGCTTTCGGGGGGCCCTGGTATGGTGGCGGCATAATATGGGCTCCTAGCTCTAAGCCTTTCGCCAAAGAACCACAAGATGACTACGACAGTGGTGCCAAACGCTGCAAAGCTACCAGCTAGAACTGTAGCTCCGAGTCCAAAACCCAATGCGTCAAACATGTATGGTGCAAATAGGGGGAAGAACGCGGCTGTAAGACTTCGTAAAACCAGGTTTGTCGAGATGGCAGATGCCGCATATTGTGTGTACGTGTCGATCGTGTAAACAGAAACACACCCTGAACACACGTAAACCCCCATGGCAAATAATAGGCTTCCAATGTTTGGCATAATCCAGTGTAGTTTGGCTTGACCTGACCATCCCCACCACAGCAATCCCACTGGGACAAGGGCAGTTCCGAGGATCATTGCGGGAATCCGAAACTCAGGACGACCGATCCCGTTGTTGCGTGTCTTTAGTCTCCGATAGATATAGTCGTTGAGATGGCCAGCAATGTTAACGCCTATGATGAGTCCGATAGCAAAAGAAAGGTAGTTCAAGCTGCCGATACCGACGCTTTCGCCGTATAAGTCCGTCCACATACGGGGGTACATGAAAAGAAATAAAAACATGGTGCCGTATAAAAGAGCCATGTAGCTAGCTAGTAGCTGCACGATTATTTGCGTACCCAACATGCGAATGGGGCGTTGGAGATTTACTCTCATGAGCTTGAGAAAGTTCAAAACCCTCTGCTTATTAGGCTGCTTCTCCGTGACTTGAGTCTCATTCTCCACCTTTCGCCGAAGCAGGGTCTGGATCCTTGGCTCGTAAGTCTCGCGAAGGAAAACGATAGCAAGAAAGATGACAACGGCTGACGCGATCGATGTGATGTAGAATACCCAGCGCCAGGTTGTTCCCTGGGATATAAATGCACCGCAAATCGGTCCCAAGGCTGGGCCAAGGAGAGGGGCCGCCATGAACACAGCAAACGCCCTTCCTCTCTCTTCAGCGTCCCAGAGATCGCTCATGAACCCCCCGGCGAGCGCATCAGCTACACAAGCACCGAATCCAGAGAGCAGCCTGAACGCAAGCATTTGCCCAAGTGTGGTAGCCGCTCCACAGCCCGTGTTCCACACAACGAAGACGATGCTAGCAATCACTAGTATGGGCTTGCGACCGTAAATTTCCGAGAGAGGCGCAAGAAGCAGTGGTGATAATCCGACTCCGATCAAGATCAGTGAGTTTACTAACAGCCACTCGTAAGCCTGCGAAAGGTGTAGATCGCTCGAGATCTGGCCTTCCGCCGGGGCCAGCATAGTTTCGGATAAGGGTTGTAGGAATGCGAAAGCTGACAGGATAAGTGTTGCTGTCCATTTCTTTGAACGGGGCCACAACTTCGGTAGATGGCTATCCCTGGGTGTCGTCCACCCATCCTGTGGCTGTTAGCTGAAAACATCCACGGAAGCCTCCGACGTTGGCCGTCGAAAGTGCATCACATACTAGCTGGATTTGGGTTGTTTCTGCGCTTAAACCCTTAGGAGAAGACAGGGCTTCAGCTTCAGCTGGCGTTGCTTCCATATTGTCGTCTATGGCCGTTAAGGATGACAAGGTAGAAACTGGGTTTCTACACCATATGCTGGTAGAGCCTTGAAGAACGACAGACTTTCAAGATGAGTCGGAGAGAAGGTTTTTTTTTACACAACTCAAAGAGCCAACGACAACGACCTCCAACACCGTGCAATCTAAAACGTGATATACTGTGGGGTTAGTTGGTGTCTACCTCTTTGTGTGCCTCACCCCCTTGCTTTAGAGTAACCCCCCATGTACCGGATAACTCAGGTACCTACCTAGGGGTAGGTACAGAAGATACAGCCGAAGAGGTTGGAAGGATGCGAGCCTTAGTTAAATAAGAATGGTACCCAACTACCAACACTCCAAGGTATGCGTCCTCGCACCAATCCTCGCACCAACGCGATACATAAGGTACATTAGCTTCTGAAATGTTACGACGAGTCGAGATTGGCGTGTAAAAGATGTATGGCAATACACTACAAATACCTAATGTACATGGACATAGGTACCTGCGTCTGAGAGCTGCAAGCGCCCGACGTTAGAAGAAAGTTGGTGGTACCCACTTAGGTCGGTACTCGGATACTTTGAGCAGGCTCTGTGTAACACATCCCTTGGCCTGCTTCCGGCACATCTGTAAGCTTACGACTGCACATGACCGACCGTATGGGCTGACAGGGCTGAGACATTTCGGCCCTATCAAGATCGTACTTGTAACTGAATCCTACATGCGTGTTGGTGGCTAGATTGATAACAAGAACAAGATTAATGTTAACCTCATCGACTCATATTTACGTGTAACATCTGATGAGACTCCTCAGAAAGCGGATATTCTTCAACATGGCTTCACAAAGGTTTCCTATAGTCTTTCATCTGTTCAGTAGTGAATTTGAAAGATGAAGAAAGCTATGAATTTTTTTCGCACTTCAGGATATTAGGTAGGTATTTATCGTCGGGATGTTGAAGAGCATGGGAACACGTTGAGTTCGCACTTATGAACATCTATTAAAAGCTTCTACAAGCCTCATGTGGACCGACTGATGAGAAGGATGTCAAATCAAGTATCGAAAGTCAAGTATCGAATCATATTCTCAAGTTACCTAATTTGCCGTCGGCTGCCCCAAAGGAAACAAGTGTTGGCAAAGTCATTTTCCCTCCCAAGGTTTAACAGTCTTCCCTTCTTCATACCTGCCTCCGACCGGTCTCCACATCAGCCAGAAAGTGAAAGGTCCGACCTTCTCCTCTATCTCTTTCCACTTTTCATCTGGAGTATCTGTTGTAGGTATGTTGATGTTCTCCTCAATGTAGACGAACCCGTTCGCTTCGTATAAAGGCCGCCCGTATGGAGTCGAGTCGAGGAAGAACTCAACTCCCATCTCGTCAGCTTTCTTCATGCCCCAGTCCATTAACTGCTGCCCGACGCCCATGCGTCGATAGTCAGGATGAGTGAAGATTATGAAAAGATCTTGCTAAGGTGAGTCATAGTCAGTCAATGAAGATGGTCATCATTACTCACAGACGTGTGGCCTCTGGGCAACCTCAGACCTGGGTCTGCTATGATTCACCAATGCTTTTTCCACGAAGGAACGCGAGCTGTCATTGGGGAACCAGGTGACTTCCGAAGCCGGGGGATTAGCAAATGGGTTCTCCTTGTGAATGTTCCACAGAGCAGCTCCTGCAATCCTGCCAGTCTTGGTGTCGACGACCTTATTCCAATAGCTAGAAGGATCATGAGTGTGCCAGAGTTTGAGTCGGTCGGCAGCCTCTTTGATTGCGTCCTCACGAGCATCGTCCCCCATTCCGTGGATTGGGAAGAAAACGTGGAAGAATTTCTGCGGAGGATCTTCGTAGGATTCGAACAAGCATCTAGCAAGCAATGGGAAATCCACGTCTGGATTGATTTCCTGGAGTTCTAGAGTCATCCTCGCTAATTGAAAATGAGTAGGACGTAGATAATGGCTTGTGGTAGACAGTGTTGAATGAAGAGAGGAGAGGGGGGGGGGGTCCTTCAGTGAATCAAAAGAGGGCCTTAGAAGCGCTTATCAATGCGTTGCACGAGACTTCCAACAATGTTGTGATTGAAAATTACCCTAGGTAAGTAGAGACACAGGAGGTGGATGCATGTTGGTTCACTGAAGGGCAAACTACCTAATGCTGTGTAACCATCCATTATAGCCGATCCCATTCATATAAGTAAACATCTATACATGTACGTACCTCCTAAACAAGGTACAACAAAGGTAAATCAAAGGAAAATTGCTTCTCCCAACTGCGCCATCTTGCGAGGACTCTCCGTACCTGCTAAAAATAGAGGTTTCGCTGCGAAAAAAACGTTTTGGCTTGTAAATCTCTTCGCTCGGCACATACATGCCTCCTAAGCAACACAGTTGAGTGTTCTCCATGTGCCTTCATCAGCAACCCATTTATCAGTGGATGAATTCTCCAACATCTTGACTCAATCGGAGTAGCCCGACGGTTGAAAATCATGGAGACTAAGTTTGAGCTGAAGAATGGTCTGCAGGTGGACCAGTTCGGGTCTGAGGTAGTAGTACCCGAGCAACCCTCTCGCGATGATGCTACACTCGCTCGCCTAGGGAAAAGGCCCGTGTTGAAGAGGAACTTCGGCTTCACGACAATACTGGGATTTAGCTGTACTGTGCTTATTACCTGGGAAGGGTCAATGATGTAAGTTCTGGTCATGCTTCCAAATGCCTCTTCAGGCTCTAGCTGACAATGCGATAGTACGTTTCTCTCAGGACTGCAAAAGTATCACTCCCAAATTCCAATGTGTACTACCCTATCCTGACAGATGATGGCAGTGGCGGGCCGTCCGGTATTATATACGGATACCTCGTCGTTTGGGCTGGCACCCTTTCCGTTTTCGCGACGATTTCCGAACTTGCCTCCATGGCACCGACATCTGGTGGTCAATACCACTGGGTATCGATGCTTGCGCCACCGTCGTCTCGAAAGATTCTCGGCTACATTGCAGGATGGCTGACAATCACGGGTTGGCAAGCGTTACTTGCTTCGGGCGGATTCGTCACCGGCACAATGATTCAAGGTCTCATTCTCCTCACACATCCCGAATATGCAAACCACGCCAAGAACTGGCATGGAACTCTCTTGTTCTGGGCCGTGGTGCTTCTAAGCTATGTTATTAACACCTCGGTCGGAACTCTTCTTGCTAAGTTCGAAGGTTTCGTTCTTGTCATCCATATTCTTGGGTTCTTCGCCGTGATCTTTCCCCTGGTGGTACTAAGCGAACATGGGACTGCTACAGACGTGTTCGATACTTTCCTGAACCTAGAAGACTGGCAAACACAAGGGTTGTCATTCTGTATCGGAATCCTAGGAAACGTTTTTGCCTTTCTCGGGGCAGACGGGGCTATACATGTGAGTAGTGGACGTCACTCATAACCACCGCATAGTTTACTAACAGCTTGATAGATGTCTGAGGAAATCCGCAACGCCCCCGTCGTGGTGCCTCGTTCCCTACTGACCGGGCTTACTATTAACGGAACTCTAGGGTTTGCAATGTTAATTGCAACCTTGTACTGCATTGGTGATATTGATGCAGCACTGGCTGAGAACCCCCAGTACCCCTTTATGGCGATATTTCGCAATGCTGTCGGATCAACGGGAGGCGCAGCAACAATGGCGGCTATTGTGGTAGTAATGTCATTCAGCGCTACGACCGGTTGCCTAGCATCAACATCACGAATATATTGGGCTTTTTCGCGCGATCGCGGGCTTCCAGGTTGGAGATTCCTGAAGAGGATTAGCCCTCGAACCAGCTTACCACACTACGCAGTTCTCACGAGCACGTTTATTGCCATAATCTTATCCCTGGTCAATATCGGAGACGCCACGGCCTTCAATGGCGTCATCTCCATTTCAGTTGCCGGTTTATTTGGGTCGTACTTAATCGCGGCTTTGCTACTCCTCTATCGCAGACTCAGTGGAGGGATCCACGATCTGAAGGACGGAGATGACCATGTTCTCACCAATACGAGCGGCTCGAGCTTAACATGGGGACCTTGGCGTCTTCGCGGATTATTAGGGATTGCAAACAATATTTTCTCATGTATCTACCTACTCTTTGTCTTTTTCTTCAGTTTTTGGCCCTCCTACAGAGAAGTAACACCCCAGAACTTCAATTGGGCTGTACTGGTATTCGGGGCTGTGATATTGTTTAGCCTTTTGTACTATATGACATGGGCGAGGAAGATCTATTCAGGACCGATCATTGAGATTGGTCGCTGAGGAGTCGGCATGAGTCTACAGTCTAATATAGGTTTTGATAATATTACGGTATGTAGTTGCACGTTGCATTTCAATTAACACTAGGTAGTTAGGTAGTCCTTTAACCGCTGTAATTAATGTATGATAATACAGGACGCTTGTAGAGTATAGATGATCTACTCGCAAAATATGTCACAGGTGCCCAATCCTTCTATGCATCCTTCAAATGAGACGCCCAAGCCCAAAGGCTCTCAAACTTGGCCTTGGACTTTCTCAGTGTGAACTTGGCCAACTCGCGATGCCCCTTCTTCTCCGCCTCTAACACTTCCATATCCTCCTGGTGGAAGCGCTTATTGCTACGTCGTGCTATGTCTAAGTACTCCTGCCGCTCACCTTCTGTACCACCAAAAGTCGTAACGTAGCCAGCATATTTAAGAAGAAGAATGTTAAGTAATATTCTGCACATTCTTCCGTTCCCGTCTCCGAATGGGTGGATGCAGACAAGTCGATGGCAGTATCTGCTTGCAATGTCGAAAGGATCGATAACCTTGGTTTGCTCGGCGTCTATGATGTCTTTATGCAAGTCGTCGACAAGGTCTGCCATGTACTGAGGTACGGCTGACGCGCGAATGAAGATGGACTTTTGCTTCATGTCTTTTCCGTGTCTGGCTGCGATCTCCCAAGTTCGGTACTTCCCAGGCTCTCCCGCCTCTTCGTGTAGGACGTTTCCAAAGCAGAGTTTCGCGTGTAATTCCTTAAGGAAGTCTTCCGTAATGGGCTTACTGTCGAGAACGAAGTGGTCGATTGCATAATTCAAAGCTTGGGAATGGTTGATTATTTCTTGGCGGCTTCGGATGACTTCTTCGAAGGAACTTGGACGCTTCAATGCGATCAATGCCGCTCTTGCTTGTTCATATTCCGCACTCCTCGGTTCTACCTCAGCGGAGACGTTTTCGCCGCGGAGTATTTGGCGGCACAGCTTCTCAGTGACATCGAAGTCCGAGCCGGTGACTTCGATGAAGTTGGAACCGTAGACAAGTTCAACCAAGCTGTCTTCGATTTTGGCCCACAACTCCGCTGTTTCTTTGCCGAGCTTCGCAGACTTGTCTTTCACTGTCTGGAGGATCGTGGCAGGATCTTCGGGGAAGTGGCTGGCATTTGCTTCGTCTCGGAGGTATTGTGACATGCGGATGGTGAGATCGATTGGCTCGCGGGAGGTCCTTCTGATACTCAACCAGTTCGGCCAGCCGCGGGTCATGGAAGACCGAAGTTTTGTCATCGGCTTCTTGGGAGACGACGGGGTGGAGGAGACGGAGGAAGTATTGGTATGCGAATGAATTTGTAATTGGGGGAAAATATTGGTAAGGCTTTGCCGTTTACCCTTGACTGGCTTCGATGGAGAGACGGAAGCTGGCAAAGGCTCCATGATGACGTATTTAAATAGATTATAATCAATAAATGTTCAAGGTGGAATCGAAACGGGTTCGGTCTTGAAAGAGTTGCCTTTTTATATGCGAGTTCAAAGCCCTTGTAGAAAAGTCTCGTATATAAAGTTGGGGAGTGGTAAATGCCTACCTTCGCCTAGAGATATAGTAAAACGACTCTTACTTTTTGGTGGTTTGGGAAGGGGCCGAAGTGTAGCTGACCTTTCTTACAGCGAAGGATAAATGATTCAAAATTACACTAGTTACTCTGGTGAGGCCTCAACTGCAGACGGATTCCCTTTTTGCATAGCATATTCAGGCGAAACATTCGAGATGAATCTCCTTGAAGGTGAGACGCGGCAGGTGTATCGTTCGCTCCTATCCAATGTACTGGGCAGGGTCGCGATCATAGAGCACCACATAAGGCTTCGCGTGTAACAATCCGCGAACGAAATTGATATGGATAGGACAATCTCTCATTTGAAGATGTCTAACCATGGGAAACTCTATTTAATTATAGTTTACCCCAAGTTGTATCAATATCCAAATGTGTACCGGGCCTTCTTCTCCGACTTACGCCATTTCATCCACAACATTTAGGTATGGGCGTAGGTAAGAATAGCATAAGGACCACGTCCTTGCTTAAGAAGGCCTAAGCTCGCCAATGTTATCGAAGCACTTCAGGTACCCACCCTCATTGGAAATGAGTTCGTCTGTTTCGAAAACTCGTCAGGCATCGCTCACGCGAAGGAAACGGTTTGCGGGGGTTGGCTTACCCAGATATACGCCACTGTGCGCATAGGATCCACCGTGGGGGCCGACGCAGTCGCAGGCGTAGTAGGTTCGAGGGAGTTCGTGACCGTTGCCGATGAAGCAATCCACGCAGGGGGCAAAGCTTTGCGAAGTGTTCAACCCGATGCCCCTGTCGGTCGGGACCATGATGCCGTCCTCGTTCGGGGAGTAGCAGCTAGAAATATCGCGTCAGGGACTCGATGTGCACAGTCGGAAGAACAGGCATTACGTACAGGTTCAGATCGAGGCGCGTCTTATAAGTATAACCGCGGCCGTCGTCGCAGTCTCCCGTGAGGTATTGGGGATTCATCGTTGCGTCGTCTAATCTGACTTCGCCGCAGGTATCAGGATAGTCTTGCGCGGAGGCTGAACCCGCGAAGAGAATGAGGAGGGCGGAAGCATTAGTTATCTTCATGATGAATATTCGATGTCACCCCAGTTGCTATGAGACTTGACTGGACGATTATGGACCTGGAGACAGCGACATTTATATATCAATATCAACGGTAGTAACGCATCCTAAAAATAGTTCATGTCAACGTCCGAAGACTTGGTTGAATTAAGTGTTCCAGAAATATATAGCTATAGTAAGCCAGTTAGAAGCGTAATGGTGGTGTATGTAGTAAGTCGAACGAGACCGAAGGAAAATGGGAGACTTTCCGTCTCAAAGCAAAGGCCGGGACGGCGGATGTCAATTATACGCTGGTTTTCTTAGCAGTTACATTATCCCGCCGTGGGAACGGCTTGTCGTCGTAATAGGCTCTCGGCCCATATTGAACTTGGTCAGCGGAGTGTTGCGAATTCTTACACGTTTTATCACGGCAGCTGAGGATAGGTCGATAGGGTCTAGTTAGATGTCCGGAGTGTGACAATTACGCTTGGCAGTAGAGGCGAAAATCGGCTGCGTCGGCCGTAGATGATGAATATCTGTATATGGTGAAGAAAACCGAGGAAAATTAGAGTAGCTTTTTGAAGAAAACTCCTTTATCGGACAGCGTTGCGAACAAGGGAGCGTATTCACTACTCACTACCGGTGTGGTTGATGGGATAATTTGAGAAAGGTGAAAAGGAGAGGATAGACGCCGAGCACGTACGAATTATAGCTGGCATTTCACAAAACGATGATCATAAAAAAATACTTGACATTTATCTTACCGAGCTAAGAATAGCTTTAGTAATTATGTGTGGTTTATGTGTTTGTAGTAAAAGGAAAAGAGGGTATATTGATATTGTAGGAGGGAAGAAAGATATGGTGGGAGAGGTATTACGTAACCATCCCAACAGTACCTGGTATCTTAGGTAGGTACATATCTAGCCCCGCTACACGCTAACACACATACAGACGGCTATCGTGAGGCAGCAACATGAACAAATCACTTATGTCCTTTTCATTCTCCGTCCTCCCTAGCGATATCTATAATATGTAAACGACACCTACCTCCCTGGATCTTCATCTTTGACTTTTGTGGTTTATAGTATGTAACTATGCCGTCTATGCGATTCTCAGCATTGGCGCTGGTGGCAAGTTCGCTCGCCCTCAGCAGCGCCGTGGCTTCAGATGGCTTTGGCCCAACGCTCGACGCCGCGCGAAAGAATGGGCCCCAGATCTTCAACGCGTTACACAATGCGATGCGCGAGTTCGGCTCTGCTTTGCATCATAACGGCATGTCACTGTTCCCTGCGGTGATACCGGAAGGTGTGACTTTATATCACGGGGCTGAAACCAGAGAAGTGCCAAAGAAGCCCGATTGGCTTGCGTTCGAGATAGAGCACGCCGAAGCCTTTGCTCGCAGCTGGGGGAGACCCCGCAACAGAACAGATGGGAAACATTACCTAAATTCACCGGGATTCGCTATCCACGCTCAACTGCAAGAGGGCGAGCCGCCTAAATACCCCCCTTCTGTGTCCAGACCAGGCCATCTACACGTGTACCAAGCACGGCGGCCACTGAATGTACTTTACATCGATGGAACCTCGGCAGGAAAGACGGATATGGGGACGATTGACACGCAGGATATCCTGTTGCTCGACCACAGAGACCGGACCCCATGGGACGACTTTGGAAGGGCTGACGAGCTGTGTTCGCTGGCTGAGGAATGGAAGATCGACGGCTTTATCCGCATGGAACCCGGTTTCGAGATCATATACTGCGACTTCACAAACGGCCTGAAGCAGTTATCTGCCACCCAACGGCCCGAGAGAAGCGACCCAGGTAACGTGAACAGCACGTCAATTACCATGTTCGAATGGGCGAGAGCGGCTTCCCAGCGGTACCAAAGCATCGGATCGTCGCGCGTGCTGCTCGACTATTCCTCCATGCTCTCTGCTTTCTTCTATCCCACCAACTTAACGAACCCAGATCCCGAGAGGCCTGAACTTCCTCGATTGGTAGAGGCGAGTGATGAGGAACTCCGCGTCATGAGACAACATGTTGCCGACTCGGTAGCCCGATCAATGTCGCGCGGGAAAGAGCCCCTGAACTGGCAAGGTGTTACCGATATGATCACAACTCGCTACGCGAGTCGACTGCCCCTTATTGCTCAGGCGGGCTCGATTGATATCCTAAGGGATGAAGTAAACCACCTCCTGAACACGCACATCGACTACTCCGAAGCCGACACCAGCTACTTCGCGGCACAACAGCGCTGCACCGAGTTCTACTTCCAGCCCGTGCAGGCGCGAACGCCAGAAGATAAGCTGATATATGCCGCGATCGAGAGCACAGCAGCCGCCATCTGCGCGGCGCTATTCCAAGCCCGGAAGCTCGTCGTCGAGGACCCGGAGGCGGACGAGTCGGCAGCGTTCAGCGCCGCCAAGGCCGTCGTCGCCAACTTGATGGAGACGCTCAGATGGTCCGAGTGGAAGGAGTGTGGAAAGTGCCAGCCGGACGAGGTATGCTTCGTCGCGATGTGGCCCATGGGGAACGTGGAGGACCACTACAACCCGAGCTGCTTGAATTACTCGGTCATCATCGGACGCGGCGACTACTGGAGGACTCCCGGCAAGACGCCGGGTCATAGACCGCCGCCGCCTGCCTGCGTGGGCGGGCAATCCTGTCCAGACGACAAGGACTTGGGGAACGAAGAGTTATGATATGTAGGTACCGAGTTTGTGGGATATATTTTAGGTAGGAGGTAGATAGAGAAGAAGAATGAGTCTACCATTAACGATGTTCAGATACAACTGCATAGCGTTATCCAATATGACGCATCTATACACTACTTCATTCCACCTATCACCGCGTTAAGGCTATCCAACCTCCTATCGTCAAAACTTATCGGATGGACCGAAATTATCTCAGAACCAGCGTTCGAGACCCGCTGCGAGCCTTCCCTTCGCTTTTCTATGCGCATCACTTAGTCTATTGCGGCTCGGTTTATCAGTCCTAATTCGAGCTGAGCCTTCGTGCATAATTTGGAGAAAACTGGAAAGCTTATCTTCGGGAAATTGATGCTGGCTGCTTATTGTAAGGCTTCTCTCCAGGTTCAGCGTAGCATCCAAATGGCGGTATGGGCAAGGCTCTCACTTTTGAGCATATAGTTCTATCATCTGTAGTGAAATATGACAATAAGAATTCTTGGCACGTTGTAATCATGTCGGCAAACCCGACAGGAATTCTTTCGCATGGACGGCAGTTTCTAGTGATCGAAAAACAAGCTTGAGGGGTCACACTTGAAGCAGGCTGTGGCGCTAACGACGACAGCCGTATCTCCCAATACGCAGGCTTAGGTTTCCGTGGATGTCGCTGAGATTCCCTGCTACACGGAAACATAATGGGTGGTGGGTGGGACAGATCAGCACGAATCAAAACATATAAGTCGGGAATGATCAGACGCTTCCTCACAACTCTCAGCTTCAATCCTTCGTATTCTCACGGCCTGCCTTGTGCCTGTGCTTTCTAGCTGTTATTCCATTTCAACATGCCTAACACTTCCCTCAATATCACGTACGACTTCGGCCAGAAGGAGATCAGGATCGAGTTCGAGACGCCGCAGCAAGCCAAAGCGTATCAAGGGCACAATCCCGAGGCCCGCATCCTCAGGGCCGCCAACAAGAGCGTCTGGCTGCCGGTCCCTCCTCAGTTGAAGAGCCTCCGCTCGAGCAGTCGATACGGCATAGAATTTTGCTTCGCGAACGAACAAGCACAGAAGGAGTGGCAGAGGAAAACGCTGCTGGCGGAGTTGGTCATTCCGCATGGAACTACGCGACACTCGGTCCACCTCAAGAAGGAGTGGACTCAGGCGGATCTCAACAATCGGCTGGGTATCTGAGATTCAAATGGAGCCACCATCGGAAGCGCTATGCTGCCTATACCTTTATGGCATTTACTCGATCATTCAGCTTATTTCGTTTTCGGCATGGCTTTTAGTATCACTCACTTTTGTTCCGCTACATGTGAGGATTGGTCGTGCAGTTATTGGGAAAGGTTGCACAGCAGAATATGGCCAGACGGTTTCAATCAACGAAGAAAAAGTACTTTATTCTAAAAACCGGAAATGTTTCGTGTCTACTCTCCTGGGTACCCAGGTTGAAAATGGAAGCCCAAGCATTCGGTCGTGACAAAAAAGAAGGGATTGAGGACGATGGCGGACCGAAGATGCAACGGCTTGGCATCCTTTTCCACGGCTGAATACTTCGAGCAGGGATCATAAGCCATTGGCTCAGTGCTGCAGTTGCTTACGGAGCTGAAAACCTCTGTCGTCAGATCGGTGAATTGGGCCTGTGTCCGTGATCTAGGGGATTGGTCCGGGGAGAATATCACCTACGCTTTCAGGCTTAGCCGCTGACAGTTAGCTGAGCCCGGCTTATCAGCCCCGGGTGCGGGATGTAAATATTTACGTACCACCTTTTAGTCGGCGAAGAGCATTGAAGACTCAAAAGAGCCTCTCGTCAATGTAATTTGATTTTTTCTTCTTCAGATTACAATACGCCGCGATGAAACTCGTAGCCCAACGACTCAGTCTCGCCGCCACCGCGTGGTGTGCATTCCTCGTCGCCCCCGTGGCATCTATAATATCCACCGCGCCGCGAGCAAGTAATGAAACCGAGTGTCGTAAAACCACTGTTGCGGTTCTCGGAGCGGGAGTCGCTGGTATTACGGCCGCCCAGGCGCTGTCGAATGCGTCTATCTCGGATTTCTTAATCGTCGAGCGCAATGACTACATCGGCGGTCGCGGTATGCCAGCCCGAATCTCATACTCAATTTCATCACACAACTTCCCTCTTTTTAGAAAAAAAATAGATGCATTGAATTTCCTAGCCGAGACTGAACGCAATTGAAAAGTTTCGAGTTCAACTCAAGCTCAGGGCTTGTGTATGGTATATGAAAGAAGTCCAGACTAACTAAAAAATGGCTGTTAGTGGCTCACACGAATTTCGGCTCGAGACCGGACGGCACTCCGTATGTCGTCGAGCTGGGCGCGAACTGGGTGCAGGGCCTGGGCTCTGAGGGCGGGCCGGAGAACCCCATATGGACGCTGGCGAAGAAGTACGGGCTGAACAACACGTACTCGAACTATAGCTCCATTCTCACGTACGACGTGACCGGGGCGTCGGATTACAGCGATCTGTTCGACACCTTCGAGGACGCATACGCGACGGCGGAGCAGGACGCGGGCTACATCTTAACAGACAACCTGCAGGACGCGAGCGTGCGCGCGGGCCTCAGCGTCGCGGGCTGGAAGCCCAAGAAGGATATGCACGCCCAGGCGCTCGAGTGGTGGGAATGGGACTGGGAGACTGCTTGGCCGCCCGAGCAGAGCGGCTTCCTCTTCGGAATCACGGGTTACAACTTGACTTTTTACCAGTTCAGCGACGAGAACAACTTCGTCTGGGACCAGAGAGGCTTCAACGCATTCGTTATTGGGGAAGCGTACGAGTTTCTCGAGGAAAATGACCCGAGGGTATTGCTGGAGACTGTCGTGAAGGGAATCTCGTACGGCCCTGATGGTGTTACTATCCATATTGACGATGGGAGTTGTATCGAAGCTCAACGTCAGTCACTGATCCCCCTATATTTTGATGTTCAGTCGTATTTAAATCCTTCGAACATGGATAAGGGATACAATGACTGTAAGCGCGTGGAATGAGTTACCGCTAACTGTGAGGCTTTAGACGCCATCGCAACCTTCTCCGTGGGAGTATTACAGAATGACGTGGTCGAGTTCAAACCGCCGCTACCACGATGGAAGCGCGAGGCCATTGAGCAATTCCAGATGGGGACGTACACCAAAATCTTCCTGCAATTCAACGAGACGTTCTGGGATAAGGACACCCAGTTCTTCCTGTACGCCGACGACAAATCGCGAGGCTACTACCCCGTCTGGCAGTCCCTCTCGGCTCCGGGTTTCGTCGAAGAATCCAACATCATCTTCGTGACGGTAGTCGACGGCCAGTCGTATCGAGTGGAGCAGCAATCCGACGAGGAGACGAAGGCAGAGGTGATGACCGTCCTCCGAACCATGTTTCCAGAGCTGGAGATTCCGGACCCTATTGCTTTCATGTATCCGCGATGGAGCACAGAAGAGTAAGTGACTCCGACAGAACACCAAACTTCCCAGGTCTTCAAGGTTGACAAACCCGCGCAGATGGGCCTACGGCTCGTACAGCAATTGGCCGGTCGGGATGACGCTGGAGAAGCACCAGAACCTGCGCGCCAATGTGGATCGCCTCTGGTTTGCTGGGGAGGCCACCTCGGCGGAGTACTACGGTTTCCTGCACGGAGCCTGGTTCGAAGGGCGCGACGTAGGGATGCGCATAGCTGGTTTGCTTGGCCAGGGTGGAAACCACGAATGCGATGGTAACTCAACGGTGGGTTGCGGATCGATGGTGGACTATGAGGTGCTTCACGGATCGACCTTCATCGATGAGTATAACGTGGATAATGGTTGGTCCGCGAGTAGTTTCCTGACGTACGGGTACGATGCGTGAAGAACCGTAGAGTGGGATGAACACGCCTCCGTAGCTAATATCACCCAATCATACCAATTACTGTCCTGTTCAACAATATAGCGTTCATAGGGTCCCGAATGGCTTGGGAATTATAGTGTTTCCCAATCCAATGCTACCTCCCCTCTGCCCAAAATCGATCCAACGCCTCCTGCCTGACCTCCCAAGCCCAATGGTGACATGTCTGGTGGACAACAGGACTCACATCCCCCTCACGCTGCTCATCCGCGTCGTCCCCCTCGTCCGCCACGCTCCGGATACCCATCTGCACGTACTTCTTCAGCAGCGTCCTGCGCCACCTGCCCGTCTCCCCAACGCACTTCTTCCAGCGGCCGACCTGGCGGTCGTCGTCGGGACAGCGGCGACCGCACCAGAAGCGACAGTACCACTGGAACCAGCCGCGCACGTCGTACTCGTGCGCGATCCAGCCCGCCGCTTCCCACTCCTCGATGCTCTGCCCGCAGGCCACGCCGTACTTGTTGACCTCCGCGTCGTAGGTGGAGCTGGCTAGGTACTTGCCCGCGTCCAGCCCCGACGTCCACGACGCGGGCAGCTCCCGCCAGTCGTCGGACACGGTGGTGCGCAGGCCGCGCGAATAGAGCGGACGCCAGTAGCCGCCGCCGAAGGAGCCCTCGCGGATGATGTCCTCGGGCGACTTGTTGGGGGTGAATGCGGGGTGCGATTCGAAGTGGTAGTTCCCTTCGATGTCCCGGGCCGGAGGCGGGGCGGTGGGTGTCCACGATGACCAGCTAGCCATTAGACTATCAAGGTCCTGACTAAGTGGCGGTTGGGGACTAGAGTCCTCGTGCTTAAAACCTGCCGCATTCTCCTGTTTACGCTTGGACGCCTGACTCTTGCGGGGTTGGTGCTCTGGTAAGGCTAATTCATCCTGACTTGTATCATCACCATAAGCTGGTCTCGTTGACACGTTAGCTATACGAGCTGATGTTCGTGTGGGTTGGCTACTTTGCAGCTTGCGACGTTTCGCAGCGGGTCGTCTCGGAGCCTCGGTAGTCTTCTCATTCTGAAGCCCGAGGTCCTTCACGAGAGCCTCATTGCGCTTGATGTTCTCCAGTCGACGAGCTTCATAGTTAGCCATGATGCTTCTTGCTGTTTTGATTGTTGCTAACCTCTTAACGGTACCAAACGCGTTTATCAATTTGACAATGCCGTCTACGTCATCGTCTTGTAGTTGCTTTTCTTTAAGTCATACTAGCTGCCGCTAGTTGCGGGTATACGCAGATGGCGCTAGGCATGCGCTGGGTTAATCCCGCCATATCTTTGATTCCTTTCTGGTCTCTAATATAGGAGGCTGGAGGTAAGGGAGTTTGATCAAGGTCCTCGCTAGAAACGTTGTATGCCAGTATGCATATACTCTTTCTTTCAGACAAATTTAACATGGGAGTATCAGCAGAAGCTTGACAGGCAGTCGGTGCCGGGGAGATATGGCGTACTTGACCAAAATTGCACACTAGATTTTGTCTTTTGAATTAGGTACCTACCTAGGATATCAAAACAACAAGAGCTACTTTAAGGGATAATAAGGGCCGAAGAATTGATAAACGAAATGTTTCGAGTTTTTTCGAATTTTTATTCAATTTTTAGGTATAATTCATGGTGTTGCTAAATGCCAAGACTACGCCATTTCTTCCCGGTAGGGGCTGACAGGCCGGATAGGCTAACGAGTAAGAACCTAGCCGGGGATATTTTAGTGGTATCCAACGGCGTCATTCCTTTACTAAGTCGCCAAGACTTTTAACCCCTTTCCCCCCTGTCCTGCTGAACCCAGCTACCGGGTACCTGCCAGGTCTTCCGACACATGCACATGCGCGAAAGACGAACACGCTCCACTTCCATTTGTTTTTCGCATATCCTCTCCTCTTACCAGCTCCGGTATTGCCATTTTCTGACTTATTACCAGTACCACTGCGGAGCAACAATCCATATCCATTATCTCACTAACATTCTGGGCGTTATAATTGTCAGGAGTCGAAGCATACTAGCGTTGAGACACGCTGGGGTCATCCCACTCGAAGTTTCACGGCCGTTTCAATGAATTAAGACACTTCTCGACACAGACTGCAAACAGTCTGCTCATTCACGAACCTACCGTGGAAAGTTAGATCTAATATACAATCGTTTTCAAGCGCCATCGAAGACAATCCCCCGCTCCAACAGCAATTGACACCATTGGACACAATTGCGCATAAAGGAGCAACTGCTCCTAGTCACGAACCATTATGTCGCGAACCTCTTTCGGCAGCACGGCGACCGAAAAGTTCCCTGATATTCCCGATGTTAACCTCACCGCGCCGACGCCGCCCTTACCCCATAATGCCAGCAGCGTAAGCGCCCCATCAGCTATGCCACCTAGGCCTGCGGGCGATAGACGAGTACACTATGTCCCGAATGTCGATACTTCGGCTTCCCAAGAGGGAGCATCGCATATGTCACCCCTATCTCCTGTTTCTGGGCTTCGGCGGCGCGCCACTCGATCCAACACGTTCAGGACTGTGGAGGAGTTTGAAGATTTTGAAACGATAGGCGCCGAACCCGGTATCGATCCTTTAAAGCCAGATGGCGGGCAAGACATCACGCCTGATCTCCACGCCGAATGTCAGATTACCGTAGTCGACTTTTCACAGGAGGACCTGCAAATACACGAAATGTACAACGAGGAACTTATCGACTTTGTCAAGAAGCCACAGCCTAGTTGGGTGAAATGCCGCTGGATCAACGTCAATGGTCTATCCTGGGATGTCATACAAGCGTTGGGCCAGTATAAAGACCTACATAGGTTGGCGATTGAGGATACTATGAATACAAGAAACCGGACCAAAGCTGACTGGTAAGAACCCCTCGGTCTTTTCCGAAATTCGGATGTAACGGTTAATCCCAATCCTGACAGGTATGCCAATCATGCATTCATCATTCTCACGTGCCAGAAGCTGGTACAGCTGATAGAAGATGATAGCAGCGACGACGAGAGTGACGATGATGGGGGAAGCGTGAAGAGTAATCATAGTTACAGTTCGATCAAAAGTATGAGTCGGAAGCTCAAACGTTGGTTTTCCAGAAAGAAAATCGAGCATCCTACGGCAGCCTCCGTCCTTGAGAGTGGCACCAGACCAACACACGTGCCTGATCGCAACTTCACGCATCAGCCTACTGGGTTTTCCGATGTGTTTAATCCCAACACACTCTGTACACTGCAGAGATTCCACGCTTCGCCGAACAGCATCCGGACAGAGTACATGGAGAAGCACTCGGCTCTTGCTAGTAGGGGCTTAGCCGTGATGGCTGAGCAAGTGGCAATGTTCATTACTTCAGACAATACTGTCATTGCTTTCTTTGAGCAGTCGGCCGATGACGTTGAGAAACCTATTCTCTCTCGTCTGGGAAGCCCAACGACGATTCTGCGTCAGTCTTGCGATGCCTCGATGGTTGCGCAGGCCATCATCGATGCGATAATCGACATGGCGATACCAGTGACTGCGTGTTATATAGATGTTGTGGGCGACCTGGAGCTTGACGTTCTCACTCATCCTACTGTCCAGCACACCAAAAATCTTTATATCATCGTCTCTGAAGTCAACAAAATGTTTAGCCTTCTCAATCCGATTCAGACGCTCGTCAACGCGTTACGCGACCACAAAACAAAACTTACTCAGGATCAGGTACCGAGGGAATTACAAAACCCTGGCGGAGGAGTCATTATTTCGCCCATGACTTACACTTATCTCGGCGATGTGGTAAGTGGAATATGCTGCCAATGTGGTCTCTTCCTCACGATTCGCAACTAACTGGGTAATTTAGTACGACCACTGTATACTCATCACCGAGAATTTAACTCAGATCAAGGAGTCGGCCAACCACATGATAGACCTTATCTTGTGAGTCTATAAATCAATCAAATACCCCATCGTCATATAATTGTTAACAATGAAAAGCAACACCATAGCGACGTCACAAAATGAGAGTATCAAACAGTTAACGAATGTCACCATACTCTTCCTACCCTTGACTTTCCTGACTGGTTACTTCGGTCAGAATTTTGTAATCTTCTCGCCAGTCGAAGGGAGCGTATCGTACTTGTGAGTTCATATAGCTGTGTCACATGGTAGGTATTACGTATTGACATGTTACAGCTGGTATATCGCGGTCCCGGTTGCGATCGTAACATACCTAGTCGTGATGCGCGACGCCCTCTACGAACATTTTGTGAGGTTTTTCCAGCGCAGACACATTCTCGGTATCAGGAAGAGGCGCAAAGAGAAGATAGCGCAAGCCCAGGTGAGCAGGAGGCTAACTTCTCGGAAGACGCTGTGAGAGCCCGCCGACTAGCCGATAGTCGTCAACAGTAATAAACTACCTATATACTAGGTATATATAATGCACGTCTGTGCTGGATAGACGGCAAAAGCAGGCGAAACGATACCCCGTTGGATGATAGTTTGTCTGAGCATAGAAGGGATGGGTTGTCATAGCACGCGGTGTAGATGGCATCTTAATTGTTATAGCTAGGTGCTGAAGTATTCGACCTATTATTCATTACGATTCACATCATTAACACCGAACTGCCTCAAACCCGCTCCATTCTTGTATACCTGGTACTTAGGACTGAGGCTTAGTGATCATCCCGTACACTAAACCCCATACATATATTCTCTTTCAAGGTTGATTCTGCGAGATGCTACTGAGGTTGCATGCGTCAACATAGGATTCGACATAAAAAGGGGTAGGCCAATCTTATTAGCTGCCTCTTAACCCTGTATATGTTGTGTAACGAGAATGAGTCGTAGTGATTGGCCAATCTTCTGGCCCCCCAGTTTCAGGTAATTATACAGCGCCTTACCCCTATCATGATTATAGAACGAATTACCGTAAATGAAATCTGATCCTACACCATGTATATGTGCATGCGAGAAGTTCTCTATTTTCATAAGATATCTGTGCTGCTCGATGGCCCCCCAACCGAGGCGTGGGATTCACTGCCACACAAAGATTATAAGCAGCAGCAATTTAGACCAAATGAAGGGCATTTAGGGGCTAAGGGCCGCGACTTAAGAGTACCTAGAGGGAAGCACCCCAGGTCCAACATCTTCATTTTTTTTTATTCTTCTCTACCACGATTCTATAGGTAATTAGTGAAAGCCGTATCGCCATGGCTAGTACGAATTCTGACAACATCCAGCCCGGACTTGAAGTCAACCACCCTGATACAGGCCTCCAAGTATGCTATCCACCTCAACAATGGTCATATCCAGTCCCGAATGAGGAAGGGCACAAGGAGGTGGCATCCCATACGAGTGTCAGGGATACAAGTATCAGATTGCGGAACAGCAATCATCTACCTCGGATGAGAATTACCAAGAAGAATTTACTCATCGGACTCGTTTGCGTCGTCATTCTCGTCGGAGTAATAGTTGGTGCAGTTGTCGGGACCCAGAACTCCCGGTCATCATCGCCGGCTACTACTAGGTAAGCTAATATGGAGTCCTACCTATGCAATTGAGTCGTCACTCACAAGATCGAAGCTCTCCGGCGGAGCCCGGGCAAGATGCTAGCCCCACGATGTCTTCGCCGGCCGAGATGACCGGTAACCCTACCAGCGTATGGCCGGGGCTCGCGCCTACGGCGGTCTCTTGGGGTTATCCCCACCTCGAGATATTCGCCCTGACGCGCAACAACACGGAGGCGGTATACCGGAAGTACCGCAACACCAACTCGACGAGCGAGGACGACTTCGTACCGGCGGGGGACGATATGGAGCTCGTGGGGGGCAACATCGACGCCAACTCGGTACCGTCCGTCGCCGTGAACCAGCGCATATCGTATTACGCGTCCAACCTGACCGAGCTCTTCATCAACACGCAGGGCAACTGCTGGGGGAAACTGCACGAGAACGACCAGCTGTGGACGCCCACCGGCTACGACTCGTGGACGGCCTGCTTCCAGAATCTGTCCGTGACGGGCGCGCCCACCTTCGTGCAGTACAGCCCCGAGGTCGAGGTCGTGCAAGCGTTCTACCTGGCCACCGGGGCCTCGGGCGACGCGGGACTCGCGGCCTACTACACCAAGTGGCAGCCGCAGGACGAGTGGTCGACGCCGACGCGGATCCCGGGGCCCGACCTGCAGCCCATGAAGCCCGCGGCGGTGGCGTGGAGCGGCAACGACTCGCGCGTCGACCTCTTCGCCGTCTCCAGGAACAACAGCCACCTGCTGCACGCGTCGTGGGACGCGGCAGCCGCCCGCTGGTCCGCGTACGAGGACCTGCAGGGGTTCGCCACGACGCCGCCGGTGGCCGTGTCGCGCGTCCCGGGCCTCCTCGACGTGTTCGTCCGCGGCGGCGACGCGGGGCTGTGGCACCTCGCGTACAACGACAGCGACGGGCGGTGGTCCGGGTGGACGCGCCTGAGCGCGGGGTCGCGGATCCAGGGGCAGCCGGACGCGGTCAGCGCGACGCCGCAGAGCGTGGACGTGTTCGCGTGGCGCGAGGACGGCAGCCTGCTGCACAAGAGCTACGACGGCGACGCGGGCCGCTGGTCGCCCGCGCAGGACCTCGAGGTGCTCGTCGACGGCGGGGCGGCGGCCGGGGGCAGGCTGTCGGGCCCGCCGACGGCCGTCAGCGACGGCCCCGGCAGCATCCACGTCTTCGCGTACCGCGACCAGCGGGAGCTGCTCTGGAAGAAGATGCGGAGCGGGTACGTCGGGCAAGTCACGAATACGACGTCGCTGGCTACTGTTCCTTACCTTACGTCGTAGACGAGCAGAGGGGGTACGGCTGGATAGGTGTATGGGGGATTGGGACTGAATAATGTATGCTGCAGATTGCGTGTTTACGAATGGGTGGTATCTTTGGTAGTCTTAATCTTTGAAGCTTTTAGATGGGCGCTGGATAGTAGTATCAAGTAAAGACTAATGGATTTCGCCTTCAGCATTTATACGATATACTATTGGTAGAAGGGAGTTGTGACAGTTGCCGTTTTATAATCGGACAATTTCAACTAGAGGTAGATGTTTAAACGTATCACGAATACGAGGGATGCTTAGAATCAAAGCAGTTTTCGAGTTACTGAAATCAAGATATACCATTTCTTCGATTCTGTAAGATGCTCGCCGTTGCATGCTATCCCAGCCCCCTACATCAATTTCGCATGCACCACCTTCTACTGTGCGCCATGTCCATCTATTCCACTAGGTAGTCTGCTGCAAGGTGATATACTGACTGCTTCCAGTGTCGTAACGGAACTCCGTTATGTAGTTGAAGCGATCCACAATATAGACCGCCGCATTCGGTGAGCTGGTTGCGCCTAGCCCGCCTCCGTCCGGTGACTCGGCGTCGAGGCCATTGACTTGGCCCGTCTTCCACGTAGCGCCTTGGTCCGTCGTATAGACTTCGCGGAGACGCTGGCCGCGGCCGACGTAGTACAGGTGAACCTGGAATCGCGAGTCGGATTAGTTGAAAGTGTCACTCGTTGCCATCATAAGGTATGAAGCCTCTCTCTCACCTCGTTCTCCGTCTCCCACGTACTTGCGGCCAAGGGCCGGAATCCGGATTCGGACTCGAAGAGGACGCTGCTGGTCCCGTCGAGGACCTGGCGTCTGGTGTGGACCTGGGGCTTGCTGATGTCGATCTTCAAGACCCAAATAGTCGTGTCTTCGATTGCGTGGTAGAAGACGTAATCATAGTTGCCCAACCGCGCGCTGGCGATGTTGGGGAATTGCGGGTGGACCTGAGTAGAAGGTGTGCGAGTCAGAACTTGGTTAACGAAATGTGGTGTTCTCGAAGTAACAAACCTGTTGGGCTGGCATGGTGAGTTTTCAAACTTGTCGAGCTGTCATATAGGAATAAGCTTAGAGGAGTAATGAGTATGAATATAGAGTTGCAAGTGTATGAAAGAGTTGAGTGGGCTGAAGCCCCCTTTATAGGAGATGATTCATGGGTCGCTTTACGTGTTCCTATCTCACATGCGAGGCTCTCGGGTTGAGCACCAGTTGAATGCAAGGTGCTAGGTTTCATCACCTGCTGAAAGCAATAATGCAACATCTTTTCGCATCAGGCGGCCAATAGCTGCACCTTTCTATCCAATAAGAGGAAAGTTTCGCATAGTCCTACTGTCCTAGAGTAGGGTACGCGTTTATGGGCCTTTTCATTAGATTTCGGCCATCCTGCCTACACTAGAAGACACAACTCCAATCGGCTGCCGGAGTCCGTTCACGGGGCTATAGCCGCAACTGTATTCAATACAGGTAGGGCGAGCTGAGATGTGATGGAGTTTAACTAATACGACCCTTCGGTCTTGTAGTCCTAGAAAGGTACATGTGAGCAACAACTCGGTTGCACTACCAGTGTTAGTACCTGTTTATCGTGCTGCCCATCAAAACTTCACAGTCCTCATACATGAGGTCCTCGAAAGTAAGTGCCAACTCTTGATAAGGAGTAGAGATGACTTACCTGTTTAATAATTGTGATCAGTGCCACCTGATCGAGACATACGAACCGTCACTTTAGATGAGAAGCGTTATATGTAGCATTGTAAGTACCTCGTATCTTCTTATTGGGGAAGGAATTTAGAGACACAAGCTTGGAACCTCGAAGTCATTAACACCCTCGCACCTACGTTCCCATCAACTCCCATCCAGCGAAATCCATACATCCAACGCCTAATCTTATTGAGTGCTCTGCGAACATTTCCTTCGCGTCTCAGACGCTCCTTGGTGGCCTTCAACTTAGTCCTGATTGTCTTGCAATCGACCTCCAACTACTTTGATTCTGTGCTTGTCGACTTTACCAGCTTGCCACCCCTGCATCACGGCCTCTCCCGGTGCTCCATCTTGCTCTTGATGGAGGCCTTATGCAGGCGTTCTAACTCATTCTTCCTCTGCTGTTGATCCCATACGGCGTCCGGTACACATTCTTCTCCTTTTGCGATGTTTATCCTGTCCTTGCCCTTCTCCCGCCTTCAGTTATCGTGGGCTTCTGGTCGCCTGGTCACCGCATGGGACATCGAAGGCACTTCGCGGTCCCAGGTCTGGTGCGCCGTCTGCGAGAAGAACAGTTTCAACTCGTCAACTTTCTCATTCTCATAGGTACCGTTAAGGAGACGGCAAGCGTCTTCAACGAAAAGGACTCAGCCAACCGCGTCTGTGAGGATCTGGATCTGGATCTGGTGACATCTCCCACTGCCTTTGTATCGATCCTCGCTCATACACTGAGCCCAGGTAGTCCTCTCGTGTAATAGAAGTCGTGGGCCACTTTTTGGCAAAAGTTTGCCATTTCCAGTCCGATGGTGTTCTGCATCTCCCCAACTGGTGATATGCGACGATCGTAATCTTCCACACCTCCTCCATAGTATCAGACTGTGTGTACTTCTCCACGGTAGTTACAAAGTCCGTAAGACAGACAGGGCAATATCCTGGCGCCTTATGACACTCTTTGATAGCATCCGGAGTGGGAGCTAGTTGGAGTAACATTTTCGGGGCCATAAGAGTGTTGGGTAATACGCTGCGGTGATATGTCGATACGTGATGGCAAATGTTCTGTTTGTGCCGACTGCCTATCCCTTTTCGGTTATTTGTAGGAGTTCCACGAAGAACTAGGCTGTGTTTTATGGAAATAAACAACTGGCCCTTGATTATTTTTGCCGTCGAGTCCATACCCCAGCCGTTGGTTAGGGGCGGTCGACTAAGCCTTAGTTGACCCAAGCTCAGTCCTCGTCCAGGCCCAAAAAGATGCTCATTCATGACCAACCGAGCATGAAAGAATCTGATGGCAATAGGTAGAACATTATTGCTCTCGGTTTTACAAGGCGGCCCCTGTCGGTTAAGTAAATCACAACAGGAACAACTAGGTGACCAAGAACGCGAAAACGGATGCAGATGACGGCAGAAATGGCAATAAAAGAGTTGATGGCTGACATCTTTCTCGAGGAGCAGTAGGAAACGCTCCAGGTTCTGTTCTGGTACTCTGGCAGATGGAAAGAAATTGAGTAACGCCAATTTGCATGTTAACGACAATGCTAGAGAGGATTCCGGTAGTAACACATCCGAGATCTCGAGCAAAATATCAAGCGGTAGCGTGAAGAAAAGGGATTGGGCCTGGTTCGCCATGGCCGACTGCTTCCTTGGGCGTATCCATGTTTTGAGGGAATCGAGAGTGTTTTTTAGATAGGATAAAGACATCCTCGTGTACTGGTAAGAGAACAAAATTGATGAGACTTGTGGAATTTGATGTTGCGTGTTTGAAAGATTGTACGATCCACGCATATATATAGCAGACCGAAATTAACTTATCTTCTCAAACGCCAACAGAGTTACATTTCCAAATAGCCAATTAGATTATTTAGATTAGCTTCCCAGATCGGATGAACCTGAGGTGTTTGAGAGGAAGTCTGCGAATTGGGCAGCTCCACAAAGGTGCGAGGTGTAATTGATGGTGTCCGATACAAACGTTGTTAACATCTACCCGCACTTTCGCCTTATATTTCCTTATAAAAATCAGTCATATAATTGGAGTCTCCAACGTTCAGCTTTAAACCGCTGTAATTACTTCAGCTTATAACGTACCAGAATTACTAGAGCCTTGCAATGCACGAATCCTTGGAGCCACCAGAGCCTTAGAGGAAGCCGTAGCATGCACCCTAAAGATGCATTTAGCTATGGCGCCATCTAAAGATGCACTGAAAACTCAGGCCAAAAGTACAATGAGGCTTGGTACCGTTGACATTACAAGGCTCTGGTGTTTCTGGTAACTCTGTCACGAGGTCTGTGCGATGCAGAAAACAACTGTTTTGTTGCACGAGCAGCTAACCTAGGTGCTGAACCTAGGGCCACCAAGCTCGTATGTATACAGGAAGCCAGGACAAAGGGAGGCTACCATTTCCAATACCAATAACCCCGTAACCCCTATCCAGGCCATGGGGAAACTCGCGACTCCCATCTAGGCTCCGAGAGTGATCAATAGGCTTCTTGGTGGCAAGAGCTAAGGTGCTGACAAGGCTTTGGTAGTTCAAGCAATTACAATGGCTTAAGGCCGAACTCCGGGGACTTTGACTACCTAGGTGCGTAAGTGACTTTTATAAGGGCGGAAGTAGCGGGTTAACGGTTTCTAGACTATCGTCCATCTTAGTCCTGCATGACGGTACCACCTGACCAATAGGCTCTCAAGGCTCTTACGAAATAGGAAGCTCCTAATAGACTGGAGGGCAGTATCATTAGAGGATTATGGCAAGAGTTAAGGCGGCTACTGGAACTTTCTCCATTGGAGGTAGGAGGTACACATTCCAACGACACCGAGCTTACTTCTTCTATATGTGCCAGTGGTGCTGCTTCTGGGGCTGTAACGTCGTTCTTTCCCAATAAAACATCATTAGCCAACAGTCCAGGGAGTGATGATGAGACTACGTAAGGTGCGCCACGCTGAAGCTCGACAAGCACCGACTGCACTTCCACGCAAATGCAATGACTACATCTCGTGCCTTCCGAGACAAGATCATAACATCAAGGCAATTCAAAATCTTCCTATTTGCCTCTGAGCTCTGTCTTTTCTCTTCCTTTCTTCTCCAGTCTCACTTCGACCAGACTTCGACTACATTTCGACCACACTACTTCTACAGTTTCTCGCACGTACACATAACAAAATGATTGAATCCTTCTTTACGGGTATTTTGAATATCCTCGGTAGCATTGGGTTTTTTTTATCCGGACTTGCCATAGTCGGATCTCTTATTGGCCGGCTCTGGTCACTTATTTTGCGGCGGGCTGGCAGATCGCCGAAGGAGAGCCCTGCGGATGTTTATATTCACAAGTCCACCGCGTCCTGGTCGGATCTTCCGGACCTTCTGCTGGCAATTTTTCACGTCCTGGTGGAGATCAAGGGTGGCTTAGCCAAGATCAAAGAAGCCATCGACCATTGCAAAGATTGATCAGCGTTGGTTTCAGAAATCGGCACAGAAGGGCTAACTTCCTTGATCGAGCTGCGAGTCTTGATCGAAGCGAATAGCCATCCAGAAGCACAAGGGGCACAGCCACCTGTCTCAGCCTCTGATGGGCCCTAGGCATTGCACATCGTCCTAGAGGCCGCTGCTACGCCCGCGTAGCAGCACCACATCTCTCCCTAAAGAGTTTGTGGGCCACTGTGAACCCTTCGGGGCACTCCAGTGGTACCCCAGCGACGGGACTGCATCTTGGAAGCGATGCTGGGGCCTAGTGACCTAAAGGCACTACCAAGACAGTCCCTAGCGACCATTGAAGGACGATTAGGTGAGACTCCCTTCCCTTAGCCAATAGAAACTAAATCATAACTAACTGCTTGTCCCACTTTGGCTTTCCACCACGTTATCGATGGGTTGCTCCGCCAAGCACCGACATGTCCTCCTAGCTCATGAGAGTCTTCGTGCCCATACTATAAGGATCGGTTACTGGAAGCCCTTGGTTTAGGTCTGGGAGGAGTTCGGCTGCATAAGGGGATTCGCTCAGGGTGCTGGTAATGGGTGGGCATGGAATCGAGCAGATACTTGAAACGACAAATACATGATATGGGAAAAGTAGTATCGAACTGATACTGTCTCGAATGTGAATAGCAAACTAGAATCCGAAGCATACATATGTAAAAGCCATAAAAAGATGCAATCGGCCAGTAATACCAAAAACCGTCACATACGTGTATGGGCTGCTTCATAGCGTGCTCCTCAGCTAGCAAATAGTCAAGTCCAGTCATCGACTTGTTAACGGACAGCTATTGTAATTGCAAGGCTCAATTTTCTAACAAGTTATGTCAGATGAAGTCTGTCTTAACAACTCAACAGGCTTTGGTTAGGTGTTGATTACCTCCTAGGTACCTAGGTACACAGCTTCGCGGGCATCTGAAAATAGGGGCTAGTATCAGCTGTCGGTCAGCTGCTGCCGCTTGCTAAGAGGATTACTAATGGAAGTACTTGGGTACTCTCATCTTACACAATCGCAAACGATTCATCCAAGTCCAAACAACAGTCCAACACCACAACAATGCAATATTTCCTAGACGCAGCTCGTTGAAAAATACATCGGTGAGTATGGAATCTCACAATGACGCGGTCGCATCCATCTCCGCGCGGCTGCAGCAGTTCTACGCGCTCCGGCAGCCCTTCAGGGTGTACCACGGCTCCACCAACAGCACGCGCGCCGCGGCGAAGAGCCGCGACAACACGGTAGACACGAGCGCGCTCGACCACGTCCTGGAAATCGACGGTGCCAAGAAGACGGCGCTCGTGGAGCCCAACGTGCCGATGGACGTGCTAGTTGCCGCGGCCGTGGAGAAGGGCCTGGTCCCGCTCGTCGTCATGGAATTTCCCGGCATCACCGTCGGCGGCGGCTTCAGCGGCTCCGCTGGCGAGAGCAGCTCGTGCCGCCACGGCCCCTTCGACGGCACCGCCAACTGGATCGAGATCGTGCTGCCGGACGGCGAGGTCGCGCGCGCGTCCAAGACCGAGCGGCCCGACCTCTTCTGGGGCGCCGCGTCCGCGTTCGGGACCCTCGGCGTCGTCACGCTGCTCGAGGTGCAGCTGCGAGACGCCAAGCCCTTCGTCGAGCTGACGCACCATCCGGTTTCGAGCTTCCCGGACGCCCGCCAGAAGATACAGGACGAGGTTGCGAACGAATCTGTCGACTACGTGGACGGCATCGCGTTTTCGTCGACCTCGCTTGTGATCAGCTCCGGCCGCCTCGTCGACGCCGTGCCCGCAGGTACGGAACCCCGCGGGTACCTGCGCCGCCGGGACCCGTGGTTCTACCTCGACGTGCAGAAGAGGACGCGACGGGCGAAGCAACCGGTCGTCGACTACGTGCCGCTGGTCGACTACCTCTTCCGATGGGACCGCGGCGGGTTTTGGGTCGCCCGATACGCGTACAAGTATTTCTTCACACCCTTCAACCGGATCACGCGCGCCTTGCTGGACAGCTTCATGCATGCCAGGGTCATGTACCACGCCCTACACAAGAGCGGCCTTTCAGATACGTACATAATCCAAGACGTCGGAGTGGCGTACGACGCCGCCAACGATTTCGCGCGCTGGGTTGACGAAACTCTGCACATCTATCCGGTTTGGATGTGCCCCCTCCGCGTGCGCCGCGACGCACCCGACGCGGCGTATGGGCTGCACGCCGACTTCGCCGACCCAGATAAGCCCGAGTTCATGCTCAACTTTGGCGTCTGGGGGCCGGGACCGGGCGACTACAAGGAATTAGTGCGCCTGAACCGGGCCATCGAGCATAAGCTGCACGAGATAGGCGGCCAGAAGACGCTCTACGCCCAGGCGTACTATACCGAGGAGGAATTCTGGCAGACCTACAATCGACCCGCGTATGATTCCGTTCGCGAGAAGTACCACGCGTCTCACCTGCCGAGCGTGTACGACAAGGTTAAGGTAGACGACAACGCGAAGAGGGATGTCATGGAGGGCTCGAGGATGCCGAAATTGCTCCAAAATGTTCGACCGTTCCAGGGATTGTACGGGGTCTACAAGGCGTGGCGCGGCGGTGACTATTTACTCCAGTCGAAGAAAAACACGCCTACAGCAGCTCCATCGCCGCCAAAGCAAAATTCATAGAAGCGCGTCTGGAGCGGACTCGACCAATATTTTCATTCTGCAGCGCTGTCTGTATCATCACGGATCGGATAGAAGACGCATCAATTTTGTATGGCCAAGAAATTTCATAAATTCAAGTCTATCCCGCTAAAAGTACCTTCCGGCTATCTACCTGGTGTTTGAACAATCTCCGATCCCGTTTCTCGAGTTCGTTCTCGAGTTCTGTATCTCTACTCGGATCGCTTGACGACGTAGGCGCCGCGCTCGATGGTGTTGATCATGATGTAGCCGCTGGCGAAGTAGGGGTAGTGGGACCAGGTGCCCTGGAACTCGATCTGGCCGCCGCCCTCGAAGTCGTCGTCCTCGGGGTAGATGTCGAAGTAGGCGACCTCCTCGACACCGGCGCCGGTGGGGTCGGAGGGGATGGAGGAGATGTCGAGGATGTGCAGGCCGCCGCCGTAGTTGCTCTGGTACGCGTAGTCGCCGGAGATGAACTGGTTGTGGTCGATGCCCTTGCGCGAGGCCCGGTAGTAGCCCGTCTGCCGCGGCCGCTCGAGGTTGGAGATGTCCCAGATGTACGTGATGGGGTAGCCGGCGGCGCCCGGGCCGGTCGCGTCGTACTCGTCGTACTCGTCGTCCAGGACCAGGAACTCCTGCCACTGCGTGTCCAGCACCCAGCCCTGGTGCGTGTAGGCCGCGCCCTCGTACGACGTCCGCGAGATGATGGACGGCGACCGCTTGTTCGTCACGTTGTAGATGGTCAGCGTGTCCTCGTTGTAGCCGTAGCAGATGTCCTCGCCCACGTACTTCTCGTCGGGTCCGCGGTAGATCAGGCACTGCGCGTCGTGCACGTAGCCGTCGCCCGCCGCGCAACCGGGGGACGAGAGGTTGTCGAGGTCCGACAGGTCGATGAAGATCAGACCCGAGGCGCACCTGTCGGAGCGGGGCTGGGCGCCCGAGGCGACGGCGTAGTTGCCCTCCTCGTTGGTCTGGACGGTGTGGGAGCGGCCCGAGGGGAGGCCATTCCAGTACGAGATGTCATCCTCGTTGTTGAAGGTGACGGGGCGCGCCGGGTCGACGTCGAGCAGCTTGGCCATGTCGAAGACCTGGATGCCGTGGTTGTTGGCCTCGCTGCCGATGACGATGAGGCTCTTGAGGCCCTTGATCTCGCGCCACAGCGACGGCTGCGCCCTGGGGTACTGCGGCAGGCGGCCGAGGTAGATCAGCTTGCCCTCGGGGCTGATCTCGGCGAAGGCGGCGCCGTCGGACTGCCCGATGGCGACGAACTCGCGGCCGTCGGGGCTGGTCCAGCCCCACGAGCCGGATCCCTCGCCGCCGTTGCTGCCCAGGTCGTTGTGGTTCTGGAAGTCGTACAGGTCGAGGCCGTTGCACTTGAACGTGTACATGGCGTCGCCCGGCACGAGCTCCGCGACGCCGTCCACGCAGGGGACCACGTCGGCGTCGGAGCTCATGCTCTTGTACTGGCTGGCGACGAACAGACCTTGTTCTCTTCGCTTAGCCCAGTAGGCCTACTGCTTGTCAGCAATGGGATATACCCAAAGCGCGAACGAGTGAAGGGGGTTCTTACCTCCTTGGTGGCCATGATGGTCATGTGTCGGAGACCGTTGTCGTAGATCTCGGCGGCCAGCTTGTCGTCTGGCACCATCTCCTTGGCCAGCGCGTAGGTCGCGAACGCCGCGAGGGCGACTGCGTTCAGAGAGTACCTCATTCTGCCTGCTTGACTGGCTTTTCCTCTACGTGTAGACCGTTGGGGATGGAGAGAGAATATTCCTAGCTGCGAACATCCGCGCTACCGGGCGACCCTTAAGTATTCACTCAGACCGATCTTCTTCGATAGGTAAGAGCGCGGCTCGGGTCCACAAGCCGCGCTGCCCAGGACGACTGGTCGCGTATCGACGAGGGTGCGGGCGGTGGTGGGCAATGGCATCATGAGCGTAGATACTGTCGTAGCATCCCAATCTACCAAAAGCGGTAGGTGGCTGGCCGCTTTAATTTGTATGGCAGCGCGGCATCAGTCGAATTCTGGACGAGATCCCGGCAGTTTCGCTGCGCCGAGCCCTTGGCGGACCGTTACGCCACCATCTGATAGGGGGTCGCGGTGCTGGCGAACGGTCCCTGCCCGCCGAGACTTGTGATCCCCGCCAATCGCCGAGCCCCATTTCGCTATACGGGCAGCGATTCCTGGGGATTAATAAGATTCGATTCTTCTCTGCCGCTCTCCCTATCAATTGCCGAGAGAGGCAGGACAACCGCGCATCCCCACGCTCGATGGAGGCTCTTGGCGACTCTCTCTCCGTTACCTGACAGCGTGACTCTGCTCGCCTGTTGAAGAAAAAATAGACAGGCATCGAGGCAGGGCGGTTCGGGGTCTAAGAGGGGTTCGAGAGTAGAAAAGCAGGGTCTCGATGGTCGACGATTACATCGCATGCATGCACGCCATATCTACATTCGCGCTTTAATATATCTTCGCGACTCACGTAAAGGCAGGATGGCCATCAAGGTGTTTGTCGTCATTCCCGTAGCATGCTTACACAGATAGCAGGACAATCAAAGGCCCGACTTGCCCCCTCCCGTGTGTGTGTACGGGATGCTTACATACGAACGTTATCTGTTCGGGACTTCGAGTATCGATGATCATTCAGCCTCCGCGATGAGGCGTCCGGAGAACCCAACAAAACCGGCCAGTCAAAAAATGGCTGGGGGTGCAGTGACCCTACCCGGGTCGCAGCTCTACGGCCCATGGATTGTTCTACAACGATCTCCTCAGATACGGGTTCCATCGGGCTGACCGGCCCCCGGGATATGCCCAGCCAATCACCCCTCTGCCCTCGGGTTGTTTAAGCCCAATTCAGGAAACTGCTCGTGTTGCAGTGAGTCGGCGCGAAGAGACCAGCCTACTTACTACTAGCCCACCTAGGCAGCTCTCAATATTCGAACATGTAGACACACTACCTTCTTGAGGTTAGTAATGGGAGAGTAGTCGACTTGGCAGAGGAGATCCGAGCTTCTAAAAGGGACCGCTTACCTGTTCCAGAGCTTCTTGTGTCTACGGGGCAGTTCTTAATGCCTTCCGAAAGCATGGCCGGTGAAGCGTCTTAAGCCCGGTCTTAAGTCTACCATCGAGCACAGCTTACGAGGGCGCTTGGCATTCTCGTGTCGACCGTAAAACGGAAAACATGTGAAGTCCTAGTTAGACTTTTTACATTCTTCTGCTAATTAAACCATCTCCAAATGTCCAAGCTATCGCTATTTTCACCGTTCGATAAGCCAAGTCAGAGGTACCGTCTCCTGATCCGGGTCGTGTTCTATCCCCGATACGCATTCCTAACCTAGGAAGCTTTCTTGCTAGCAATATGTCTCTGTCAATCGAAATACCAATCTTAGACTTCCCCTATTTACGAAATTACTATGGCAACCTATGTACTAATTGGTTCCCAATTCGGGCAGGCGAAGCGTATGCTGCTGCTGCAGACCGTAAGCCTATTCGCTCCCTAGGCGCCGCATCGGACACCGTCTGCGTCGCTACTACTCGGCAGTTAATCTAATAGACCACATAGACTAGACCAGGTGGCGCGGCCAATACTTGGTGGCGTCTTTCAACGACGGCTATTACTCAAAGGTCTGCATTCTTGTAATCTCAATCTCGGACCCTCGTGTTCATGATAACCTTCACAGGACCTACCTACTCTAGGAGGTAGGTATCTATAATAGATATAAACCATATTCCGGTCAACTAGCCACGTAGCTAGCAATTAGGGTAATTCAAGTGTTTATTCGAGGACTCTTGGGGTTTTCGGAAAGGTGTCACCATTGTTGACCATCATTCAACGCTGCAAGTATCATTTAGGTATCGATTTATTTAGATTTAGATTTTATATCCATCATTTTCGAACCTATCTAAGGCTTCAGTAAATGAATACTCACCGGTACCCCTAAATCGTGACATGAAGACCTTCATTTCCTACTTGGCATTTTCCACCTGACCAAGGACCTCTTCGTCTTTCTCTGCTCGATTGCTTCGGCCCCCTCTTTCTGAATCTCTTCCGCCTCTTCGACTTCTTGCTCAACACATAGTATCTACCTGAATCCTCTTCCTCAGGTACTTGAATTCCCACGATGGCTTCTACCACAACATCTAGAAAATCACAATCTACCTCGCCCACTTCTACAGCATCAATGTCGGACAAAAAGAACCTCGATTCGAACGTCAGCACCAAGCAACAAGACTCGAAGGAGGTGATGCATAAAGGTTTCAACGACTTATTCCGCGAGGCTAAGGAAAAGGAAGCCAAGATGAGCCCCGAAGAGAGAGCCAAGCACTACGCATGGCCTGGTAAGTTCAAGTCCCAGGCGTATTTTAATTATGAGACTAATAACCGTAGAACACTGGAAGGCTGCTACACCAACAACTGCTGATCAGGTACCGAATCTTTGGGACGAGATTTGAGACTTCAGCACGAAATCAGTCACCCGGGAGAATCTGTTTCAACCTCCATTCCTCACAACCTGGTCCGACAACACCGGCAGATGTACATCATTTGCCCTGAAAGTTGCCCATCATCTTCAGGTAGAACATCCCAGACTCTATAGTTTTGAGTACTTCAGCATCGGCAAACATAGAGTTGCGCGTTGCAAGAAAACGAGAATATTAATCCATTCATCTTCAAAATTCGGGGCCGCTGTACTAACCAAAAGCGATGAATGGACCGAACTCAACGGCCTTACTGGGCACTGGAAATGTGTTGATTATAAATTGATATTCGATCGTAACGAAAAGCCTGGCATCAGAATGGCGATGCCGATATCAGCTGAGGAAGCAATGGCTACCTGTCTGAAAGAGGTCGCGAATAAACCCCTACTTGTTTGCCTATTCCGGTACGATTTATGTTCCCTTACTTGTCATTTATACATACCTACCTGGTAAACTAATCCATCATGATTTTATTAGCAATATGAACGATAACGAAATATCATTTAGATTACTACTGCTATCTTATCGACTCTCAACATATCTCTAAGGTCTTCGAATAGTAAGTAAGTCAAAGAAAGGGTCCACTAAAGGCCCAGAGCCGTTGCTCAAGAGTCCCTGGTAAACATCTTCTTCTGAAGAGGTCTTGTACGTAGCTCGAGATATCCTCATGGAGGCCTCGTTGGGTTGGGGAGGATTGTTTGGGTATATTGAATGGTTACGTCCGCAGAGAACCGTTTTGACGTCGACCACGTTAAAGCCTTCTTAGTTTCATTATCGGGAAGAATTCATAATAAGCGTTTACGTACCTGTCGTCTTTCTGCTCCATGATAAGCCTAAACCACTAACCGATAGGGTGAATATCGAACTTAGGCAACCGGCATTCAAGGCGCGCTCGCAACGCAGGTATAGTGGTTAACGAGTGCTTCTTTTTATACCGTTGGACGAAACATCGGTTGCAGTTCCCACAAATGCGAGATCCTCGTATGTATTCGGCGGATATGTCACGATGGCTCTTAATATAAGTGACGACATAATTCTGTCCGAGCCGTCAAAATCGATGGGGGAAGTCCGCAATGTCTCATTACATGCCGTTTGAAGTTGTATTCCCGATATTTGCGACCTTACAATTCCACTAGAAAGGGGAGTGGTGAAGATGGTAAACAGAGACGCGATTCATCTGCCGAACGGCATTGAGCAATCGATTTGACCATCTACCACATATCGTTATGGCCAAACAGCGTCGGGGGAAGATTCTGTGCACATGAAAATGACTAGTCATATCAATGCTGCAGCTGAACTCACATAACTATGCAATAGGCCCCATAGAGTTCGTTACTTGTTTTAATTACAATGTGAGTGGTGCCGGATATTCGATTCGTGGTGTTGTCGAACCCTAATACTAGGCAGTGTAAAAAGCACATGCAGCAATCGACGACGACAGTGTCGATGTATATATTTGGTAAACATAGAAGCCGGACAAGGCTACGAAAACCACGCATATGAATGATTGACGATTGATATCGATACCTAGTAATTAGAGGTAGTAAAAGAGCAACAAACTAGAAACTAGTATTGATTGCCTCGTGAGCATTCCTTATTTCGAAGACTTGCTTGAGTATCCCCAATTGATCGACTTGTTAAAATTTCGAAACAATTTGGCGCTAAACTTTTCTACCACACGTAGACTCGTGCTTATGAATTAATTCAGCTATAGTTGCATATGCCTGTTTGTGCTGGTTTTGCACTTGGTCCTGTATAGTAGTCAGTCAACTCGTCTCATGGGGACTGAGGGTGTGAAATCGGGGAGGATTGACACTCTTCGATATGTAAAGAAGGACAAGGGGCGGATCTAGATCCTTAAACGACTCGAGCTTAGATGGTACCTGACTATAAGGCTACGTTAGGTAATCAGATCTTGGGCTACCCCTGACATATAATGGCAAATCCTAAAAATAAAAATATTAGCGAACATGCTTACGACTCAGATTCATGTTTTGACATAACTATGATATTGACACTCGACTTTGTTCTTTTATGTTTCTGCATCTGTGTTAGAACAGACCGGATAGAGGGTTTAGAATAGACCGGTTAGAGGTTGTAGAGGAACTCATGTTCAGTGTGGGAATGAGAACGCGATATCAGCCAGGAATTTGAAAATAGCGCCTGTTGATCCCGAGCTGACTCAGGTCTCACAAGATATGTATTCTAAACAAGAGAAGGTAATTTGCGGAGGGGATTCCGTGGAGGTCTAACCCCAAACCGGCTAGGGCCGTGTCTTGGTATCTCTCGTCTGATCAGTTTTTGCTTTTTTCGGTACCCGTCATTTTCCAGGAAGCCAATGGACCCCTGATGGGACCCCTGATGAGAGCTTTAGGGTATCCCGGTTTGAGGCGGCACGGAGAAAACTCCGCCTATGCCGTTTGGGGATGGGGGGGGAGAGCTTTAGCCCTGCCTTAGCTTTGTCTAGCTCGCTAAGTGGCACTAAATGTCGCCAACAGCCACGTTTGGGGGCGTTATTTTGTGTCACATATCGCTGCTGTTTTACTCGAGAGAGTTCAGGCCGAGGCATGGAGTCTGACAGAGACAGAGACATCTCCAGCTCCCGCCCAAAAGCAAGCCATCCCATACCACTCGCGCCCGCCCCGGTAGGAAGTTCAGGCAAGGGAGCTTCCGGAGCTCGTTCGAGGGGAAGAAGACAAGTAACGGCCGCTTGTGAAGCGTGTCGGAAGAGAAAGTCCAAAGTAAGAAAAGCAAAATTCAGAAGAAAAAAAGAAAAAAAAAAAAGAAAAAAAAAAAAAAAACCAAATTCATCCCTACCTCTTGAATCCTCCATCTGGGGAACACATGTATTACATACAGTATCAGTCAAGCTTAAATATCGTGCAGCCACTAACAAACCTCCCTCGCAGTGCAATGCCGAACGCCCCAAGTGTAGCCTCTGTGTTCGTCATCGCACCGATTGCCGATACGCCACCGCCCCGACGGAAACGCACTCCCAGGCCCTCAAGCGGAAGCACAGCGAGCTGCAGGACCGGATAACGCCGTACGAAGAACTATTCGAACTTCTCAAGTCCAAATCCGAGATCGAGTCTCTCGAGATCCTAAAGAGGGTCCGGTCTGGCGCTGATGTCGGTTCCATCATCCGCCACGCAAGGGACGGCGATCTTCTCATCCAGCTCTCCCTGGCCCCTGAGACGCGGCGTCGATATGAGTTTCCCTATATATCCGACATGCCTGCTTCCATCTTGGTACCGGACAACCTCTATCTACGCTCTTTCGTCTACGAAACTACCTTCCGCGCTCCCCAGTCTCACGGTTTTGGTCATGAGTCGCTCCGTGAAGGGTACAACGACGATCGATATCTTAAGCCTTATCATGCGGCCCAGGTCGTCGACCCCAACTTTTCAAACGCGATTATCTCGAAATGGACGTCCGTGACGTCCGACGATCACCTCCTACGGCGGCTCCTTAATGCTTATCTCTGTTATCAGCACCCGTGGACCGCTGCCTTTCATATGGATTATTTCCTCAAGGACATGGCATCAGGTCGGTCTCGCTTCTGCTCGTCGCTGTTGGTCAACGCCGTGCTTGCCGCCGCCTGTGTAAGTCGCACAAGGTCAGTTACGTTGTCTTCGCAACTAACGCCGCCCAGCACATGAGCCGTGAAATCCCGGACCGTACCAAATTTTGGGTTCCCCAGACGCTCGGATATCAGTTCCTCGCGGAAGCGAAAAGGCTTTGGGAGGTGGAGAGCCGAAAGGACTCCGCTCACCTAACGACGATCCAAGCCGCCATCGTCCTCAGCATCGTAGCAAATACCACCGCAATGGATAAGGTCGGCACATCGTATCTACTGCAAGCTATAGCTATGGCGACCAGTCTAAACCTGTTCAGCGCCACCATGGGCACGGAAAACGAGAAAGTACGAAGAGCACGAGCATTCACAGCGTGGGGACTCTTCTGCTGGCAAGCGTACGTGAACCTAAGATGTCATCATCTCGCTATCAACTAAACAAGTACAGTTGGCAACGCTTCTATTTCACCATGCCCCCTCTCATCAGAGATCCTCCCGACTACCCGTTGCCGGACCCTGCGCTCGACTCACGGTGGTACGGGGAGATATGGATACGCTACCCGCTAGGCCAGACGGTGTTCCCGACGAACCTCGGCCACATCATCAAGTCCAACTTCGAGCTGCGGAAGCTCCTGAACGAGATGGCGGCGGAGATCTTCGAGGAGGACAAGCCGCCGCGGTCGACCGTCAACCAGGTTCTCGACTGCAAGGCTAGGCTCGACAGCTGGTTCGCCCACCTCCCGGAGCCGCTCATGCCCACCAAGATCGTACTCCCCGACCACATCAAGATCCACATGGAATATTACGGCGTCATGATCGGGCTCATGCGTCTCCCGGTGGAGGCCACGGCGAACCTAGAGGCGACTTGGCAGGGCATAATCCGCCACGCCGAGGTCCGGCTGGAGACGCTCATGCGGCTGTACTACCTGCGCCACAGCTTCGAGTCGTACGACCCGCTGCTGATGCACTGGCTCATGTTCCTGGGCGACATGGTCCTGCGGCGGCTAGACCAGTACGCGAGCCGCGGATCCGCGTCGCCCGTAGACCGCGAGTCGCTGCGCTCGACCCTCATCCTCTGCGCCAAGGGCCTGTACGACCAGGGCCGCAACTACCACATCGCGGTGCTCGTCTACCGGCTGCTGCGCGACCGCATGAAGGCCGGCGACCTCGACCTGCTGCGCACGCACGTCCTGTCGGCGCCCGCCTCCTCGTCCTCGCCGACCACGGCCGACGCCGCCGACGACGACCCCCCGCTCATGATGCAGTACGTGCAGGCGCAGTGGCTGGTGCCTATCGAGACCAAGAGCGCCGACCCCTCCCGCCGCACCCTCGACTACCTGCTCCGCGAGTACGAGAAGCTGTCGATCGGGGACCGCGGTGTCGACGATGTGAGCGACCTCAGCAGCACGGCGTCGCCGGGGCCGTGAAAGGGCGGACGGCCCTTTCGGTGTTTTGGGTACCTAGGCGAACGGGAATGAGTGCCGAGATAACGAATTGATGATGTATATTTGTTTGAAGTGCATGTCACGTTATTTATGAGAGGATGGATATACGAGATATGACGATGATGTTGGACTATATATTTTGGGTATGGAGTGCATGATATGGGGAAACTTGCCGAGATTATTAGATCCTGACGCTGGTTGGAAAAGATACCTATCTAGACTTGGGGCTGGAAAATAGGACGGGGTCGGGGGGGGGGGGGGGTTGGGAGGAAGGTGACGATAGAATTAGGGCCGAAGGAATTGTAGGCAGTTCACCTAATACCATAATGAATGTCGGTGGCTTTTACGAATCTATCATCTCAATTCGAGCATTTATACTAGTGGTATGCTGGTATGCTCTACGCTCTACTAGGTGGTAGGCAGTTTTACCACCATAGACTGTAGCTTCTAGGGCTCGGCAATCCTCTGTTGAGCCGAAGCGCATGTTTCCACAGCTAGAGCTGATGGCCAGCAATGGAACCCTGCCTGGTGCACTGGTTCTTCCGGCCGAATGCCTCGGGGTATGTCCATATGTTGCTATATAAAGCGAATGCAAACCGTATAGCAATGTAGGCAAGCTCAGGTTCAACTAAGCAACTCTTTAATATCCTCGACCCTCTGCAGCCGTTTCTCCTCGTCCGTCATCATGCCCAACGACGTAGCACTACGAAAAAGCTATAGTCAGTAATGACCTTCAAAGGAAGGGGGTTGGGGGGTGGGGAGAGTATGGCTTACATGAACTTCTTCCGATCCTGGACCCGCAGCATGCGCTCCTCGACGCTGTCCTTGACGATGAACCGGTAGACCTTGACCTCGTGGTCCTGGCCCATGCGGTGGACGCGGTCGATGGCCTGGGCCTCGACGGCGAAGCTCCACCAGGGGTCCATCATGAAGACGCGCTTGGCCTGCGTCAGGTTGAGCCCCACGCCGCCCGCCCGCAAGCTTATCAGCAGGATCGTGAACTGGGGGGACTCCCGGAACTCGGCCAGGATCGCCGACCGCGCCTTCTGGCTCGTCGACCCGTCCAGCCGCAGGAACCGCATGTTCGCCTTCGCCAGCGCCGGCTCGATCAGCGACATGAACGACGTGAACTGGCTGAACACGACCGACTTCATCCGCGGGTGCTCCCTGCGCAGCGCGCGGAGCAGTTTCATCAGCGCGACGACCTTGGACGAGGACTCGTTGGATCCGAGACGCTGCAAGCTGATCTTGGGCGAAGCATGAAAAGCATCGGAGGCATCCGGGTCGTCATCGTGGCGGACTACTTCAAACAGGTCGCGACTGTTAATCGGTTCCCGACAATTGAAGCATTTCGGCACTTGATGGTGGTCGGTGCTATGCTTGATAACATCCAGTAGGCATTTCTTGCAGGCGGAATGCCAGCATCCGGTGACGGTCTGATCAATCATTGGCTCTTCCGAGCAGATGGGACACTCGTTGACTGCCTCATCCCGGATTTGCTGGAGAACATGAGCGCCGAAAGCATTAGCATCTTTCTCATCACCAGTGGTCGCGGTAAACTTTTCGATGAGTGACTGAAGGTCCATATCATCACCAAGACCTGCGGCCGCGTCGGCTTCCGCTCCAGCGATCTCTTCGTCGGCGACTACATCCTGGTTCCTAACTAAGATGGGATGGCAACACGTCTGTCGAAGACGAAGGATCTGAGCAAAGATGGTAGTGAATGCCTTCATAACCGTGCCCTTCTCGAAATTAGCAGAAAATGTACGCTTAGCTCTTGTAAACACATAGTCGTAGACGGCTCGTTCGGCCTCGGAGAGCTCGACTTCAACGACTTCGATTGTCTTCGGAGGCAAAGGTACAAGACTGGATGAAGTTAGCATCTTATCCCTTGGCTGTAAACAAGTGACCATGACTTACGGTAGCCCTTCGGGCGTCTTCATATCCTTGGTTCTTCTCATTACTAGGGGTTCTAGTACTGTTTGGACCACATCAAGGGCGCGCATGAAATCCTTCGACTCAAAAGGAACAGTGATGAAAGTCCGCCAGAAGGCAAAGTTGTTCCACGGTTCAACCCTTAGGAATCGGACTAAACTAAATAGATCTTCTAGTCGGTTCACGATAGGAGTTCCGGTGAGAACCCAGCGGTGCGTAGCCGAGAGTTCGTAGCAAGCCTTCGCAGTCTTCGATTGCCGATTTTTTATAGAATGTGCCTCATCAAGGATAATCCGAAAGAAATCCAACGAGAACAGACCGTTGTTCTCTTTATTCCCGTTCTTGGAAGCGAGTTGGGTAAACTCGGATAGAACTACTCCATAACTCGTGATCACGACATCAGGAGCTGAGGCGATATTAGCATCGCAACATAGAGCTTGGAGATTATCTGTCTTTTCAGTGCCGTAATAAACGATAGACTTCAGTGTACCCTCTTTTGACGCACTTTCGGCTTCACTTTGCCACTGCGCAAGCAGCGACATTGGTGCAATAACCAGAGTCGTTTTGTGCGCAGAGACAACGCCTGAAAAGCTGGAAGGAAACTTCCTCAGGCTGTTAAGAGGTCCAAGAGATGCGCTTTCGCTTTTTGGAACCGCGGCCTCAGACTTATGCGAATGAATCAGACTCAGCATTTGGATCGTCTTTCCAAGACCCATCTCATCGGCAAGGATACCGCCTAGGCAGTGTTGCTCCTGTACAGGAAAGTCTAAAGACATTTCACCGGAGTACGGGTTGACATAGAAGCTGGACTGACCATCGACTTGGGGCACATCCTGATCGTCGACATCCTTGTTCGGCCAGGCATATTCTTCCCAGAGCGGGTGCATCGAAGCTTCGTGGGTTTCATTCTTTTGGTCTTTCTCCTTGGCCAACATCCAATGTAGCGATTGTTTCTGATATGGGCGAAGAGTCATGTTGAAAGTTTCCGCTGGCTCGGCTTCGGGTGTATTGAAGTCGAACGTTTGCGCCTTTCGATAGAGAGCATCAAGCTGATCTTGCTCGAGCTCCTGGCCATCTTCAGCATCCTCTGATGGCGGGGACGAATCTGGAGTGTTAGACTTAGCGTCTTTATTCATCTTTTCAGCCTCTTCCGCAGCGCTCAGGAGACCCTCCCTCGCGCTTTTGGTGGCAGCTGCGTTGCCTCTCGACGGTGTAAGATTGATCTCTTGGAAGAGTCGCACAAGAGCTACCTGCCGCAGTCGTAGATCCCGCTCTTCTGTCGTCTCCTTTTCTTCATAGAAGCCAGTTGGACGATTTTCAGACAGCCGAGGCCCTGATCTTTGGAAGGCAGACCTCAACAAAAAGCATCGTAGCTGTATGAATACGGTATCATTCGTCCTCAGCCTTTCCGGAGCATACACGCAGCTACCCTCAAATCTGCAGACCTTTTGGTCCATAAGTGACGATACCCACTGTGAAGTGTCTTTGGCCAGTCTCCCAATCTCTGTCCCTCGAGCATCGGTAAAGCGCACAATGACATCGACACGCCTAGCCGCAGCTGAATTCATTCGAGGGGTCACGACCTGCGCACCCGCCTTGCCTTTGATTTTGACGGATGAACCTGGTGGTTGGATTTTCTGACGTTCAATCCTGACAACATCGCCGTGGTTCAGCAGATTTGTTCCGCTTCGCGTAGCCCATCCCTCTACACCAAAGGCGCCAATGTAACGTTTCTCGGGCATAGATCGTGACAACACGGATGGTATCGGCAGAGGGTCAGGTTCTTTGGAGCTGTCGGTTGAGACGGCTGGAGAATTGCGAAACGGGAAAAGAGAAGCAATGTTAGTCGAGGGTGTTGGAGTGCGGTGGTTCTTCCATGTGCCGTCAAAATACATATTGACAGCTCGCTCAAGATCGTTCCCGCATTTCCGACCAATGACGCTCAGTGCTTCCGAGTCGATTTTGTCTCCCACGATACTTTGGAATGCATTTTCGTCGAATCCCGTTACATGATCCGGCGAAATGGCGCTAGTAGCTTTCGTCGTGGGTGTGCGATTCGTAACATCGTCAACAGTTTTCTCTGCAAGGGGTGATTTTGTTTGTAGGCAGTGTGGAGTTGGATCATCTTGGTCCTCTGGATCTGCGAAAAACCTCCTCTTCTTGCTGGGAGGTTCTCCTCTGTCTGCGAGACTCATGGTGAGCTCATTAGTGTACACGGTAGAGATGGTGGGTCAAGCACGTAGTGGTCACCCAGAAAATGGATTAAAAGGCTTGATAAATGGATTAGCCGACCGAGGATCTGAATGACTGAAAGTTTCGTCAAGAAGAGAGTAAGAAACAAAGACCAAATCACCAAGCGAAGATGCAACAACAGGGAGAACAGTTGAAGGTGGAAAAGTTGCACGGCTTCGATAGCGCCCATGAAAACGCGCCGCGATAAAAGAAAACTACCCCAAATTCAATAGAATTGGAGGAAGTAGACGCGACTTTACAGGTCATCATGTGACCGCGTTTCAATTAAAGATGAGACCCTGTTAATATGATATCATTTTTACATCCAGCCAAAACAACCCCACAAAACTTTTAATTTCGCGATGCTCGATACCAGCAACCATGGACTTGTCTAAATAATAGCATTTCATTTTCCTATGTATCGTGCTCGAATTGCGCACCGAGGCCTTCGATGGCCTCGAGATCCATTGCGATTCTCACGAAGATGCTACGTCACTGATACCGAGGTAGAAAAAGCAAGACAGTACTGCGTCGCGCAGCTAAGGTACGACAATTTACATGCTCTGCGACAAAACATCGCAAATTCACAAAGCACTAATTGAAATAGAGAGTCAGACCATGATTCCTATCTGATTCGAAACTTACTACTCAAACCGAAGCAAGATGCCTACGATGCGTTACGAGCTTTCAACCTCGAGCTGGTGCGGCTCCCGGAGCTCGTTTCGAACCCGATAATTGGCAAACTACGGATGCAATTTTGGCGAGATGCCATCATCGACACATTTGCGGGCAAGCCGCCGAAAGAGCCCATCATGATTTTGCTATCCAAGGTCATTTCAAAGCTCACCGAGTCAGGTGGCACACCAAACTCCATCAAGTTCTGGTTGCTACGTCTGATCAATACTCGAGAGCAGAACATGGATAATCGGCCATTTGCGAGTATTGCTGCGCTGGAAGAATACGCCGAGAATACATATTCGACCCTTATGTATTCAAATCTAGCGACACTGCCTGTGCAGTCCATGCATATGGACCATTTAGCAAGTCACATTGGCAAAGCATGCGGCATAGTCGCTGTTCTCCGAGGCATCCCATTCTTAGCTGCACCCTCGCAGCCTGTCAGGTGTCCAAATGGAACCAGCGTAGTGGACCGTGGCAGGAATCCAGTATTACTACTGCCACTAGATGTCATGGCAGAGACAGGCTTGAAGGAGGAGGATGTATATCGGCAAGGCCCACGCGCCAACGGTTTTCAGGATGCCGTCTTCAAGGTCGCCACTCGAGCCAATGACCATCTCATCACTGCAAGGGAGATGTTGAAAAACCTCCGCGCAGGACAGAGCCCTGGACATGAGTATGAGCACCACGGCGAGGAGCAGCATGAGTATCCGTTGACCGCTCCCGGAGATTATGATACCAAAAGGGATCTACGTCGGGGATTCAGCGTCCTCCTAGAAGGTATTCCAGCAAGCGACTATTTGACAAGGCTCGAAGCCCGGAACTTTGACCCTTTCACTGTCAAGAGCAGTTGGAAGCTCCCATGGCAATTGTGGAAAGCAGTCAAGTCACAACAGATATAATACCTACCTTTGTTGGCCGATCGAAGAGTCGCGCCGCTGTACATAATAATACGAGTGCCACCGGAAAAAGCGAATATCGGGATTTGGTCTCCATATATGTGCTTTGTTCCCTTGCATCATTTAACAATCCATGTTTGTTGTTCGGCCGATTATCCCGGAGAAATTCATCTCCCAACGCTGCAAGGGCAAGCACCCAAGCGTGTGTGGCGCGGGTTGGCATCGGCGTCAGCACCACTGCCGTCGGTTAGATTACGATGCCGCATCAATTATTTCCGTAATTCCATTTGTAAGCTCCCATCATATTTCTTATTTATCCACACCGACGTTCCAGCTTTTTCCATCGCCGCGCATTGTCGTGCGCGAGGCATTGCCGACGCAAGATTCCAGAGATTAAAAATGTTTTTCCACTCGGCATTCCTCGGCCTGCTGCTGCTCGCGGCCTTCTCCACCGGAGCCCGCGCGCACACCGCCAAGCGCAACGCGCCAGTCCCGATGAACGCACGCAGCGCGGCGGAAGTCGTCGCGCAGCTAAACCTAATCCCGAACGACGAGAAGGGGTACTACGTGCAGACGTTCGAGGACGCGGACCAGGTCGTCCGGACCGGCAGCGAGAACGGCACGCGCTCCGCCAGCACCGAGATCTACTACCTGCTCGAGGGCTCCGCCGGGTCCTCGTACTGGCACCGCGTCGACGCCGTCGAGGTCTGGCACTACTACGCCGGCGCGCCGCTGACGCTGTCGCTGTCGAGCAACAACGGCACCGCCCCCGAGGACAAGCTGCTTGGCCCGGACGTGTTCAATGCCCAGCAGCCGCAGGTGCCGATCCCGAAGGGCATGTGGCAGAGCGCGCGGTCGCATGGGAAGTGGACGTTGGTGGGGACTACTGGTGAGTAAAACTTCATGTTTATTGCAACTCCATTGGTTGGAATTCAATCGGGCGTGATGCTAATGTGGTTGGAACTCTATAGTGGCCCCTGGCTTTGTCCCGGAGGGTGTGGAGCTTGCGCCGCCCGGTTGGAAGCCGGATGGAGCGTGAGCACGAAGGCATTACTTGAGTACGGCCGGATAGATCGTGTATAAATCAACTTGCTCTATAAAATGAATGAGTGTACCTAACTATTGAGATATCAAAAGAATGTCCACGGTAATATCTCAATTCCTGCCTACTATCATTCTATGGGCCAATAGCACAGCGCATGATGTTTTCTCTACGATTACCTTCTCCAGATAACAACGAGTTCGTCGAAGTCTGATTCTTTTAGCACCTCGGGTGTTCTCGTATCATTTTCAATCAGCTGGCACCTGATATCCACACTCTGACGAAGAGTCGCAGCGGCGTCATCTTCGTTTCCCGATTTCGAGAGTATTCGGGCTTGGAGGAACATCGCGCGAGCAACTTCTCCTTTATGGAACCTTGACCTTTGCAGGGCATGTATTGCCCGCCCAACGGTGACTCTGCGCAAGCCTCGGGCATGAGAAAATTGCATATGCTGACTCGGAAGAGGAACAGTCATGGTGGAAACTTACCGTGCCTGATGGAATGTTTTGTTTCAGGTAATGAGATGCTATCTTGTAGTACGCGTTGGCGGTATCTCGATCATCCTCGCCGCCGGTCGCTCGTAGTTGGATTGGATCAGAACTCGCTGATGGTATTCGAAGGCTTCCTTGAAGAAGCTTTGTTTGCCATTCATAGTCTGTAAGGATGACCGTTGTCTGCTGGGTAGAACTTTTGGATAAAGCTTTGAGCTAGATCCTGGAGTTATCAGAGGTACAGCAGAGCTAACTCTCTATAACTCAATGAAACATACTTACCTAGGTTAGGACAGTATTGAGGATTGATAGCACTCCCCGTATTTGGTACTCAAGCCATGTCGGCGCGTCGTTACGGCATGTCACTTTGGGGACAGACCGCAAGAATCGATGCCCAACTACCATCTGGCAAAATGCCAGTATATTTTCTCAAGCTATGTTTTTGTAACCCGTCTCCAAATCTTCGCTCAACTTTCAACTCCTATCGGACAGTTAATCTCGTTAACACTGGCAGTTTGATGATAGAATGCGAATTTGAGTCTCTTCGTGCACTTAACGGAGTCTCTCCGAGCCTTGCGCCATTTGCTTATGACTAGAGAAATCTCGAGAACAAGATAGTGTCTGGCGAGGATCCGTATTTCTTATTAAACAAATTCCTGAGAGTTGGAAAACAGCTCCCAGACCCTGCTACCTTCACCGCTCGCCTTGCGGACCTACATCAACGATCCGTGTCACCGACTGAGAAATTTGGGTTCCACGTCATTATATGTAACGTCGAGTTACCCCAAGTCACCGGCTGTTGGGAAGAGTCATGGTCAACCCTATACAAAAAGCAGCTTTCACGGATGATTGATATGGACTTTAAGAAACATGGAGATTGGCCAGAATTCCGTTCAATATGCTCACTCGTTTTGAACAAAGTGATCCCACGGCTTCTAGAGTCCTTGCAGTCTGGAGGTCGAAGAAGTAAGCCATGCTTAATCCATGGTGATCTTTGGGATGAGACTACGGCCATGGATATGGATACGGGCGAGCCTTGATATTCGATGCTGGTTCGTTCTATGCTCATCATGAATACGAACTTGGGAAGTGGAGACTCTCGCTTTGAGACACAGGCTCAGCGCTCTGGAATATATTGAAAACTACCGGCGGCCAAACCTGGTATGCTACTCCTACCCTAATTATTCTTGCTCCTGGAACCGACCGAGTGAATGACCCGATACTAATCGTCGAACAGAAGATGAATGCGACGATGGGAACGTCCTTTACTCTCTTCGGTATGACATTACTGCAGCAATTCTCATCACTGGTTGCAACTAACGGCAAGTGTAGGTCATCCAACAACATAGGCGTGTCTGTAACCTCTATTAATGATGCATAGCGTGAACAATAATATGACCTCTCTATGCCGGAAGTTCTGTCCTGGAGACCTTCTCGAAATCAAGAAAGCCGGGATTCCAGTGGAGCTTCGAGATAGGGGGGACAACACTGAGTTGGAAGAAAAACATCAGAAGAGGTAAACTGAGGCCACTCTTAACTTCTAGTACGTATAAGTGAAGTACTTTCTCTGTGGGTGTGAGCCCCTTGTGTGCTAAACGCCGGCAACCAGTTTTATTGCAGTTTGGATAGTGCCCGGGCATATGCAATCGAGGATATTTGCCGCCCATGGCTTACTGATTCGAGCGTGTGCCGTGTTCAAGGAAAGTATCCATTGGTAGTGCTAGAAAGTCATGTTTCGTATCAAGCTCATAAATCTGGCAAGGTGTCGACGACGAGGGCGGACTTTGTAAGGTTGAGTACATGCAATCCTTTTCAAGGGTGACCTGTCCAAACTAATAGGATGTTACCTAAGGTTGTCAATATTTACGTCTTCGCTGCCTTAGGTACCTAATTCGTATGGCACTTATAAATATCCCTGAGTGGTTTTCCTGACCTGTCTTCATTTTACTATTTGCATTTTGTCCTTGACAATTTGGAGACTTCGCTACCAGAACTCAGATCAACTCAGCACAGTCCGGCACCTCCATTGCATCTCGATTTACATCGGTTTTCAGTAGTCCGACCTACAACATTCATATGTCGCCATGTCTTGTACTCTGCGCGAACAGATGTTCCTCACTGCGAACCAATGGGACAAAATCCACTGGGATCCGAACGAAAGCAGCACCAGGGAAGCCACCCTCGCCGGCCTTACGACTCCCGACTTCATCGTCCATACATTTCCGTCTTCGCTGCGAATCTCGGATCGGAACCGCAAGCAACACGCTACTTTCCAGTCGCGCTACCTAGAGGAGTTCGATGTAACCGGCACCGTATGTGTTAAGATGGACATTGACGAGGCCGAGAGAATGGTTGTCTACCATGGATACGTATACGGGAAAACAGGTCGCCAAGATTTCCATGAAGGATTTATACACAAGCTGACTTTGACGGACGATGGCTCGATGGTTAAGGTCTTTGATGTCTTTATAGACAGGCAGCTCGATAACGGGCGGGCAAGCAGGCGTGCAAGCATTCATGCAGCCCAGGATGCCTATTGTCAGAAATAGATCGATTCAGTCGTGTTCTTCTATTAGAGCAAAATATCTGACCTCAATTCTAAGAATTGCAATCTACTCCCAAGTAAACGGGCTCTTGTCTCGGATAACACTTGATACATCCAGATGTTCGTATCTATCACCTGATATTTATCGACAAATCACTGGATAACTATCGTGGATCCATCACGACTTCCCGCCTGGTTTTCTGAGGGAATGATGAGGTCAACGAGCTCTATACTCTGTGGGAGTTTATGTCTCAATATACACCTAAAACATTTCCGCACGACCCAGATCTTCCCTAATCTATCACAGGCTGGCAGCTTATGTAGGCGCGGGAGATATGGCAGTAAGTGAGCCGACAGCTGCCTGAAAATCTTTGACCGTCCCGCAGATTGACTCTATTTCAATGCCTTCGAGATCATCCGTTGGGAATCGTTTTGGAGTGAATATAGTTGTCGTTGTCGTAAAAAGCTCGATTATTTCCTACAACGACCTGACGAAATTAGTTCCTATTCGCGGCCCGACAGGACTACTGACGTGAATAAATTTGGTTTCCCGCGTCGAGGAACTTTGCGATCGAACCACTCCACTTGTATCTGATGATATGACCGAAGATCTATGGGGCTCTCTAGGTTGACTATGGCCTTTCTCTAGGGCTGGGGGGATCACGAGGCGCGCGGAACGTTCATAGATCCGCAACGAGAGTCACTCAGAGGTCCGACGCAGTATTTCTATCTGATCGGAAAACCGCTCGAGGAACTTGTTGCTGCTGGTGCGCAAATGGAGAAACTGGACATCAAGTCCAACATGTGGTAACCCCCCAAGCCCGGGCGAAACGAGAAGCGGAGAAAGGAATGATGCAGTGTGCAATGATACCCGCTGGATACTATAAATGTATTTACAGGATTACGAGACCGCTGTTGCCTATAGCCTGAATTGGCTTTTCGCCTTGCATAGTTAATATTCAAGTCTTAACACAGGTGATCATTCGGTACTTACAGCTAAATGTGCTTAGAAAATGGTAGTGATATTAACCGTATCGTATCATTTGTATTGTTTGTGTAATAACTATCCGAAGGAATTAGTAGTTACTAGTGTGTGTTACTATGTGGATAAAATCAGGGGGCTGGTTCTGTCCTGCTAGGATTATTAGATGCCACATAAAACATAAGGATATTTTAGCGCTCAAAGTGCACATATATAGATAATTCCTACACATTGTTCAAAGTTTTGATACTAAGGCTGGATTGATCTAACCTTATTATCTTATATCCACGTTATATTTGTGTCGCTACTTAGGTGGGAAAGGGAAAGAGGCAGCCGTAGTTTGACACACCCTGCCGATTGCTTTCTCTTTTGTTCCTCTCGTTAATCGTAGTCCCCCATGTCTATATAGCGCTGCTGAATAGCCCATAGCAAGTCAGAGGGTGATAAAGTGGTACAGCTGGTCGAGCAGCGAAGTGAAATCGCAAGAAGCTCGCGGATCACCCTTTGACGCGGCTCTTCTAGCTTAAAAATGTATTTCTCGAGCAAAACTCGGGTCATCGTGAGAGTCAGATCATCCCGAACGCTGTCTTTAGCAAATTCGATTAAAATGGACGACGATATGGGTCTGTTCAACTTCATTAACAGGTCTAAACAGTAGATCGCTTCGTCGAGTTCTTCCTTCCGGTAGGAAAACATTATTCTCCCAGTAATGATTGTCTTGAGACACTACAATAGGGTCAGCCTTTGTTTGCAATAGTGTTGATGTAAGCACCTTTCGGGGCTAATGACTCTGAAGAGCTCCGCTGAGAATCTTAACTCGGGAGGTGGGACCAAGAGGGTAGAATGGGGACGAGAGAAAAGAATCCAAGAAGTAATACGGAGGAAGTTCTCTGTGGATTTACATACTAAGACTTCGTCAAACGATGGATGCGCCGCCGCTCTCATAAGGGTCTTATATACGTGATAATGGCCCTTAACAATCGGCTGTTCCTTGAAGTATTCAAGGACAGCAGCCACAATCAAGTGGTACTTATCGGAGTCCTTAAAGGTCGGGTGTTGCAATAGAGCATCGAGACTTCGAAAACACCCTTGATGGGCGGCACGGAATATATGATCGATCTTCACCTCTAGCCCTTTTTCAATCATATAGTAGGCTAAGTCATCGTGCCCCTCGATGCAGGCTCTGTGGAAGTCTTCACGGCCTGACAATCTAAGACACCACAGCGCACGAAGAAGGTCCCGTGGATCACTGTACCTCTTTTCGAATTTTGGCCAAGGTCCCAGGGCCTCTTCCCAGTCGTAGTTTATGGGAACGCCGGTTTCGTATAACTCCTGGATAACATCGAGCCTTCCTCTGCAAATGGCTAAGTACCTGGGTGTAGTGTGCCTGGGTGGAATGTTCCATGCATCGTACCGATCCCCTTCTAGCGACCGGGGAAAGTTTCTCCAATAGGCTGCGATACATTGTCTGATCGATTCGAAGTCTTTGTTTTTGAAGATCAACCAAGTGATACTCGGCCACGATGGCGGTTCAGCCGCGGGATAGTCCCTATACCTGAACGGGTGCTCATCATCCGGGATTCCCTGTCGCATTATCTGGTAATACAGTTCTCGATGGTAATTTGCGTCTTTGGCGTACATATCAAGTTGACCGATGGCGGAACCGATTCTCCTAGATACACAAGCAAACTGCAGCAGCTGAGCTGGTGTATCTACATTGCTTCCTATCTCTCGGATCAGCTCGATTGGTAAGCTAAGGAGAGACATCACATGGCTTGAGATGTTTTTGGCCGCCGCAACCGGGGAGATTAGGTTCCTTATTATTGGAGAATCAAGTACCAAGCGAGGTACATGCAGGAGGTCTGTGAGGTATCCTTCTGTGATGCTTGTAGTGAATGAAAATGATGAAGTCGATGGAAATTCAATGGTAATCTTTTGGTTTACCTCACATCTTCTAGCAATTATATATACTAAACTCCCCTCACCAATACGAGATTATTTTATCCCTGAATATGATCAGTGACTAGGTAGATTATCGTTAAAATCAACTATCTGTCAAGGAGTCATACGAGGAGAGTTTGCAATCGTAACCCCCTGTGTGACCTTTTACCCCTTATGAGGATGTAGGAATCACGTCGATACCTAAGTTAAACTCGACGTCTGACTCCTGAACTCAACGTAAACTCACTGATCTCTTTCTGGAGTTATGAACTGCGTAAATGTTTCTAGTGACGAAGCCACGGAAGACACAAGAACGTATCGATCTAGGAGGCAACGTAGTCGGTGCTCTCTATAATTTCAATGCTTTTGTAATAATCCGAATCCAAATCATAATGAATAAGCGAAAGACGTCGTTTGTTACACTACCTAGGTAGGTAGTCACCTATCTTTTGAGACTGTTTGCTTGAATTGTACCAGTAAGTCATCAATCGTTTCTAATCTTAACTGATAATAATCGAAATTCAGTTTCAACTGATAGAGTCACCATGGAGCGTCTAATGTTTGCCGTTATTCTTTGGATCCAACACCACGTCTCGCCGCATTCCTGCTATCACACCCAAATGAGGATACAGTCAATATCTCATGATGTCACCGCGATTGGCACATGTTACCCTATATGTGACCCAATCAGGACTCAAGATTATTAGATCTACATGAGCCATAAGTTCAGGGTCTGAAGTTGTTTGACGCAGCAAAATAAAGATAGAAATTGTTGGGACGGCGAATCAGATCCCCTCCTTTTTTTATGATGCCACCCTAAAGAAATCCGCATCCGCATTGGGATCACTCCGTAATCGTTGCGTCACAAATACCAACCGGCATCCCCTCCGCTTCCTCGGATTGAACAATGGCTTTACTATTTCCAAGTGGATCGCCGGAAGCCCGATCGATTACGCCGCATCGATGCTATCTCGGGGCGCTATTTCAATTTAACCCCTGGCTCTATGCCTGTTCCCATCCACAACACTCCTCGGGGTATCTTTCATGACTCTACGGCAGAAAATTTGGGTAGTTGCGATGGACCGCCAAACCAAAAGACTCGCTCTTTTCGAAGAGGCAATGCAAAGGGTTTACGGGCCGTACCCGAATGATACCCCTGACCTGGGATCGTGGCAGCCATCGAGTAGTCCGGGGGCGGGAGGGCACCGCGGTCGGTATCTGTGGATTGATGCGTTCGGCGTCATCAACTTCATCACACTGTCCTGCGAGAAGAGAGACGCGCACTCGCGGCGGCTCTATCTCGAGCTAGCCAGGCGACTCGCCGAAACCGTCCACTCCGTCCTCGGTCGCAAACGAGATGGCTCTGCCCGGCTGCCTGGTGCGACCGACAAGGAACCCCTGAAAGGCGGGCTGCGGATTGGGAAGCTGGACGCCGATGGCCCGGACGGTGACGGCCAATATCATCACTACCTAACGCTATGGATGTTCGCGCTTAACCGGCTCGCGCTCGCGACAGGCGAGGCGCGGTGGAACGACCTGGCTATCCAGCTAGCCAAGGCTATACACCCGCACTTCATAACGGGAAAGGGAGGCCAGGAGACCATGGTCTGGAAGATATCGACGGACATGCGTCGAGCCCTGGTAGACAACAAGGGGAACCTAGACGACGTGGACGGGCTCGTCATATTCCAGCTGCTGCAGGACACGGCGTCACTCTTCGACGAGGAAAACACCGACGGAGCAGAAAATCCACCCCCGCTGGACGCCGAGATCGAACAGTACCGACGCATCATGGCCCGCCACCCGAAGTCGCTGTCGGGCGACCCGCTGGACCTAGACATGGGCCTATGGACGTGCCACCTGGATCGGGACGCGGCGTGGTCGCGCCCGCTAGCCGGAAAAGGGTTGGTCATCGCGCGCGACCGGTTCCTGCCGGCGGCCCAGAGCCCCATCACGGCGAGCCGGCGCGAGCCGTACCGGCTGGCGTTCCGCGAGTTCGGCGCGTGCCTGGGCATCAAGTGCTACGAGGACGACCCCGCCAGGCCGCTGCACGAGGGCGCGCAGGTCGTGCTCGACGCCTGGGCCGGCAAGGTGCTGATGAAGGGCGCCGGCGAGGACCTGCGGCCCATCAACTTGGCCATGTACGCTGCGGCGTTGATCCCCGGAGGTGAGTGAGTTCCCGTCGGTTGGCTCTAGGGGTGGCTTTTGGCTGACTTGTGATATGTCCAGCGTTTCGTAAGGGATTTGTGAGGTTAGAGTCGGCTTTGGTATATAGATAAGGATAGGGTAAAGAGGTATATACTTACAGGATCGGATTGGGCATATACAAGACTGTGTCATCGAGGGTTGAGCACATCGTCGCTGGAGCCTGCTGACATTGGAGATTGGATTTTCTTTTCGTCGCATAACACACTACTACACCTGGATTCCAAGTCTAAAACTACATTGCCACCGGTCTTCCACCGAAAGAGACACCCTAGTTCAGCTCCTCAACATTAGCCACATTATCCACGCTCGAAACCTTCCACTCTACGTATCTCTCATATCCGTTGTGAGTTGACGAGAGCAAGCGTGCGAACTCTTCTCTCGTCTTCGTCGTGGGCCGCCCACCAGAGAATCTCAATGGCCACGGCTGAATTATGGTGTGTGGCGACTTCATCTGAAGTCCAGCATTGAGAGCGGCACTCTCAAAGTCTTCCAATCTCATATACCTGTACAGATGTCAGGTCAAAGTTAAACGAAGACAGCCATCTAAGGGGCGTACTCATCAAAAATCCAATCCAAGTCACGAAATATCGTAAGCGCACTCCCACGCCTGACAGCGTTGATACTGTTGTCGCGGCCCAGCTCAGGCATGTATTGCAGGGCTTTCTTCTGCCTCTCTGCCATGACTGCATATAAAAGGAAAGGTGGGAAAATGGATTCCATGACGGAACTCACCCGACGAACCGCGGCCTGAAAAAAGGTAATAAGCGTGGCATGCTGATTTACGGTCGGTCGCTGGAGTAGCGGGCCAAGTTTTTTGAGGGCCACGTCGATATCGAACGAGTCATTTTCGCATATGCTGTTCACCTTGGGTATGTTAATGTGCTTGCGAGCGATGCATTCGGTGGATGGGATACTCACATCAATACGATCGAAACGCATTCCTCCAACGTGGTTCGGCAAGACGCGTGCGTCCATGTGTAGAAAATCAAACTTTGCCGGCAGAGAACGGAGCCGGCCGTGGAAATCGGCAAATAGCTGTCTCAAGTAATGATAAAGCTTGCCGTACAAGTCATTTTTGGCAGGTCCAATGTCAACATCCAGGATTTGTTTTAGTGACCAACCTGATATAGGAAGAGCGTTGTCAACCATGGGCCATTCAACGGCAGAACGAAACAGTGTACTATGTAACCATAGATGTCAGCAGGGTATTACAGTCAACATAAAGCACGTGAGGGGAACGTACGGATTTGGGACCTTGAAGTCTTTTCGGGGCTGGCCAAAGGGCAGCATCATACCGTCACTGCGAAACTTGGCCGTGCCCAACCTAGTAGGCGGAGGTTCCATGCATCTTATCGTGTCAACAAAATCAATCCTCTCCGGAGCCGACATCACCCTCTGGCGCAAGAGTTGAGCATCATCTTCCGTCAGACCTTGAGGGACGTCGAAGTAGGTGAGTAGGATGAACCAATTGTCCCGAGTGAGTACCATTCGTAGCGAGCTCTCTCCAAAAGTCCACGTCTTGCCTAAAAGGGCTAAGCCGGGCTTCTTGGAAATGCTATCGCATACTTCCTTGATCATTGGCTTGAGCTTGTGTAGCAGCATGCCATGACAGGACTCCGTAAGCAGGGTCGAGTACCAAATGTGAAGCACGTGCTCGGCGGCTTGAACGGGATCTTCCTCATGAAAGAAGACCAAAAGGAATATGATGTTACGAGCTACAGTGTCGATATCCACATCGTTGATCACGATGTTAAGGGGGCCACGATAGCTCTGAGGGAGGCTGACAATAGATAGAATGACATTTCTGATGTCTCCCGACGCTGGGGCAGGACGTGTGTTAGCATGCGACCAAAACATAGCAGGCCACCAAAGATTTATACCTGCAAAGAGTAGATTCATCGAACTTTCAAAACGTCCGCGTCCGCCCTCATTTTCGCGGAGTTTGATCACGTCGATAGCTGGGACATATCCCCATAGATTTTTCAGCCTCCCGAACGCCATATCCTGAGGTACAATGATCCGAGGCCTGTCTTCTTTCTCCCATATAGGTACCCATGTCTTCATCATAAGAGGAGACTTGCAATCCCTTCGGTGGGTAGGCCAATGAGCCGTCTGGCATCGCTTACTGCAGTACTATCCGCCCGGAACATGTGTTAGCATCAAAGCGTAGTCTTTGGAGATCTAGACAGTTATAACATCATCGGAAGAACTAACCGCAATCAGGAGACACTCTTTGCAAGCAAAAGAGCCAGAGCTTTGACAAGGACCAGACTCGTCCGAGTCATTAGCACAAGATAGCTTCGAGTTGAGCGAGAGGTTTTGCATCTCGACACCGAGGCTAGAGGTAGACGCAGCCATTTTCAACTAGGAAAGTAAACGAATATGGTGTACTTAGAATGATTGCCCCTGGGTGGCTATCTTAGCTGTCGAAGAACCGTTTTGACAATAAGTTGGAATCTAAGGTCCTGGTTTAGTTTTATACCTGGTAACCAATACGTTCCGCTTCCTGCTTGGGCGAACAAAACATCCTTAAGGTGTCAGTCTTTGCTTCTTCTCGTACGATAAGTGCGTTTGTAGCTACCATGGGTGCCTCATGGAATTGTCTGCACATATCCGGACCACATTTACCTACCTAGGTACCTTCTTTCCAAATGATAGATCATCCAACTAAAATGACAGACTTCCACATGCCACCAAGTCTTTATTAGCTTTCCAACGGTCCCGGCTTCGCGTTCTTCTCTTCGGGCTTATGCATATTAGTTGAGATACATACTAAGGTACCTCGTCTATAAAAACTAGCCTGATTGAATTATTGTTTTCAACCTATGTGATCTTGTGATAAGGGTTACTTGTTATATAGGTAGGGTTTGGAACGCCGTATTTCATTCAACTAGTAATTCTTTTAGGTCCTAAGGTCCATGATTCCTCCCCAATTTGCCAGGAGGGAATACCAACTTATTTATGCTCAAATCTCACAGTTATTTCCTAATGTAAGTAATACGAGTAGAAATCTAAATATAGGCGCAGTCGCGCCGGCCAGCAAAGCTATCCGTGTATCCTATTCGTACCTAGATCAGCCTCCTATATCCACCCGTGGCATATTTTTGCTTCGATCCAGGCACAGCCTGCATATTCTCATCTATCGTATGACTCAGGAGCTTTCCCGTATCTCTTGGCACGTCGGGCAATATGACAGATCTGCAAAGTGATATAATGTGTAAAGTGTGAAATGTCAAACTGACAAACAAGATTTAAATCTTAGGAGGACAAGGAGGTAGTTGCTTTTTCTTGCGTCGGGCAACTCAGGTCAAGATTCAGCTTACCTTCGGTCACAACGATAGGTTTCTACACTGCTCGGCTCAAACGCAACAAGACGTCGGAGACAGCTGTCAATATCTCATGATGTGCATGGCCGGATGCTACCAGAAGCCCCATGCAGAATCACATGCATAAGCCCGACGGGAAGCCACTGTAGCTCAGGCCAATATTGACTATTTACAAACGCCGGCGAAGTACTTAGTTACATTTAACAAACGCGCGCTGAAGCATCCCAAGAGCGCCTGTGGAGGCTACTCAAATTGAAACTCGGACCCGGATGGCTCCAGGTAAAAGGGGCTTGTCCCAAGAAACCCCACATACCTACCTAAATTCTGACATGCCACTCCCCGTGTCGATATGTGATCTACCAGGGAGTCTTGCCGTTGGTGACGTTGTCATAGAGCAAGGGGCCAATCCTTGGGGATTTGGCTCGTTACTAGGATCGATGGCTGGGCATCTCTGAATCAACATCAGTAGGCCTTCATCTATGTGTCCCGGGCTTCTTCCCTCAGTTACGATACAACGGCAGATGTAAGATACTTTAGATCAGCATACTCCCAGCTAGGTGAAACTGCAAGATTAGATAGAATCGAGATAATAGCCAGATTCGATCTGTCAGGATCTTAGCCCTTACCACCCAGGTAGTACCACAGGTGTCCTCACTTCCTGCATATATCCGGTCCTCGGTAGCTGTTAGGTTCGTAGCTCTCGGCATAACACCATCATTAATTCCTCATCGCTTGGTTGCCTCGTGACACGATCTAAGTCAAGTAGACTGCTACCTTGCAGCCGTTTGCGTTTTTACAAGTCATTTTCAATCCCCCCTTCCACTCCTGGCTATCCCTGCTTTCTAGCTTGTCGACTTCTCGAGCAAGTCGGGCCAGGACGTAGGATGCCTCAATCATTGTCTTCTGCTGCCCTAAACATGCTCGGTTACCGCCACCAAACCCTAGGAATTCCCACTGTGCCGGCTTGATGGAGTTCCAGCGCTCGGGCCTAAAAGTCTCGATATCATCTCCGAAGACATGAGGATTTCGGTGGAGTCTGTAGTACGACATTACCATCATCAATACCTTCTGCGATGGTCATGATAGCGACCTCCGCCAACAGGAAGCGTGGTTTCCTGTAGTGCAATATGCCTAAGAAGGGGGAAAACAGGGCGAAGACGTAAGATGATCATGATCACTACATGTCTATCTCGTGTAGGGAATTGGACCTTTACTCTCATGCAAGATGTTCTCCATCAATGTAGAAGTTATAAGATTCTCGGCCGAAAGAGCATCGTCGGATTTGTCAACAGACTCAGCGCGGAGCTGTGCTAGTAGAAACAGTGCATTCGTGAGAAGTTCAGATATGGTGTCCTGTGCTGCCATCATGGTTCCGCGATATTTCCTTCATGGTGGAGATGCAGAAATTTTCAGAGCAGAGCGATGGCCTGAAACAATGAACAGGCACCATTGACTAGAGGAGCCGACGAAAGAGGCCGGAAGGCAGCAATAAGAAGGACAGCAAGATGGATAATGAGTTAACTGTCAGCTTGAGCAAGTTTTGCTGGCTTGTTGGGGAGTTGCGCGTTGAGATGTCTAGATGTCCGAGTTGAAGGTTTATGACAACAGGATTTCTATATGATGAACTATTATAGGAGAGATCTCGTTCCCATTTAGGAATAAGATCATTTAGAATCAATCCCGAAGTGGTCGGATTGAATTAGGAAGTCTTTTATGCCAAGCCCAGCTCAGAAAGGCAACACATCGTAACCGGACTCGAACGAGAAATGGAACAAAGTCATATCCAAGCGCGACGATCTTATGATTAATTGGAAAAACGTGCGATTGATTCTTGAAACGTGATACATTATGTGGGGTGTGATGGGAAGTGCGCCACGCAATGTTCGCGACATGAAACGTCGCGGAGACGATTCGGGTCACAAGGGCGCCAGGAGTCGATCAGTGTCGAACTAGTCTGATCAAAGTCATCACATCTTCTATATCATTCAATATAACCTTATTCCATAGTGCGGGTCACCTCTTCTTCGTCATCTTCTTTTTTGTTTGTTTGTTAGTATTGACTCACTCGTCGTCGGGTTGGGCGCCCTCATTCTCTTCTACCTACCGGGCTGGGATCCCGATTTTTATTTCAACGTCATTCTTTAATTACTCAAGCTTGGGCGGCAGCGCTGTCCATAAACTTGCCGAAAAAAATAAAAATGAAGGACCACCGAAGGCCGAAGGAAGAGCAGTATCGCTCGCTTACCACCGTCCGCGAAGAGGATGACTCGAGCAGCACCGACGTCGACCTAGAAGCGCTGGACCTGAACGAGAAGGACTACATGCACGAGACGGCGACTCCGCGGTCGGGGAAAGATCAAGAGAAAGGCGGAATGCTCGCTGTTCTCAAGGAATATTGGTGGCTGGTCGACACATTCCTGTTATTTGTCATCATAGTGCTGCTCATGGGCAATGGATGGGGGAGCCACGGAAAAGACCACTTCTTCGAGGGCGCCGGAGACTTGACGGGGTTTGCGCCGGAGTTTTCGCAGAAGATCACCAAGTTTGCACCCGATCCTAGCTTCGTACCGGAAAATACATCCGAGTTCTTCTCCGACGAGACTCGGCAGAAGTGGCTGGACCTAGTGCCGAGTGAGTGCGATACCGCCGAAGAGACCATTCTAGCAGTGAACTAATCATATCTTCAGAGGGTCTCGGCTATCTCCAGATCAAGAACCCGCAAGACTATGACAACTTGCCGGCTAAGCTTGACTCGTTTCCGGAACAGTTCGTCGTCACATCTTCGATGACGCACCAGCTACACTGTTTGGTATGTATGCCCTCGTTTCTCTTCTCCTTCTCGGTGCGCATTCATGACTAACACTATCAATAGTATGCCATCGCGGAGGCGTACTCGGCGCTCACTTCCGACGTCAGCCGCGTTCCCAGGGAGACGCCGTGGCACCTAAACCACTGTTTCGACTACTTACGCCAGGGCATCATGTGCTGTGGCGACGTGGCTCTCGAGGGCGAGCAAACATCGTTCCCCGAAGGCTTCGATGGGAGCGATGGGTGGGACGCGAAACACGTCTGTAAGAATTATGATGAAATGTACGATTATCTGGAAAAGAACCGCGCCGACGATAAAGAATGGATATAGAAGCAATATGAACTTCAAATGAAGATAAATAATTGAAAGAAGCCGATGTCTCGTTGATGTTGTGCGGTCCTTTATCCTCCGGATCCAGCCCCCCTATCCGGGCGAACAGACCAACTCCCCATCCGAATGGCTAGAAGTCGGAAGTCTAGAGCCCTAGGCTTCTCTCAATAACGTGCTGAGAGCAAATATTGGATCGTAGTATCCTACCTGGGGTTTCGCTAGTTTCGACTGTCTCCTCAAGTGTACGATCACCGACACGCAAACGATCATGAATATCAGGGGTGATCCATATTGGGGGCAAGCTCTCCTAGACCTTGGCTGATGACTTGAATCAACGAAAGCCTGACTTTCTGTGGGATATTATACCCCGTACCTGCTGGAGACTATAACCTGTAAATTTGAGAGCACATGGATAGTTGGGCTATGTCAGGCCAACATATCAAAACGAAACCACTTTAAAGTCAGGTAGAGAAATGAGGCTTCATCAACCAACACATTGCGGGCACAATCGAAGGAAAACGACAGCGAAGGCTCGGGTTTTACTATGATGCCAATTCCAAGACTAAAAAGTTGTAATAGTAGACATCATACATAATGGCAGGGTGATCATAAACAAATGGGTGATGTAAAGTTGCGTCGAAGTCGATGTTTCTACTTGCGAGAGTGGAGACAAGATTTAGCATTACATGCTGCACAGACCACTTATCCCACTTGGCGACCTTAGGTAATCGGTCTCGGTCAATCCGCCCCAAACGGCGAAGGGCTTGCCCTAATATATGCCAAGACTTTCTGCGACCCCACATCCACTCGCAACCAAATCAATTCACGAAAATTTCCGCAACACTATTTCTGAACAGCCGACTTCTTTGCGAATACCACATCCAACGTCGACAATCCCTTTCCTTCCCGGTCCCCCCACCAAAATTCATTCAGCCGTCGAGAAAAAGACAATACCGCAAAAATGACTGGAGGAATCTCTGTTCGCGATGTCGATGTAGGTCTCACCTCTTCTCACACTAGCTTTGCCTTGGCCGTGCAATGAACGGTCAATGGTGAATCGCAACAAAGCACACTCCATTCTTGGACCCGACAACTCCAATCAAGATCCCCGCCGAGGCAACAGAAACAATCACGCACGCGCACGAGATGCTGCTGCTGTTGTTGCTGCCAGATAGCTAGCGATTACATGGGATACCTGTTTGGGAGCAAGGCGCGAGGGAGTCGAAAGACTTCTGACGACGGAATATTTGCTGATGGGTTTCTGGAAAATATAGGCGCAAAAGTTCATCAACGCGTATGCTGGCTTCCTGAAGAGACAGGGAAAGCTCCCCATCCCCGGTATGTTTTCTCGCTTCTTCCTCCCGATTTCAATCGGAATACTAATTCGAATCCAGGTTGGGTCGATACCGTCAAGACCGGTCCCTCGCGTGAGCTCCCTCCCCAGAACATCGACTGGTTCTACGTCCGCGCTGCCAGCGTCGCCCGCCATGTCTACCTCCGCAAGACCGTCGGTGTCGGCCGTCTTCGCAAAGTCCACGGTACCGCCAAGAACCGTGGTACTCGCCCCTCCAAGCACGTCGACGCTTCCGGCGCCGTCGACCGCCGCATCCTCCAGGCTCTTGAGAAGATTGGTGTCCTCGAACAGGACGAGGAGAAGGGTGGCCGACGCATCACCCAATCCGGCCAGCGTGATTTGGACCGTACGTCTACTGATGCATACCATGATCTCTGCATGAAAATGATGCTAACTGTAGCTATAGGAATTGCCCAAACGACTGCTGAGGCGGACGAGGAGGAGGATGACGACGAGTAAACTTGATACCATGCGGAAATTGATTCTACGGTCTAGGTAGCATAGGGCATAAGGGCTCTGGGCACGGCGTCTGAAAACGGCTGAATGAATTGATTGGCGAATTTTGCATTCGCATTTCCCATGACACATCGTTGATGCTAATTCTTGTGCGTGACTATTGTGTTATGCAATTCGCAAATGGACAGGCAAGCCGCTTGGTCAGATATGAATGACCTAAATCAAGATTCAATGAATTATGAAAGCTGGAAAAGGTCCAGGCACAGTATGGTCTACCCATCGTCTCACGTAGTCCTCACTACCTTTATACAGATTTGAGATGTATGTATATTATATATTACAGTGTTCCATACTGTTGTAACCCGAAGCTAATGCCTCTGTTGCCTAACTTCTAATAGCCCTAGAGCATGAGAGCCAGTCAGGGGTATAAAGCAAGAGAATAAGGATAATAGGTAGGTAGTCTTTTTCACACGGGACCTAGACGAGCAAATTCATTATTGGTGCTCGAACTTATTCGTCTCGGCACCGCGAGGGGAATCTTGTCGGGAGACGGTCTGCGTGGCGGCATGTTGGTATCTGACAGGCGTCGAAGCATCGAGACCTCCACTGGCGGGAATACTCGGGAGCACCGGAATAGAGGGGGGAGGAACCATGGAGGTTGGATGAGTGTATGTGAATTGAAGCGGGCGAGGGAGAATGCGACGGTAAGGGTAAGGTGCTTGTCGGCCAAGGTTAGTGTCACGTCGTGGCGCGAGGTTTGCTGGGGTGGCCGCGCGGACCCGAGCCGAACTAGCAGCAGCCGAAGCCGGGCGGAGCTATCCCACAATTAGCCGATCGTTTCGTCGATTCCCCCCACCGTTCCGGTATGCCTGCCCACCTTGCATTCGCTGTTCCGGCAATCCAGACAGGCCTTGACTTCTGCGCGGCTCGCATTCTTCGACACGAATTCCCAGAGCGGTTTCTCGGCCGTGCATTTGATGCACTTCTTGACAGCGTTCACGTCGGCCGCCCAGTCCGGACAGCCCGCCGGAGGTTGTCGGCTAGGCGGGGCCTCAGGAGATGAGGAGTAGGGAGGTGGTGAGGACGCCATAGTTTTATGGTAAACCGTTGAGATACGCACTGTCTTACTCAATGACTCGAGTGTGGGTTGAATGTCGATAGGAGAGTTAATATCGGTTATACACCGTGTTCGACAGACGGGTCATGGCGTGACAAGAGAAGATATGAAAGCGTGGACATAGACATAGAGTATTGGCGATAGGATTAGAGAGTGTGCAAGTAAAGATTGAAAGTGTGTAAGGTTGGGATTTGGGAGCGTCGCTTGGGGAAATGATTTTCACTTTCACGATACCTGTCGCACCTTCCCGGCTGGCTTATAAGGGACCATGCTAGAAGCTACGAGGGGGAAGCACGATAGCCCAAGTTTTAGCAGTCATGGGTCACCAACACTAATTGCAAAGCGCACCTAGCTCATTAGCTTAGGTAGGTCACCTGGTCAGGGGCCAGATATGATTTCCTATTTACCCCTATAAAGAGCAGCTTCTGGGAAAACACTTCGACACAATAACCTTCATTCAACTCGGACATACCTAGCATGCTACTAACGGCCTAAACGATGTAAGCCCCGGAAGTTAGGAATCGGGCGAGGCTGGAACATGGGCGCTTCAGGGGCGTTCCCCCTCGCGTTTGCCCTCGCGTGTTTGGCTCGCGGTTCGTACTTCCACTGGGTGAACGAGAGCGTCTTTGCAGGGGGGAACGGCGTCGATACCATGTCCATTTCCTCGTCCGCTTCTTCCTCCATGGAGCTATCGCCGACGCGGGCTCGCTGAGACGACGGTCCTATCAGACAGAACTCGTCCTCGTCATCCGCGCCCGAGTTGTCATGGCCAGAATCATCAGTCTGCATGCGGAAATCCGGCCGTGGAGCTTGCTGCATGCGCGGCCCTTCATCATCGCCTCTTGTGCGAGGTATGGGCACAAAACTGCTGTATAGGAAGACCTTGCTATCCATCAGCGGAGAACGCGGCGCTGCTGCTTCTTCTTCGCGTGAACTCATTCGACTCTTCACTGCAGCCGCTGCCGCTGCCACTGCCATTCCCTGGTGCGTCGAGCGACCGCCGCTATCGGGGGAGTACGCCGCGGCGTCGGCGTCGTCGCTGTCGTCGAGGTCGACGATGATCATATCTTCATCGCCCGCGCTTGTATCTCCACCAACCACACCCGGACGATGATGATTCGCGTCCTCGGGGCAAGGCGTAGCCTCCGCCGACGCCGCCGCGAGACGTCTTTGCAGGTCCTCGGAGCGCATCTGCGCCACGGTGGCCTCGTACCCGGGCCACTGCCACACCGGCGTCTTCTTCTTGTACTCAGCCAGCAGCTCCAGGTGGTTCTCGGGCCGCCGCGACGGCGTGAACGGGTCGTCCTTGTTGGCCCGGCGCTGTCGGTGGCTGCTGCCCGCTCCCGGGACAGGCCACGCCATGCGCGGACGCGCTGGCGTCGTCGGGCCCGTCCGCGCGATCTGCTCCATTACTACTTGTGCTGCGTGCGCGATGTCGTCCATGTTGCTGTCGCGCTCGGGCGTCCGTCGTGGGTCCGCCATCCATGGGAAAGGCTGGTTGATGATAGGCTGTGCGGATGGTTTATCCGCCATTGTATCACGCGCACGGCCTGCGGGGTTCCGAACCACAGCCGGTGTCTCCGGGACCACCTCCTCGACCTCATCCTCATCGTCCCCACCTTCGTCCATCTCCTCCTCACCGTCCGACACCGGGAACACGTCACCAAATGTATCGAGTCGGAAGTGGTCTCTAGGATCCTTGGTTGCGAGCGTAGGACCAACACCGACGGAGCCCAGGACGGCGAAGTAGATGCCCGTGTACTGGTAGAGACGGTTGATGAATTTGAGACACGTGGCGCAGGGCTGGTGGTCGATCATGATGACGGCGCACCGCGCGGCGCCGAGCGTCGTCGCCGGCTTCACGCGGTGTAGGCGCGCGAGTAGCCAGTCCGTCGACGCGCCCTGGTTGCCCGTCACGCGCCGCGCCATCTCCAACGAGTACCAGCTCGCCAGCAGCACTTCCACGTGGCCCGCGTGCGCGCGGCCCCGGTGTGCGTCATCTTCCACTGTAACAAACGAGAAGAACGGATAGTTAGTTGATATCTGAGGAACGTCTCAGTAGTAAGTGACTAGTAAGTCATTCCCCTAACATGGAGTCTCCTGCTTTTGAAACTCGGTTGTTACAGAAGAAAAAGGGTAGGAGAGAGCCAATAAAAAAAATATAAAAAAACTCATAATGTTACTTACCCGGTCGCGCGCCGTTGTCGTGTAGGTTGCCTGGAAACTTGAATTTTATAAGGGCTGCGATGTGGTGCAAGGCGATGTAGTTCCACTGCGAACGGCAAAGAGTCAGTGTTCCTCTGACAATCATAAGTCATTTGGACATATTTTCGAGATCGGTAATTCCCGGATGAGCTCTTTCGAAACGTGGTACATACCTGATTCGTGTCTAGACATTTCTCGTCGTGGTCGCCGCCGAGGCGGAAGCCACTGTGAGCGGCCATAAGCACGTCGCCTTGCCCCTTGACGGTAATGACTCCGATCGTTTTATTCCTCTGCAGAGTGATGTCTGTCTTTATGCGATACACCGGAGCGTACACGACGATATTCCGCCCTTGTTTTCCTAGTCTATAGTCCGCATAACCCAAATCGGCTCTGGGGCCTCTCACTACGACGACGAGAGTTGGTTAGTATTACTTCAGGTAGCCAAGAACTCTAGGGCTGTGAGCATGGTTTAATGCGGGCGCGGGAAAGGGGGGAGAAGCGAATAGCTCAGTGTTACTTGCTTGCATTCAGGACGCTTCTGCGACCTGGAGAAGAGAGAAGTTGGTAGATAGTCTTTCGCGCGTTAACAGCGTCTAGGTTTTCCCGCCCTATCTGGATCGTTCTGAGGTAGAAGTCCCTCCTTTGCTCTGCTAGGCCATCCTCTCTCGCATATGACGAAGCATGCGTATCATTGCGTACGTTATCGTGTACTAGGGAAGCGCGTCGGTCGATGAAGAACTCGACGAGGCTGAGGTGTCCCATGAGGGCAGCGAGCTTGCTACGATACGCCCCTATTAACAATTCTGTGGGGAAAGAAGCCGAGGGGAGATGGGGTACTTACATCGGTGTCTCACGCAGTCTCCAATCGGCGCCGGTTTGCGGTTCGGTGAGTACATCGATTACGTTGTCCTCGGATGCTAATACTACGACTGTTTCGAGATCCCCGTCAAGGGAGGCCAAATGGATTGGTCTAAGGCCGAGCTCCGCGGCCGCGATGTGGTTATTAGGGTCCATGCTGTTAGGAACGAAACGGGGGTATTGGTAACGACGAGTAAGGCTTGCTTTCAAATGGTATTCTAGCACGAAGGAGTGGTAACATATGAATAATATATCAAACGTTTAGATTAGAGCAACAATGGAGAAGTAGTTCGATTCAAATGCTAATTAATCTTGAAATATGCAATCAACTTCAAAAGGATAAATCTAAAACTTTGGAAAATAACAAAGGTGTTCTATCTCAGACACATAGTTAGTGATGAGAATAGTGCATATAGGAAGAGAGAGACAGTAGGAGAGGGGAATCGGATAGGTCGGGGAAGCGAGAGAAAAATGTGCCTCGGATGAGAAATACACAAGCCCTAAACAATTCACACAAAAGAGGGGAAATAGAGAGGCCGGTGTATGTATTCGAGGCAGTGATGCCATGTTGGTGAATAAACCAGGGTACGTGAAGGTGACACGAGCAGTTGTAGAAAGGGGCATCTCACTTCCCAGCGAGACTTGGCAATTGGTGTCAAATAGGGGTGGGACATATGTATCTGCAGAAGGTGAAATCCAGCATAGACAAGTCGAGTTCCAGACTCGAGAGAAACTGTTAAAGCATGAACACGGAACGCCGGAGCCTAGGACTCGGCGCTCAGACCAGATCATGGTAGGGGTTCAAGGAAGCAAGCTGAAATACTTACTGCACGAGACCTCAAAGCTGACAGGTCAACTCGTTGTGGCGTGCGGGGAAGCAAACACTGCATGCTCTGAGCATTAGAAAAGTAAAAGCCTCGGGTGTTTTCGCTATTAAGGGTTTTCATAACTCATAGGCATTTTTGAGCTCCTGTTAAGGTACTCCATGAAGCAGACACTGTAGAGTTTTACTACCGACAGTAAGAGACAATTCACGAGTTGGTCAGACAGGAACAGCTGAAGGTTGGGTATATTACAAGTGAATTGCAGTATTTATCAGTATCGTATCAATTCATGCCGAATCGTGTTAACCATCCAGTTCTCATTCCACATTCTATAAGGCCATACGGGGCCATTTTTCCATTATGTACATCGTACAGCCGATATGTGAGATCGAGCACAATTGGACTCGATCAAAATGAAGCCATGAAAAGACGGGGGGCATATGTCGATCGAGTCCGTGCCCATGCCGAAGCCGCCGTCGTCATTGATTGCTCTCTCCACCAGTCATAATCATTAGATCTGGAGACCTGTTTAAGCCCATTCCGCAAGAACCGCCATCAGTCCGCAGCCTAAGGCAACGCATCCCAGCGCGAACAGTTGGACCTTGAGACCAGCATTGCGCATGTACGAGTTGAACATGAACTCGTGGGCGAGCAGCTCAACCAAGCCGGTGTAGATGAGGATGCCGGCACTAATGGCATCGAAAACACCGTTGATGAGCAGGCTCTTGGGGCTGCCCGGCTGCAGGGTAGAACGAACGCCGAGGCCGATGGCGATCGATACGGGGGTGCTGATCGCGTACCCGCACGCCAGCGCGTACGGCATCCAGGCCTTGGAGCGGGGCCACTGGGCCGTAGCCAGTCGCGAACCGAGACCAAGGCCCTCGAACGTCTGGTGGAAGACCAGGACGATATACAGCACCGTAAACTCCTCGCCGGCGACGGCGAGCGTCAGGCCGATGAAGATGCTGTGGAAGACGACGCCGAACTCGAGGATGAAGAGAGCCGTCATCTGCGCCGCGAAGGCGCTATGGCTGTCGTTCTCGGCGTGTTCGCGCTGGTGGCCGAGATGGTCCTCGCCGCCGGGCGGGTAGCTGACATCGTTAGGCAGACCCAAGCCGTTGTTGTCAGTTCCGTTCTCCTTGTTGCTAAGTTGGCCGGCTTCGATGTCCCTGGACGGCGTGGGCGACGTCTGGCTGCCCTTCTTAAGGACATCCAACGACGGGTCGACAGCCTCGGCTTCCGAATGGTCATGGCTGTGGCCAAAGAAATCGAAGCGGCTGACGAGGAGTTCGATGGTAAACATAACGAACACGGTCATAAGACAGATGCCCGCAGCCCAATCGTAGTCGTTAATGGGCCCGTCTGGCAGACAGGGCGACTTCAGAGCGTCGAAAGCCGGAGATAGAAGGTGCATAAACGCCGTTCCTATGATGACACCGGAGCCGAAGTACTTGGCGACGAAGAACGCAGTTCCGTTAACCTTCATCTTCGTCCCGCGGGCCAGGAAGACGGGCAAGACGGCACCGAGCAGCGAACCGACTAAGATAACGAAAATGGAAGAGATGCGGACCCCCATTCGGCCATCGTATTCGTTACCGGTATCACAATCGATTGTGACACTAAACCCGGACTCAGGGGAGGCATCTGACGAAGCGTCATCCTGCCGTGTTCGAAGGGCAGCATCTAATGCTGTGTGTAATAAAGACATTTCGAACGACTTGTTTGTTGACTTGGTTGGGGGGAAATGAGTGTCCTCGATATAAAGAGGAAGAGAGTTAAGGCGTTGCTGATGGGAAGCGACCTTGGTAACTAAGACGGCGGCCTCTTTCTTCTTCTAACAGGCTGTCGGGCGGAATACCAGCAGAAGAGAAGGCATGTATACCAGCTTAGGGTATATAAAGAGCTGAGGCTGAAACTGATATTAGCGGGAAGGTGCATATAAATTACTTGTGCCGCAGCTGCATAGACGAGGAAGAGAGGCGGAAATATAAGGAGGCGACGTGACGCTCCAACAAGGTATGTTTACCACTTGGAGCAGACAAAAATAAACGAGAACAACGCCCTTGTGCATGAACTAAGAACGAAATTCCAAGAAACTAAAACTAAAGCTATGCTAGGTTCAAAGGCCCGCGGTGAAAGAGAACCTTGATGGGATTCTACACACCAACAGGAATATGACCTGCATAGAGAGCCTAGGTACATACGCCCCATTCCCTGAACTTGGCAGACAAGATGGGCAGATTATGAATAAACGAAAATAACTAGCGACGAGACGGTGCGAAATGGAGGACGGAATGAAGCTTACCTATCGGGAATAATACTTCCTATCCTCTCATTGCAAGCTCAAGGATCGCGTGGGCTTGCAGGAAGACGGAATCGGCGCCGTTGCGTGAATTGGGCCCTCTTTCGATATTCGTGTTCGAGCGCTAGACGCGAAGAAAGATGAGCTCCGTTGAACAATAAGACCGGGTTTGGTAGTTCCAGCGACGACGACGATGGCGATGGTGACAACGAGTAAAGTATATGCCCACGTCGACACAAGAATTATGAGCTCCGGAAAATAATGTCCCTGGTAGATGCGCGACCGATCTCGCAGAGTGACCCGGAGAAGCGCGCTTATTGGAAATATCGCAGATCCCGCGCGGGAGCGTCACGTAAGAATGAAATGCGAGGACAAGTGATGCTGGTGAAGTCTCCAGTTGATGGACGGACGAGACACTAGTTACCGGGCTACAGGGGGAGGAAGAGAAGAAGGAAGGACACGCAGCCGGGAGTAGAGAATAGCATAGCGTGGGTTACTAAGGATGTCAAGGATGACAGAACGGGAAGTGCGACAGGTTCAGGTTTAAGCTGAAGAAAAGGGTTACAGGCAAAGGACGAGCCAAAGAGTCAGGAAGTCAGTCCCATGTCCCGAGTGGATGGTTACAAAATCACACACATTGCCATACATAAATAGATCGTTGATAGGACGGAGTGACATACTTTCTTTTTTTTAGAATAAAAAAACGTATGTACGAAATTTTACTAGTTCAGCTAGATCTACCGTCACTTACACTTGGCTAAGCTTAGGTGGGCAAAGCAAGGGGCATCGAGCGTGTGAGGTGGTCTGGGGGTGGAAACCAGAGTAAGGAAAAAAAGCAGAGGGAGTTGGGCAAACCGTCTGAAAATGTCATGATGCTACAAAAATGAGAACCTTGATGGACATGGACAAGCGACGCGGACCGCAACCGCACTGAGAAAAAAAAAATAACCCTAGCTTGATATGATACAATTGTCAGCAGAAAACGCCGTCAGCGGGTTGGTCGTGCCTCTTTGTTGGGTCCCCTGTCCTTATTTTTAGGGCCGCTGGCTGGGATACGGAGGGTACGTATCGCGGACATGCTAGCCGTTTCTGGTGGTGGGATGAGCAATTTGGCGTAAATGGTTGGTCGGCGCCAAACAGTGGCGTCCGGCACGGGTGCGATAACTCCCAACCCAAGCAGCTTTTGCTGGAATATCACATAAAACGCCTGCATGTACCTGACTATCTAAGTGAGTCCATTGCGAAAGGGGAACAGGCAAGCCTCACCAATCTGAAGTGAGGGCGGAAGCGTCATGTCCAATAATAAATATGTGATAGAAACCTTCCTAGTCACATGCGAAGCTTTCCATACCCTATGCAATGGTTCATTTCGCTTTTACCTATCCGCATGCGCGCTTTTACGAGCCAAGCGACAGCCCACGAGCCTTACGTGGGTAACATGAGCGCTGCAAGAGACCAGGCGCCGGGCGCCGGGCGCATGGCTCATGGCTCTTGGCTGTCGTATGATGGAAGGTAAAAGCAACGTCGCTCATGTAGAGGGGGGGTACTTAATGTAGTACTTCTGTGACGTAAATTAATTGGCAAGGCTGATGACCTAATAGTTATACTAAATAAAACCCTAGATGAATCGGATCCCCTCTTGTTCGTCAACTTTTCTTTTCGTTATACGTAACAACATACAACTTCTAGGCTGGGCTTGGAAGCTAACGAAATCCCTCATTCATTTTCGTCGCATTTTAGGTAGAGATGTACATACTGCCTCGCTAATCCTGCTCGCACGACTAACCATATTCAGCTACGCCTCTTCTGATACGTCGGATCTTGCCGTGACTAAGCATTGTTAGAGGAACATCCATGCATTAGTCTCCAAAGTCCCGTCCATCAAGGTTCTCAATGTGGAAAGCCCAGCTGAGCTAGCCATCAAGGTTCTCAGCCTCCAGTACGTACCGTCCTAGCTATACAACTCCACCCTCCAAGACCAGAGTTGCCTCACCCAGCCTCACCCGTGTGCCTATGTATTTGCGACACAAGTTTGCTGTAAAACTAACAGCAATCCGTAGCAGGGCGCAACACTGACTAATAAAGGGGGAAATGGCATTGAAGCCCATCATAGGCGTGGATTGATGACGTTCAAATTCACCCAACGTACGTCTCGACAGAATTGTATATAACCTGCGTGTATTACGTACAGCTACGCCTCTCGTCGGCATGACCAGTAGATGCCAAGCGTGACAAGGACTCGGGAACTCTTAGATCCTTACACTCGGACGGTAGATAATTCTTGTTGAATGCAAGCCATTCTCCAACACGGCCTCTTTCTCGGTGCCGTGGGAAGAATTATTTGCGCAACAGTTCGCCAAGGCAGCAAAACGATCGGAAATCGATAGCTACCTACATGAGGACGGCGGTTTACCCCTGGGAGGATATAGTGATACGTTAGGTTAGATCATGAAGCTCTAGAGCCACGCCACACAGAGGTGAGCGATACCAAGGCAAGCGAGGACCATGGAGGCATCCAGCTCGAATTAGTCGGTTTCTTAGGTCAACCCCAGTGCAGTCAGCAGCGATGATTTTTTTTTCAACTGGTGCTGGGCTTGGGGGCCGTAAAGAAGGCACTGCTAGACCGGTCTGCATGGGTAAGGTAGACATCAAGGCGTTCGAACTGCGGGCTCACCGAATAGCGCCACCATTGGCCCCGAGAAAAAAATTATCTATAACATTTATGCAATGCTCTCGGTTGCTGTCGAGAATCATCTGCCATCGACACGACCGTAGCACAATGTTCTCGTACCGGGGGAGCATGTACTTAAGGAAGGGCGTCTTATAAACACAGTCCATGCAGCCGTCAGCAATAATTGGGATTGTGCCGCCAGTTTCAGACCGCCCCAATCCTGTCGGCAGATTCGTGGAAACAATGGTGCATAGGTATTCAGGTACGCACTCAATCTTCCAGCATAAAAGCCCCCCCGAGGCGTAGAAGCGTCGAGACGTGTCTTGAAAGGCATATTATTCACGAGGAGAATTGTACTTCTAGCCCAAGTGTGCGGAAGGGCGAGTCAAGACGGCGCAGATCAACGCTGCTGCCAAGACTAAAAAGCAAGGACTTGACTCGGCCCTCCCATAAGAGCCCAATTCGTAAGTGCTGGTCTAGGCGCGCCTTCAGGACGCCCGAGTACTCATCCTCATCCTCGCCCTCTCCGTCATTGGCATTGGCATTGGGTATTTCCGGGTCCACATCTGGATCGTCCAACCTCCACTCCATCTTGGCTTGGAAGCTTCTTTCCTTCTTCTTTGGTTGATCTACGGCCTTCGGTGGCGCTACAATTTCGGTCGTGTCTGGAATTGGGAGAGGATCGTCTAATCTCCAATCCATCTTCGCCTCGAAACTCCTCTCCTGCGTGGTGCTTACCGGGCCTGGTTCCGGCGTTTCTGGACCTTCCAATTCTTGGTTTATAGACCAAGCACCTCTCTTCCTCCAAAGCTCCATGCCGACAACCCAGTCGCTCTCGTAACTGTAGACATTAAAATCCATCCTCGTAGCAAGCGAGCAATAGCTGCCGGCCATGACCGCGTAGCTCCAACTGATATTTCCCATCAACGGGTTGATGGTCATGGTCGCCGTGAGCGGGGTACCGTTGTGCGTGGGCAACGTTGCGAACCGTGCTCCGAGACTCATGCCGCCCGACTTGTTTAATGTACCATAGTAAAGTTCCGCCCCGGTGCTAAATCGGCCGTAGATGCGTTCTCCGTTTCCGTTTGCAGTCGCCACCTGCGCCGGCGTATTTAGATGTCCAACATCGCCGCCAAAATTATACAGTCCGCGCACACCGAGTAATCCGCCGTCGGACGATGCGAGGCCCTCCACCGCATAACGGCCTTCGTCGTATTGTACCATGCCTAACACGGTACCCCCATTCCGCAGTGTCTGATTTGACACGGCGCTCAGCTGCAGTTGCAGCGCCGGTGAAATCCTCCTGACCACCAGGGCCTCCAGCATCGACGCGGGGAGGTAGAGCCTCCCGTATGCGAGCGCATCCTTGACCAACCCTCCCGTCTCTCCTGCTCCAATCCCCCGGTTTCGATGAGGCAGCTCCGCAAGCGGCCGGTAGCTCCTCAAGAGATCTGGCAGAGGTATCTTGTCGCTCTGGGCGATAGCGTTGTGGAGGGGTATCGTCGAGTAGAGGTAAGATATAGAGCCGTCGACAATACCGACGGTGCCAAGTTGGTAAGAGGTCGCAAACTGGGGCGTCGCGAGGGAGGATAGGGTAAGGCGGAGGCCCCGAGGCGTTGGGAAGTTCAGAAGAGCATCGGATGTGGTGTTGAGCGAGGAGTAGCTGTTATCACGATTCCAGCCTGTGGCAGCATAAAAGGCGGACTGGATGTAGTCCATGAACTCACGCATTGTCGTGGACACTTGCCTAGCTAGCCAGCAGTAGGCAAGCTAGAAGCAGTGTTACCGAATGAGCATTAGGGAATGTGTTGTAAGCAAGAACATTAGGGTACGTTGCTAGCACAATGGCATGTAAGCGATGATAATATTGGTGAGTAGCTCTTGAGGGTGTAAGTAAGGTCATTCATGGATTAAATTGTAGGTGGTGGCGTGGGGAAATGTGGCGCTGAAATGTGGCTACCTGGTTAGATCATTACAGCACAGGGTAGGTATGTATATTACGTAATATTGTTTTAATTTACACTCTTTCCAGACCGTTATTCTTGACAGAAACAACATCTCTCTATCCCACATTTCTACCTACCAGACTTTGCAATATGATTGCCAATGATTTGGGTCTAACAAGCAGCCTGCCGGTCTCCTGAAAACATGGGCCCACCACACAGTCGCTGTTAAGAATCAACAGCGCAGTCTCGTACCAAGCAATTTTTAAAGAAATAAACAAAATTATATTCAGATAAAGCAATGCTTTCCGGATCTAGCGGGAACACTTGCTAACGGCAGCCATAGAGAGAGAGAAGCACCTGCTATACGGATTTTTGGGTCTCATTCATCCGTTGGATCAAGCCATCACCAGGCATCTGTTGCCTTGGATCTGCCTCAACAGGGGTCATCTACAGACATTGATTCAGCCGGAGTGGAGAATGGGAACGCAGAACGGCCCTCCTCAGCGCCGAATTCACCTCGACTCAGAACAGGTAAACAGGCTCTTCGTCCCACGACGGAAACGCGTAGTCCGATCAAAACCGGGGCGGAAGATTGCAGGTAATACAAAAGCCAACAGTTCCGCAAGACTTCTGGGCGTATCGAAGTGACAGTCGGCGAAGACTACACGGGGGAAGAAAAATAAACCATTAACATATGCTACGGAGTCTTTTAGATTGGAAGTGCGCTCTCGAAGTTCCCCCAGAGGATCAAGCATCCGGAAGTTGCAGCAGTTTGATACTGCATGTAGTGCATATTGAGTGGACAAGACATCCTTTCTATGATGGAGTTGTCACTTCTCGTTCAAGCCCAGATATCAGAACATTTAGTATTGTTTGTATGAATTTACTTGTATTCCCATAATCATAATCTCACACTTAATATAGACCTCGTAATTGATATAAGTTCTCATAACCCTTTCCACTTCCCTTCTTATCGCAGGAGGTACGTCATTGCCGCCGAAGAGTGAAGTCACTGTCACTGTGCCTACCGCTGACGAGTTGATCCTCTTAACAGCCGGTTTTTTTTTTTTTGCCGCGTCTTTGATGAAAGCCATTCCCGAATACCTGATATACTCTATGATTCACGATATCTGCATGCCATCTCCAGGCCACGCAGCGGGCACAGAAACAGACGTGCCCATTGCCGTAACAGTACGAACAAGTAGGCTAGAGCATCGTCACGAAGGTCATCACGAGTAGATACACTCACGCACAAATGGAACATGACCGGAGATGAGTGAAGCCGAACATGTGTTAGACGCTACACTCGTCCACAAGGGGCCTACATGAACTATGCCTGCGCCGCCAGCCACTCGTTAATCCATTTGCGCATCCACGCATCGCTAACGGGCTGCATATCGCGCAAGGTCGGACTTGCCAGAGCGCGATCGACCGACATCCGCTGAGACGAAGCCCCTCGCGCCCACAAGCCATCGCGGTAGAAATCCAACAACTTGATGGCCGGGTTGGAGACAGCCGCCGCGGCCAGGTCGTGGGTATCGTCCTTGGCCGAGTCCGCCACGCTGTCCTGTAGGCGGGCTATCCAAGCCGACGGCGACACCACCTCAAGCTCCCGACCCAGCTGCGCTTGCACGGCGGCCTTGACCGTAGGAAGCAGCGCACTCCAGGTTGTCGTGTTTGGGTTGCGCAAGTTGAAGACAGCGGCACCGGACCCGCCGGCGGCACCGGGCCGGCTCGCGAGCTCGACCATGACATCGGCCAGCAGATCCGACGGCATCCAATCGACCTCGGAGAACCGGGGCCCCAGGCTGTCCGGCAGACACCCGAGCCGCAGCGAGCCGATGACGAGGCTCGGCAGCCACTCGGACCGGCTCCACATCCCCGGGCCCCGGACGGGCCCCGCGACCTGGCCCGCGCGCGCCACCGCCACGGGGATCCCCAGGTGCCGGGCCGCGGCGTCGCACAGCAGCTCGGATACGAACTTGCTGCGCGCGTACCCGCCCGCGAAGGGCGTGTCCGGCGCCTCGAGCACCGCTTCGGGCGCGGGCCCGGCGCCCGGCGCCCGCCCGCCCACGGCGCTGACGGACGACACGAAGACGACGCGCATCGCGCGCGGGTCCGCGGCCGCCGAGAGCGCGAACAGGTTTACGAGCCCCGCGAGCGGCTGCCGGAAGGTGGAGAGGCCGAGGTTGAAGTTGACGGGCCACGCGGTGTGGATGACGAGGCCGGCGCGCGCGCGCAGGGTTTCGTAGGTTGCCATGTCGAGGCCCAGGGACGGGCGCGCCAGGTCTGCCTGGATGAAGGTGACGCGGTCGGCGACGCCCTCGGAAGAGAGGTTGGCGGCGGTGAAGCGGTCGTGTTGAACGCTTCGTCCGCCGTCTTTAGCTCGGTTGAGGCAGAAGACGTGCCCAACGCCTGTTCGGTCGAGAAGGGCTCGCAAGATGTAGGTGCCTATCGTCCCCGTGGAGCCGGTTAGGATAACGTCAAGCACATCTTCCTTGCTCGCTACGATAGTCTTTGGTTTCGCCATTTGATGGATCAGTCCGCGGTACGTCGAAAGCAATGACCCCATTATATCGGCATCATTGGACCCTTGTTTCTGTGTTAGGATGGCTGTTTTGAGCTGCGACACCGTGGGGTTCTGGTATACGGTCGGCAAAGCGAGATCGGGACGGCGTAAACCACGGCGCAGGGCGCGCGTAAGTTGTAACGCTTGCAAGGAGTCCATGCCGTGCTCGAAAAACTCGGTCGAGTCGTTGATTTCCTGCCAGTCGGTGACGGATCGGATGGTATCCTGGATAAACATACCAACTGCTTCAGGGTCACTCGGGTCAAGCAAAACGCCAGGCAAACTATCGTCCAAGTCCAAATCCAGATCGGCATTAGCGTACAGTCTCTCGATTTCGGAAGTATATTGAGCGAGACTGGAAGACCTTTGGATTGTGCCCTTGCCAGCACGAATCAACGGACGATCCGCCGATGTGACGAGAATTAGGGACTTCTCGACACGCGCATGGGCAGGCGCCGTCCGGTTAGCCTCTTGGACACTGGGCCATACCCGTTCAATTAAGGCGGCTTCTTCGGCCGTGTCTTGTTGGACAACTACTGGCTCAATAAGAAGGGCTGCCTGGAGTTTCTGGGCGCCAATAACAAGAGCACCGCTCAGTTCATGATTGTTGGCTACAACATGCTGTTCCATAGAGACGGGGTTGGTTTTTTCGCCGTTAAGAAAAACGATGATATCGTCGGCGCGGGCACGCCAGCACCATGCGTCCGGAACGACTGGATGACGTTCGAATAAATCTTTGGTACGGTACTCCTGCAACTTATCTTGGCCGCGGATACTAAAGCAAGGCTGAGTTGCGACAAGAGACTCGTTGCGTTGTATCACCAGTTCGTATACGCCATCTGCGACCTCATCGAACACGGCTCCCACGCACGGATGGAATCGGACGTAGCGCCAGTCCATCGGCCCCAGCTCGGGCGGCATCATCTGCTGCGGAATTCCGACTTCGGATGCTCCCCATTGACATCGAAGTCGTACCTTGGCTGCGACTCGGTCGCCGATAGCTTGCGGAAGGTCACCGCCAATGTAGAGGATCATCTCGAGGTGGCTAGCACAGTAATCTAGCAATTCAGGGTTTTGGGCCAGTTCTGCCACCACAGATGGTACAAGCACTGCTATGTCAGCTGGTGCTTGCTTGAGAGCATCTACGACGCCTTGGGCTGTTGCAATAGCCGCTGCTGCGGGAGCAGTGACGATGTTGCCGAATGGAATAGCGTTTAGCAGGTATTGAGAGAGGCCGGCCCCCTGGCTTGGTCAGCTCGGACACGGCATGAGTTGGATACAGGTGGACATACGTGGAATGGCGGCACGGTTACAAGGACACGTTTCCCGTGGCAGAAGCTGTCAACCGATAACATCCCTTCTGGGGGACTGCTGCTCGTGCAGTTGTGATGCCTTGCCCCCGTTTCTTGGGTCCAGATCAGTGGCTTCGGTAACCCGGCTAGTCACATATGAGAGTCAATAGGAGTTTCTTCCGGCCCCTTTTAGACGTCGATTCATGACGCGGGGGTAAGGTTGGTGATAAAACAAGACATATGGGATACGATCATTCCGAAATTACGTACTGGACCCGGATGTGTGTCTAGAGAGATTAGCAACATGTCCGGCATACGAAACAGGGAAACGCGTACATAACCCAGAGAGGATCCCATCGTGCCTCTTGAAATGTCTTCTCGTAGACATATGGTTGGTAGGACTTTGCGAAGAGTTCATCCACGCCCGGAGCAGTGAGGACCCGTGGCTTGACGGCACCGATGATCGCATGAGCTGATGGTGGTATAGGGTCCGTTGTCACAAGAGTCTTGCATTCAAGAGCGTCAAATAGTGCACGGTGAGCCGCCACGCTGTTGCGGGGCGATGTGAGGAAAAGCTTCGCTTATCAGCTACCGAAACATTATAGCAATGGGAAGATGCCTGCCTACCACATAGCCCGCTTTGATAGCAGCAATCACAAATGCGGTAAGTCGCACGTCTATTATTATATGTCAGTGTCAGAAGTTACCGATAGGGGTCTTTGGTACTCCTGATTGGATAAGGTCTCCTGAACGTGTGCCAAAAGCTCGCTGGCAGATAACTACTGCTCTCATGACAGTTCCAGGAAAGGCGACAGTGGGGGCGCTTACCATTGGGGCCCACGTAAGTCAGAGCTTCGCCCTGGCCTGTCCCGAGTTGGTCAACAAGCCACCAGGCCAGGCCATTGATGATATTGGCTAGTTGGGCATAGGTGACTTTGCGGAAACCAGCTTCGTAGGAGGCTGGAGCCACTGGCCACAAACCGTCTGTACAAGTCAACACCTGCTTTTCTCATATAGCAAAGTGCTAGAACAAATATCGAGGGGTTGTCGCATACTAAGAACAAGAAGTCAGCGGCACAGTTAAAAATGGATCCAGGAACCAGACTACAGAAAATTGCGTGTGCAAGAAGCGTCTTTAATACGTACCACGTAGCATCAGGCTTGTCACGAGCGAGTCTGTCAACGATGTGCGGCAACAATTCGTTCTGCAATCGAGACACACGAGCGTGTTGAGTTGCCATTGCGAATAGAAGTCAAGGCATTTTCCAGTAGAAGAATGGACAACGCGAGGGAACCAGGAGAAGCAGAAGAGGAAGTTATATCTACCTAAATACCGCGCTAGTAATTGGTTGCTTACACAGCACGTCTAGAGAACAATGATTGTGGCATTGCTCGTAAGGTTTAGCTTAATAGTAATGTAGTTCCTCTGATTGAATATATTTACGATATGTGGAGAAGATGAGATCCTTTGGTGGTTCAAGAATGATGCCCCTTGCGTTGGTTGGTAGCATCACGGCGTACATGATACCTATGCAGGATATGCTGCTGCACATTTAGGGCTAGCTTCCAATCCGTCTACAAGTAAGGATGGACAGGTTCGTACGGTATCTGGCTTATCTAAGAGCGGACGAGATCGTCAACTACAGTGTTCAAGTACAGTTGTTTTACTGTGATGTACGGTGCTTGTCACACTCGTGACCACCATAAAATGTGTAAGCTTACCGTTGTCTACGAGCTACGGAGATCCTCTCTTTTTCACTAACCCTTGCTAACATAAGATTGAATATGCGAAAGCGAGCAGCTAACGATTACGAAGCCTACGCCGCAGTGCTGTGGCATGGAAACATAGCTTTTTCGGCGGCCTCGGAGAGATCGAAGACACCGAATATTTTACACGAATCTCCACGACCGGACGAATTTCCGGCACATGGGTCGCGTTAGTACGGGATAAGACAGCTTCGGCCGCGTTATCAAACATAGTCTACGTCGCCCTACGCCGTAACCTGTATGTATCTAGCCGCAGGGATACAGTTTCGCCGAAGGTACTCGGCACTACGTCACATCTCAGTTGCTGAAGAATATAATACGGATAGATGGGCTATTTCAATACTCCATTATCGGGCGAATAGTATCTTGATGGTCTCCAACGTCCATCATGAGGGCGCCAGGAAACCCAAGTGGGATGAGAAAGCGACTGTTAAAAAACTACATAAATCCGTGTAAGATTCCTAAAGTGAATTCAGAAATGTGCATATCATCAACACAGCTTCTCAACTTCAAATAACACATCGCATACTCCTATCACTATGGCTGAAGCAAAACCTCAAGTCTGGCTCGTGACGGGCGCCTCTCGTGGCCTGGGACTTAATATAGCAAGGGCCGCACTAAAGGTTGGCCACAAAGTCATCGCCTGCTATCGGAACAGGTCCAAGAACCCCTCTACCTTTACAGAGGTCGAGGCTCTAGGCGGAGTCTGGTTACAACTCGATGTAGTCGGCGAGAACGTGGAATCTCAAGTTCAGTCCGTCATAGCCCAGTACGGTCAAATCGATGTCCTGGTCAACAACGCCGGATATCCCATCCTCGGAAGCATAGAGCACACGAGGTAGATTAACCTCAGGCGCAACAGTGCTTAGGATATGCAGACTAACTTGGTTGAACAGCGTCGACCTGATCGACGGTATCTTCAAGACAAACTTCGTCGGCACTATTCGAACGATCCAAGCTGCACTGCCATCTATGAGATCGCGCCGCTCGGGAACCATCGTCAACATCGGCAGTGCGACAGCCATCAATCCCACCCCTGGACTTGGCCTCTACTCCGCAACCAAGTCCGCCGTCGAGGGTCAGCACACTTATTTTTGCTCACTGTCTAGCTCCGTCTCAACGTTTTTGACTAACTACATCTCGTAGGCGTTACCGAGGCGCTCCAGGCCGAAGTAGCATCGTTCAACATCCGCGTGCTGGTGGTCCACCCCGGAATGATGGCGACAGACATCCTTGACCCTCAAGGCACCGGCATCCAGCTACCCCTTGACGATGCTTACAAAGGCACGCCAGTTGAGCTAACGTACAGCGGTCTGTTTAACACCAAATACCTCAGCATGGCTGCCGATCCGGCCAACGTTGCCCAAAGGATTGTCGAACTGGTTGACAACACGGGCATAATGGCTGGAAGGGCCCTAGGCCCCCGCGTCTACCTAGGTAGAGAGGCAGGTGCCTACGTGGAGGAGCGGGCAGCACAGTACGCTGGCCTCGTGAAGGACATGAAGGACGTGTGGGAAAGCGTATAACTAAGCTCAATGCGTTAGACAGACGCTCATTTTATCCATATATCCATTCTATATCTCCTATAGACATCACAACTACATGTAATACGAAACACAGGTGCAGACAACGTTATTAGTGATTGCCTAGGTAGCTATATAAAAAAGATATCGCAAATAGCAAGTGAACACGCTGTCCATGCAGTTCCCAAACATAGGAAATCATAGATACGCCTACCTATCAGATATAAAAGCCCCTGGCAACATCCCCAGCGCTTAGTGCACCTTATGGAAGCTATGGGCCCGCAGAGCCCGCGCGCTCACATTTCCGGCGACCTGCTCCTGCATGTGCCCCATGCACTCGGGCCTCGGGCGGTTCTCGTCCCCGACGGCGGCGAGAACGCGCACGCGGCACCAGCCGGCGCTGTCCTCGCCCAGGCTCCAGACCATGACGCCGCCGAGGCGCAGGGGCGCGACGATCTCGTCGTACTTGCGGACCATCAGGTCGACCGACTCCCAGGTCCAGTACAGGCGCCGCTCGGCGTCCCAGTACCACATGCCGCCCCGGGCCTCGTCCAGCCGCCCGTGCGCGCGCGCCTTCCGGAACGACGCCCGCGCGTCCGGCCCCGTGCAGTTGCTGCCGTACGCCGGCTGGCACATCGGCCCGCAGTGCTCGGCCGACGCCCCGCAGTACCCGTACTGCGAGCAGCAGGGCGCGTCGGGGCGGCCCGCGCAGGTCAGGCCCGCCGTCGCGGCGCCGCACGTGCCGTCGCCCGTCGTCGCCAGCTTCTCCGGCGGGGGCGCCGGGCCCACGTTGGCCGCCTCGAAGGTCATGGCGCCGGACGTCTGCGCGTCGCTGCCGTCGGCGTTCTCGGCCGCCACGATCGGGCAGCCGACGGGCCCGTCGCAGGTCGCGTTGGCCGGCGTCTGGAAGTACTTGGCGTAGAAGGCGAAGCCGAGGTTGATCTTGCTCGCCGGCGCGCCCTGGTCGAGGTAGTTCCACACGGCGCTCCTGGCCCCCTGGACCGACGTGTGGTGCTTGGTCTCGTTGCTGCGGCGCATCATCAGGTCGTACGACATGAGGTTGATCATGTCGACGCTGTCGAAGATGAGCTTCGAGGTCGCGTTGGTGTACGCCAACATGTCGGGCTGGGTGCCGGGGACGGCGATCGAGAGCTGCTTGTCGCCGAGGGCGGTCTTGATTGCGCGAAGGAACGGTCCGAAGTTGTCGATCTCGGACGTCTTGTTGGAGTTGGGGATCTGCTTGTAGTCGGCACCGTTACCGCCAGGGTACTCCCAGTCTATGTCCACAAAGTCGAAGCTCAGGTCGTCCGTCATCTTTTTCACGTTGTTGGCGTAGGCCACCTGGCTGTCATTATTCATACAGCCCTGGGAGAAGCCGGCGGTGTCGCCCCATCCACCAATCGCGATGCCGATCTTTGTGCCATTGTCGAACATGGCGCGAAAGTCGGACACTTTCATGAAGGGCTCGTATGTACCCGGTGGGTCGGTGGTGAAGAGAGAAGAGTTTGCGAAGGCCATGATGGCGTGGGTTATACCAGTCGTGATGTTCTGGCCAGGCAGAATGGCGGCATGATATCTTGCGGCACGTTAGCTAGCTGTTCATGATACCATAAGGTCAGAGGAGGGGACATACTGGTCTATATAGACGACTCTTCGCTGTAAATACATGGTATCATCGTCTCCGGCCATGACAAGCCCGGCCATGGCTAGGCCTCGTAGTATAAACGTGCTCAGCTTCATAGTATGTAAGGAAGTTGGTCAAATGGGATTAAAGAATGGAAAGAATTAGAGAATGATTATGGTGAATGAAGATCACCGTTGAGGAAGAGGAAATCCATTGCTTTTATAATGTTGAGGAGGTCCATTAGACATTTCTCATGTTCATTTAAACGACTCAAGACTACTAGTGACGGCTGAAGAAGTCATCCTTAATTGTTCGACATAAGTTCTAGAGTCACCCACCCTGGCCATATCAAGGAACATCGATGATAGGGACAAGGACATGGCATGACGTGGCGAGATGAACTCGCTCCGACAAGAGCAGTTGATTTGTTGATTGGATGGTTGTTTTCATCGCATCTAGGTATTCCATGCCTAGAAATTGAGATTGCTCATGTCATCTCAAGAAACTACCGGAACGATAGAGCTATGCCGCGGACAATTCATCTCATTACATGTTAGCCAAGCAAGCTTGAAGCCATGCTTTTTAATAACACCTATCTCAGTGACACGTTGGCGTCCAGAAAGTTGCTACGGTTCATAAATATATGCGACTGTAAGTTGCTTGACCACCTACCTAGGTACGTTTGCCAACAGCTACGAATCATCTCAACACATTGCGAAACCCAACGTGAATCGTTTTCGTGTAGTGCAATGTATCCTAATGAGTTGGCAAACACCTCATCCTCCCCATTTCAAGAATGGCCAGGATAATTGAAACGGCACTGCTCACTGTCCCTTGAAAAATTAAATTTTACGAAACTTGCACAATCGATTTCCCTCTCGGTGGTAAATGATGAAGGCATCTCAGCTCAAGGGATAGCTTCAAATATATCGAAGAGCCTTTGCTGTTTGTGGGGCAGCAGAAATAGACCCACCATCATCATATAAATCCTTTGGCTTGCCTGTATCTAATTCAATCCTCGGCTGCCTCGAGTCACCACTTTGCCCTACTCCGTCTTACTTTCCAGCCAACTGTTAATATCGGCAGGGAATAAGCGAGTTGAACGAGAGTCAAACTGTATTCCTTCCTGGTACTTGCTAGTTAACTTGAGTCTCTTAACGTCATCTTACGCCATGTACGCTACATTCGTTTTTAAGCCCTACCTTACTCTTAATCCTTAGAAAAATATACTCATATCTTAGTCAGTATACTCAGTTTAGTATACTGTGCTCTACTTACTAATTTGACTAAGTGCTTCTACCCGCAGAAAAAAGGTCTAACTCACAAGAGAATCTCGCAATCCAAATAGTATCCAAATACATTTACGAAGTTGGAAATCCTTGATGCTGTGTGGTGCGTTCAATGCGTCGACTGGGAATCCCCTCAAATCGACCCACCATCAAAAGGCGGACTTGTCTGTTGAAATTCCTGGGTAGGATCCATGTACAATACACATAGATTCGATCGAAGACTCGCCTAGTATGCACTCTCGGACCTCGACGCATGCAGTGATTATCACGCATACGTGCAGAAACAAAAGAGCGGTGATGTCGAATTGTCTTTTTTGGGAAATCGAGGTTTGTTTTGATTGGAGCCGGCAGAGCGTTATCGATAGGACTAGACGATGCATCTTGATTTTGCATGGGAGCTGCAGTGGGCTGAAATGGGCTGCATAGTGGGGCAAACTTGAAACGACCCTTGCGACCACAGGCTGTTGCCATGGTGATGGTCTATGCAACATGGTAATCCTAGGGCCAGCAAATAATATTCCATGTTCGTTGTTGATATCTGCCTGAACAGGTTACCTTCGCTGCACCTCACCTTTCCCCTCCATAGCCTTTTAGCTCTTAGACACCGACTCAGAACTCCCTCTTAGATCGAAACACATCAAGCGAACTGCGAAATCACTTGCATTCGCTCTGCATCTATTTTCCCGGACTGCAGCCCGCATGCAAAACGCACGAAATCGAGCCCTATCTTGATCGCCTGATCGCCTGGGATGCGCAAATTGACCTCTTCGACCTTCCAGGTTGCTTAACCGAGAGAGCGCGTTCATAATTCATCAAATATCAAATCCTCCTTTTTCGCACCGCGGATTTCTCCAGTACCAATACCACTGTCGCAACACGAGGTCAATGCGTTACGAATTGCGAGCTCCTTGACCTTCACCCAACAAAACAACATTTAAATACTCTTCCTGAATGCAACATATCGGCTACTCTAACCATCACCCGTCGACGTCGCTTCCAAGATGGACGCGAGCTACCTTTCCCAGCAGGTCAATACAATAATTGGCCAGCTACACGGTCTCTTCGACGAGATTGGCGTTGCCAACCATGATCGCGAAAGTAGAGAAGCCGAGGTGAGTGGTATAGGACGACGCTTAATTATGATACACTAACAAGAGCTATTTGCAGCTATTTGCGGCGCTCTCTGAAACCCTGAATAATCAGGTGAAGCAAGTTACAGCAGAGAAGAAGGAATTAGTTGACGAGGCGCAACGAATTATTACCGTAATCCGTCAAATGGAAGCCTCTCTTGATGGCTCCAGACCCGGATCACAACACGGTTACTCTTCCGACGACGATGATCTACGCCTTACCTATCCCCTCACGAGATGTGTAATGGGGTTAAAAGAGAAACACAAGCAAATAAGCAAGCTTCATCGAGAACGATTTGAACAAGTTAAAAGTAAGCTAGAACTTTCTACTTCGTGGAAGGAGTCATAGACAGGAGTCTGTACTAACCTGCTCATAGAGCTTGTCCAAGCACTCGAGTCCTATTCCTCCCACCTCGAGCCGACTTTCGTAAAGATTGCTTTACCTCCGACTGGACCCAATCAATCCATTCCGCCCACATTTGACCTGTCTCCTTCGTATGTCAACAAACTGGATGACGAATTTACGCGAGTCTATGAAGAGTACACCCGACGAGTGTCGATAGTCAAGACATTATCCGAACAAATCATCCAACTATGGGCCGAATTAGGAACGCCCCAAGCACAGACAGATGGTAGCATCGTGAAATATTACCGCGACGCACCCGAGCAACTTGGCCTGCACGAGGAGGATCTATCAAGACTTCGCGGTAAGAAGGACAAGTTAGCAGACGAGAAGAAGAACCGTGAGAAGCGCCTGAAAGATCTCAAGAGCTCTGTCGAAGCGCTCTGGGAAAAACTGGGTGTCGAGGAATCAGAGCGTAAGGCGTTCTTGAACGGCAACCGCGGTTGCGGCGTTCGACAGATCAACGAGTTCGAGGACGAACTATCGAGGCTGAACGAGCTCAAGCGACAGAACCTGCATCTATTTGTAGAAGATGCTAGATTCAAACTTCAAGAGCTATGGGACGCGTTATACTTTTCCGAGGACGAGATGCTCGAGTTTACTCCGGCTTTCTCCGACGTCTACAGCGATGCGTTGCTAGAAGCCCACGAACGAGAGGTCTCCAGACTGGAGACGTTGAGAGAGCAGCGAGCGCCCACTCTAGCACTGGTCGATAGACATCGTACCCTTGTTCACGACCGCGACGAGCTTGCCGCATCGAGCCAAGATGCATCTCGACTCATGATGCGCGGACAAAAGGGAGAAAGACGAGACCCTGGAAAACTGCTCCGAGAGGAGAAGATGCGAAAGCGAATTGCCAAGGAGCTTCCTAAAGTTGCAGCGGAACTTGCCAAACTGCTTGAGAAGTGGGAGGATGAGTATGGTCGCCCATTCCTTGTCCACGGCGAGAGATATCTAGACCTTCTAGAACCTGAAGCCCCTAAGCAAGCCCCAGGCGCCAGAGCGAAGACACCGGCAGGCCCCCCGCCATCAGCAAACAGAGGGCAGAGAGCAGCACCGCCTAGTCGCGCCAACAGCAATGCTAGCAAAGCCGCCAATATCACACGATCGAAGACACCAACCGCGAATGGGAATGGCACCATCAAGAGAGCCCCGCCTCCCAGCCAGGCATCGAAAGATCCGAAGGGTAGCCCATCCAGAATACCAGCACGAGTCCCTTTGTCGAACCTCAAGCACGGTGGTAATTCTCCCGAGCGACGTCCGGAATCGCGGGCTCAGGGTGTCCTGCGCTCTGGTCAACCGATCACACGCGCGCCTCCTCCTAAGATGAGAGAACTAGGACCGGCTCCCGAATTAGAAACGCCAGCCAATCCATACAAAAACGCTGGTCTCGGCTCGAGTATTCATGTCCGAGCTGTAGAACCGGAAGACGTGTATGACGATCGAATGTACGAGCGACATTCACATCAGACATATGGACGGTCTCACACGCAAACAGATGTTCACACATCTATGCAGAGTGAACGACTCGCGCAGTCTGCATATCCTCAAGCCCCTCCTCCGCGACAGATCTCGAATACGTCGACGGTTGTGACTGGATCAGAGAACTGGGAGACGTACGACGATAACTCGGAGCCGGAACCAGACGTATCTGATACCTATTACGCTAAGGTACGAGCGGCGAGGGGAAAGCGATTCACCCCAGAAGACCCCTACTCACGTCAACAGGCAAACCAAGCCAAACGGTATCGAGGCATTCCTCCTACAATGCATGCCGGGCATGTCATGGTAGATGCCGAAGGCAACCGCATTATTTCGGGTAGCGAGTGGACTGACGAGGATGCCTATTAAGCCTTTTCGACTGCTCTTCTCCGTTGCATGATAATGAATCACTGAGAAATATCACAACTCACCGTTATGATTCATGAGATGCATCTCTGATGACCCATCAGCAACGGCGTCTTACTGGAAACCTCGACTTAAAAGTTCTTTTTATCGTGCCTTGAGCACGTTTCCGACCTGCACACACTGCTTCTCTCATTTTATTTCATGTATTTTGACTTAATTGCATGAGGACTTCGACAGCCGCAAGGCTCTTGGGGGTGGAATCTCGTCTCGGCTAGGTTGACTCTCTGTCTCAGCTAACGGATAGAAGCACTTGAGATGACTCTCCCGGTGGCTTTAATAGTTCTGGAATTACATACGCTCTGTTGGAACATAATCGGAAAGGGGGTCGACGGCGACGGGTCAGCAAGCAGGAGGTGCTAAATCTACGGTATAGGCGTTGGCTCAGGCGTTCGAGACGGGGAGTGTATCTACCAGGGAGTTTTTGAGTTGTTTTCTAGATCACTGAGAATCGTGAGAGTGATCTTCACATCACCCGAAATAAAAAAACCCAACTTGAAGTTGGTGCATCTACAAATAAGACGCGGTGCCATCGGAAGTGAAGATTGAACGGCATTATTCATATCGCCCCCCGTGCTATGTACCTACCTCTCGCCCGCTATTACGTAGAAGCGCTTCGCTAGGCGCGGGTACCCCTGGTCCCCTAGGCCTCGGGTCTCCGGTCCCCTGTAACGCGCTATTTTTGGAACGCGAAACCTCATGAAATTGGTCGTTTCAGCCCTACCCTCCCTAATCGATACCCATTGATGTTAGTTCCCTCATACTTGTACCTCCGAACACCAACTAGCTTTCAACATGACAGTTGTCATCAGCTTTCCTAATATATACTACATGGCGATATCAGTCAATGACTAAGACATCTATAAATGAAACGCCATTGTTACAGAATCAAGGCCATCAACGAGCCTCATGAACGGACCAGGGACCCTTAATGGGAGCCGCCTGCCGCCGAATCCTCCCAGTCACCGCGACTCTTCCTACGAGACCGCATTGAAAGGTGCATCCCTTGCTTTCCAGAAGACCGCGCCGAAACAACCGCCTGCACCCTCGCCTTCCTCTCGAAATGCCGATACGAGAGCTATTATTGCAGCCACATCGGCTACCTCGGCCTCGCGAGATCAATCCCGCACGGTTAGCCGACAGACGACGGGAGGTAGCAGCTATGATACCGAGCATGGAATTAAGAGTCAACACTTAACACAACGTCTGCAGCCCTTAGCACAACGCAGCTATGGCAGCCTTCCACGCTCCCACTTGACACCTGGCGGTAAACAAACAACGGTCGATCCTCACTCGCCCTCTTTCATAGCTGCTTCCCTTGCCGCTAGCAGAACTGCTAGTCCCATCCGTCCCCCGGCGATACAATCGCTCCAGCAATCTCACCAGCCAGTCAAGGCGCGACGGAAACAAAAAGTCAGTTCCAATGAGAGCGCCGCTAGCTCGGTCACGAGCCTCGACCTAGCAACAGATACCACCTCGATCCCATCCACGAATACCCTAATATCGATGTTTGAGAAGAGAGAAGATTATACCGATCCCGTTAAGAAAGGGGTTAAGGTGCCAGATAGCAGGAAGTCGCTTGGGACAGAGGTGAAAGCCCGAGCTCGAAGTCCGAGGGCTTTGGACACCATCGCTAAGAACGAGTTATCCCCCTCGAGATTGGCTAGCGCCGTAGCGTGGGAAAGAGCTGTGTCGCCATCGGCCTCGGAAAGCGAGACGCAGGAGAGATCCTACCAACCTAAAGAGGCTGTCTTGGATTTAAAGAGACGCCCACCTACTCCCCCACCGGCAAGGAAAAAGCAGGAAGTCAACACGCCTGCGCATTCTAAGACTCTAGAGTTAAGGGGGAAATCACACGCTTCTACACCACCGCCGAAACCTACAAATTTGGCTGATGCCGTAGTACTCTCGCCTAGACTAAAGCGGTCTTCATCCCAAAAGCTTTTACTGAACGATGTACGGGCCCAAGATACTGTAGCGGCCAGAGACCAAGAGTTGCAGTCTACTAGAGCCGCGCCGGAATATCCGGCCCTAACACATAATATCGCAGAGCCATCTGCACCCCAAAATAGGAGTTGTCAGAGTTCCCCTTCATCTAATGGAAGCTTTGTCTCTGCTTCATCAACACCGTTATCCGCCTCCGACTCCCCTATTCGGGGTAGGTCTCGGCCATCGAGTCCTAATACGATTCGACCCAGGCGGCCAACGCAATCCCGGCCCCTTTCCACTTACAGTCTTTCTACAACTTCCAGCACACGCCCACCCGCTCTCCCCGGGCGGCTCCAGCGTACGCCTACGTCTAATTTATCCGTAGACTCGCTCGCCGACGCCATCGTAGCAAGCTCCCTCGCCTCGTCGCGCATCGCACCATCCAGGACCCAAGCGGCTCTCCCACCTAAAACGCCTCCGCGCATGCCGACGCCGCACATGCGGCAGACGCTGCGGAAGCCGTCCAAGTCGGATGACGAGGAGGGGACGCCGAGGGCCAGGTCGAAGAAAAGCGGCCGCAAGCGTCTCGGTAAGCTCGGCGGCGGCAACAAGCACATCCACCACGAGGGGGCACGCAAGCGCTGGCGCGAGGAGATCACGGCGCGCGAGCGCAAGCGGTACGAGGGCGTGTGGGCGAGCAACCGGGGGCTTTTACTCGTACCGTCGCCCGATAACTCGCCTTCGCGCGACTCCTATCACTCCCACCACCGCCCTTCTCTCGACCAAGCCAGCACGAAGGGAAAGCGAAAGGAAGAGGAGAGCGACCGGGAGCAGTACGTGGCGAACGTGGTGGTGCGCGACATCTGGGCGCGCAGCCGACTGCCGTTCGACGAGCTGGCCGAGGTGTGGGCGCTGGTGGACCGGCGAGGGGTCGGCGCGCTCGACCGCGCCGAGTTCGTCGTCGGCATGTGGCTCATCGACCAGCGGCTGCGCGGCCGCAAGATCCCGCATAAGGTCGGCGAGAGCGTGTGGGGCAGCGCGAGAGGCGTGCGGATCGGGAACTTGAAGGGGGGGAAGAAGTGAGGGGGATGAGATAGGGGGGTGTTGGTAAGCAGGTAGGTGTTTTTGGGGGCGGGACCTCGGAATTATAATACGTGGTTGTGTGCTGGCTTTCTTGGATAGGTTGAGGAGAGGGAGGGAGAGGGAGAGAGGGAGAGGGAGAGAGGGAGAGGGAGAGGTTAATGGGCCTGTTCAGACTGGAGATGGGACTGGGACTGGGCTGTGGGAGGACGAGTAGTAAGTACTAATGATACCCCCTTACATTATAGGTTTAGGATAAACTGTTAGACGGCAATGTTTATGTGCAGCTTTGAAAGAAAGCTTTGGTATTTGGATTCGTGATTTGGTAGAAGAATCTAGGGTGAATGCTGTTTTAAGAAGTATTTCTGATGACGAGCGTATCAATACCGGCATCGTTTTGCACTCTAATAGTTACCTACCTGGTAAGAACAGACTCTCTTCTCTATATAAATGTGCCTAATGCCATACATCAGGTTTGGCTTGTTGTACCTCTACGGCTTGATTCCTCTCCAATGCTTTGATTAGCTATATACCCTTAGTATGATTAGTTTATTAGATAATAAACTTGATGATATAATCACAGCTAAACTAGCTAGAGTACATGTCGAAATCATCATGACGTAGAAAGTGTAGAGCAAATCGAGGTATAATATTGGATCATATCTATGATGAGCCTCATCGAACTTCATTCCTCCTTTTGTAAATTTTATCTCTTCTCTATTCGAACGAATAGACTGGGCTAGATCATTAGCGAATTGAGTCTATAGGTCTAATATTTCTCTTCACCGAGTTTAGGACCTGAAAATGCTTCTCAGAGTCTCCCGGTCGAACCGCCTCCAAGCGAGCCGAAACCAGGTCTGGAGCAATCGAATGGCCACCCACGGTACAGCACGCCATTCGCCACGTGCTCCGTTCACGTCGACCACTGCCAGCGCTGCCGTAAGGGTAGATCAAACCAAGAAGTCGAACGATCCTTCTCAAGACCTAAGGGAAGAGCATCTGAAGCAGGCTACGAAGACGACTGCGGGCGAGGGCGAGGGCGAGGGCCACGACCATCCGGCCAAGCAGCCAGACCCGCAACCGAGTCCTAGCAAGTCAACGGGCATCAGGTCTGAAGGACCCGGGTCGACGAAATCGGGAGAGGGAACGGATCGGGGGGTGCACAAGGAGAAAGATATCGAGGGCGGACAGCACGATAATTACCCGTTCACCATCTGAATTCTTCTTTGCCAATAGGGATCCTTTTTCCGGAAGATGCGGGAGTTTCTGGGTTTCGTGTGCGCGCGCGCGAAGCGAGGAAAGCATCATACTCAGTACCTAGTATGTATGTAATGGCGCGGATGCTTGGCGACGAGATGATTGGAGTTGGGAGTTTGCCACAAAGCTTACGGCTCAGCTATCGCACGGCCCTGGCGGCTCGTTGCGCTAGGTACCGGCAGTTCTTGAAACAGCTGGTTTTCTTGCGTAACGCTGCAGGCCCGGGGCTCCATTTTAAGAGTTATTTTAGCCTTTTTAGGGGTTTGAGGCGAACCCTTCCAGAAGGACGGGTCCAGGGTGCTACGATAGGCGTTAGATCCACTATTCCTAGGTAGTACCCTAAGGTACAATGTAGCTTCTAGGTATGGTGCCGGTAGCTACGGGCGTTGTCATGCAAGTTTGGGTTCGTAGAGAGAAAAAGTCACGAGGTCACCATGCGTCTAGAAAAAAAATAAAGATCTTACAAATTCTACAGATTCCAGGTTTTTCTATATATGCATCTACACATCTGCGTTCGCGAGTTGGGAGTTCCCATGCGACTTGGGCGACTTGGCATACACATCTCCCTGTTTGCCGATCACGAACGCTACAGCTCTGCAGCTTGCATTCCTGAGCATTGAGCAATAATCCTGAATCTTATTGTTGATCAGAGAGGGGCATTCCATAATCCACAGCCTTATTGGTTGATCCACCGCTTCTTTCTAGCATCTTTAACTTTCCCTTACACATCAGACTTCCAGACTTCACGAGATACTACTTGTGCATCTGGAAAGGCGCCCTTTTCTTGTTGTTTGGGATTCTCCCGATTAATCAAGTTAATGTTTTATGAAGTTCGTTGCGCTGCAGCGAATCTCGTGCCCTCTTTTTGATATTGAAGCTGCTCGGACCTTAATCCACTTTTTCCCCTGAGGTTACGACTCGCGTTACGATCCAAGTACGATACTTGACCGCCAACGATACGATACACTTAGTCATAATAACCCGAGGTTGAAACCTCTTTAATCTAATACTAAACAAAACAACAGCTCTCCCATTTCGACGCCATGGCCAGCACAGCAACTCAATGTGTTCACGAGCCAGCAGCCACCAATCTACCAAATCGAGGCGCGTCGCTTGCCATTCACCCTTCCTTCCCCATGGATACGTCCGCGAACAACGCAATCAATCGTATCCGAGCTCGCTTTGCCTCGCCCTCGTCTAGTCCAGTCAACCAGAATGGCAGCTTCGAGTTCGATCGCGTGCTCAAGTCCGGATACGTCCAAAAGCGCACCCAGAAGACCAAGGTGAGTGGTCGCAATACTCTACTCAGGATGATCGTCGCATCTTGATCACACTAACCGATGATCCCTCTATATATAGACTTGGAAGTCCGTCTACCTAGTACTGAGACCCAGGGCACTCTCTATCTACAAAACGGAAAAGGAAAACAAGCTTCGGCATTTGATCTACACCTCGGAACTATCCGCCGTCACGTTCCTCAAGGACCCCAAGACCAGGCGTGAGAACATCTTCGGCCTATTCGCTCCAGCGAGAAACTACCATTTCGAGGCACCAAGTCTGAAAGATGCGCAAGAGTGGGTTGATCTGATCCGAAGAGACGCGAGAATCGAGGAAGAGGAAGAAGAGATGTTTTTGGCAAGTCCCGCTGTGCGCCGACAGACCTTTGCCCCTGTTGGAATGGTGCAGAATGGATCGGGAACGACGAAGAACCCCTCGAACCTACCGCTCGATAGCGAAAGACTGGTATCAAGCTCGCCCGAGCCTATCGACCCGAGATCGTCCAAGTCTATCCCTTCGACCTCGAGAAGACTTTCCCATAATGATTATTCTGGGCTCTCTGGAAACGAACTCGCTTCGCATTCAGATTTCTCCGATAACGAGGGCCAACGGGCTCACGGCGCTTCTATTGAAAGCCTTACCGCCCGGTCTCTCGGCACATCCGCGCTGCAGCCAGAGTTCGGTTCGAATGATCGCCCAATGCTCAGGAACAGGAATGGTAGCCAGCTGAGCGGTCTCAACCTCGAGAATGACCCTGACCGCGTCGTTTGGCAGGGCTGGCTATGGCTCCTCAATAGCAAACGCGGTATTAAACAATGGAAAAATCGATGGGCTGTTCTGCGACCGCGGAATCTCATCCTCTACAAAGACGAATCGGAGTATAAGGCTTCCTTCATCTTGTCTCTCGGGACTATCGTCAATATCGTAGACATCGACCCCGTCAGCAAGACAAAGCTTCACTGCTTTCAGGCCATCACGGATGAGAAGAGCTATCGCTTCTGCGCCCACGACGAGGAGACGCTAGTGCGTTGTCTGGGTGCTTTCAAGAGTCTCCTGTCCAAGCGAAGAGAGTTGGAGGCCCGCGCAGCTGCTTTACGGGGTGTGAGCTACCAACCCGCGACATGATCTTACCAAGCAGGCACATTGTTTTTTTCGTGATACCCAACAGGAGTGATACGGTGGGACTGCATTAGGAACGTGAGACGGTTAGGCCCGACAGGCGATGAAGTTAAGACTGTCTCGGTGCTACGAGCTGAGCTAGTGCAGCCTTGTACAAGAACGAGGGCGTGGTACACTTTTGACGACATGATACGATTCAAAAAAGAAAAAGCATTCAGGCATACGCACGCTTTTGCGGTATGATAATGACACAGTTGCACAGACCTAATACTATTGTAATCAGACATTGCAATTCGCACCACATGCTGTTATTGTGCAATCCTGATGATGCTTCAGAATGAGGTTTTCGCCCTCGGCTGATATAAGCCATACAAACAGCTTCTTTTAATCACGTTCAGCCGTGCCGCCGCATCTATGCAAGTTGTTAAGCTCAGCTCGGCAGGTCAAGTTGCTATACGGACCAGATAACAGCTTCGGTGTCCTCTTTAGGAGGCTGAACTGGTGTTGTAACGAACGGCCCGAAAGTGATGTTCCGGTACCAAACCTGATAGGTACAACGACGTGCAGTTATCGCAGGAAGGAAAGGCTGAATACTATATAGCGATCCTTGCCTCTAGCTACGGCAGCTTACGCGCCTACGGACCTACCTAAACTAGCCGTCGATCCAAGACCTGACAGATATTAGCTCGCGGCGCTACTCTACGCCCCTGGAACTAACGACATTCACGAAGAAACACAAAGTTGGTAGGTGGGAAGAAGGAATACGGAACTTGCCGGTTAGCTATCGGCGGTTTTATCAATCAGCTCAGCTAGCAGATGGCAAACCAGTAAGTCCTATCCGAACACCCTCGTTCGCGATAACTATCAGCAGTTGTACTTTATTTATTTTCATGACACCGAAAAGCGAATAGAGGAAAAAGGAGAGGTAGGTAGGTAGGGGGGGCCGAATCTTCGAATCTCCCCGTGTGGCGGGCGCGCGGGGGGGGGGGCGGCGGGGGCGGGGGGGGGGGGGGGGGGGGGGGGGGGCGGGGGGGGGGGGGGCGGGGCGGGCGGGGGGGGGGGGGGGGGGGGGGGGGGGGCGGGGGGGGGGGGGGCGGGGGGGCGGGCGGGGGGGGGGGGGGGGGGGGGGGGGGGGGGGGGGTG